>JAHREE010000493.1:238073-262643 GCA_033628505.1 Tringa tobata
ATTGTGGGGGGTCTTTTGTGTGTGTGTATGGTTGGACTCTGTGATCTCAGAGGTCCTTTCCAACCAGGAAGATTCTGTGATTCTGTGAATCCTCCCAGGCTGGGGGATTTCACAGTGAGGGATGCACACAGCATAGTTTGATCGTACTGTGATGGGCAGCCATCTTGGCCATGTCTACGGGACAGGATTCACCTGTGGTGCTCCAGCTTGGGATACTTCTGGGCAGCTGCTGCTCCCTGCAAGTTTGGTTTGGATGATGGCTGTGTGTCCTGGTTTGAGGTCCAAGAGAGCACCTGTCATTCATTCAGTGGCTGGTCTGGCGCAAACCACAACACTATGGTAGCATTTGAAGCGAGAAGAGGGAAAAGACTTTAGAGGACGGTTGTTTTTCCAATATACGTGTCATTTTTGTAATGTTTTTTTCTGGAGAGGTGCCAGATGAGCTTGTTATGGGACAAGCAGTGGACGTTCAACAGGGGAGCTTGTCTTTTCTGCCTTCAGCAGTATCAAGTTGGTCTAATGAGATTTATGCACTCTGTCTACAGCCCTTGCTGAGTGATATCCTTAGACCACTCTCGCTGCTGCTAAATTGATACCTTCATTCACTACGCTGTTCCCCAAAGTCCCCCTGCTGCTGAGTTACTCTCATCCTTTCAATTTCTGAATGTCTGTCAAAAGACTCTTTCTGGCACCTGTGTTAATTAGAGAAAAACTGAAATTTAATTACTAAGACAGCATTTCCAGTTTGGGATCATCTTTCCCAGTGCACCGCTGGCGTAACAGAGCCACTGGATTCCTTACCAAGATCGCTGAGACCCACTGTAGTCTCGCAGGTGCCCACCTGCAGTCACCCATCACACCATCATCACTGGTGGGACTCCCCACTGGCTCAGGTACACACAGCCTCCCTCTTCTGCAGCCAGGAGATACCACGCACCCACCCTGGTGACTAACATAACGAGAAGCAGCCAGATGGTCCACAGCCGTAAGCCTGGCGCAACACGGTGGGCAGGGAGCAGCCCCAGCCTGAGCTCAGATGTCAGTGGGTTTCGGATACACCCATGTCTTCAACTCTTTTGTGCTTGTAGCCCTAGAACAAAGTGCCTGGTGTTTGTGAAATGGTAACATCCAAGTGGGTTTGAAGAACCCACAACTATTTGTTGTCATTTAGACAGTCTCTCACCCGATGACCCCTCCCAACCTGGGAAGGGGAGTTGGGGAAAAAACAAGGAAACATGAGGGTTGAAATGTAAACAGATTTAATAGAAGATGACCAGATAATTATCATTAATAACACTAAAGAACTAATATTGGTCCCAATACCAATATAAAATATACAAGGATTATACTCAGCCCAGCCCATCCCAGGAAGCCGTGCACTCCCCGCAGGGACAGCCCATGTGGGACCCTGCAAGTGCTACGGCTTCGGGAGGAAGGGAAGGGCTCAGGGCTCCGGCACTGGGGCAAGGGGTTCTCAGGATCCCAGCCATCAAGGGAGAGAGAGAGAATTTCTCAGCAAGCTTCCCTAATTTATATTGAATGTGACGTTCATGGCATGAAATAACCCTGTTGGCAGCTTGCGGCAAGTGCCAGGGTCTCGCTCGTCCTCATCCCCGCACCTAGGGAGCTGGAAAACACTGAGAGCTTGAAACCCACACACCAGAGCTGGCTGCAAAGTAAAAATTTTCACAAATTCAGACACTAGACTCTTCTAAAAATGCAGTTTTCCCAAGCATTAGAAGGGACATTACTGAAAAGTGAAATTACTGAAAGATACATTAATCCTGTGTCACTCAAACCAGGACACAAAGCTAATAGCTACACATGAAAGGTGAGGTCTCATCTGGAGGGTCCTGTCTTGGCACTGATTTAGGACAGTCCTGCTGAGAATGCAATGGAGAACACCAAGAAGCATGCTGAAAAGCACCACCAATCTGGGAGGAAAAATGGAAGGATCTTGGGCATAGGAGAGGATTTATGGAAAACATAAGATCAGTGCTTCTCAGTGGTCTGCATGCTCTGTCTATCAGGCTTCGAAGTTCCTCAGGTGATAAATGCTTGTCATCAGTGAGACAAAGCAAGGGACTATTTAATGCTCTCCCCTTTGACATCAGCCCAGTCAACCCATCTCAACTCCTCCAGCAGGAAATTAGGAAATGTGTTGCAAACCCCCAGCACATCAGCAAACTCCAGAGGTTTCCTTCAGGCATTTTAAGTGCTGGGTCAAAAGGACTGTCTGAGACACACAAGGTCCTGGTGCAGTTGGCAGACACGCAGCAGCTCTTTCTGAAGTACTTATGTGATGTGCATCCTTCTCTGCTGGCCCAGAGTCAGGGCCTAAGCCCATCTGTACGGCAACGCATCGCTTCTCTCTCTGCCTGGGGAAAGGTGGTGGGCAATGCAGAGAAATGCAGAAGCCTAGGTCTGAAAAGAGACCACCGTTCACTCCAGACCCATGAGACTACGCTTTGAGTGCAAGCGTGTTTCGGGCATGATGGGATCTAAAAGATCAAACCCTCTCTTTGAAAAGTTTGTAGATGATGGCAACAGCAATGGCATTACAGAGCAACACGCCGATGCTCAGAAAGGACTCTGTCCAGCTTGGGCAGCGTTGCTCCTGGGAAAGGAGATACAGGAATGAAAAGGATGTTCACCAGAAACCCCTTCAGCCTGGTACATGACCTCTAGCAATGTGACATGGGAAGACGCTCCATGGGAAGATGAGAAACCTGCTGCCTCCCACACAGGCCAGTTCCTTTATTGCTCATTTTCTTCCTACCCCAAAGCTGCAGATTATAATTTTACCTTGTCTACCCCATCATAATTTTACTCTTTGTCTTCATCGATGCTTTAATGAGCCTTACTCAGCCCTTTCATAGGAAGATGGTTTTTAAGCCACAGTGCAATAAGGCTGCTTATTCATTCCTGGCTCCTCTCCACTATTTTCTCTCCCAGGAAACACTTCTGCTTCCAGGTAGGCTGCAATACGAACACTTAGCACATCTCCCTGCTATGCTGGCATGAGTCAAAACGAGTTCAACCTTTGGAAAATTGTTTCTTGAAGGCCAGAGACATTTGTATGTCCTACACTTAAACGTCTATCACTGACACATCAGAGCAACCGCTTAGCATCTTCAGTGACAGCCCAGCGTAACTGAGGGCCCAATGAATGTCTAACAGGATAAAAAAGAACATGAAAATACTCTAATGGCCAGAGTTAATGGGGTCAGAGGAGGCCTACTATGGAAAACTTCATTTTTAGATGACTTTTGACTGTGCTAGTACAGTGCTTTCGTATCGTCACAGTCCCTGGTGTTTTTAAGGCATAAAAAGAATTTTCTCCATAACAAATCTTAATATTGGTTTTCTTTTCTTTCTGAAAAGCCTGTTTGTCACAGCCCCTTATAGTTTCCTATCTTTCTTCATCTTTCTCCCAAAGCTTGGTTTGAACAAAATGTATCAGTATCCTGCAACGCCGAGAGAAGCAGCGTCCTGGTACAGATTGTTATGTTCTTCCTTTCTGCACACCCCAGTCATCTTTAAGGAAACGGGACCAGATGAGATAGCTTCTACTGTTAAACAAAACAATAAAAACGTTAGTGCCTTTTGGTGCCAGATGTTGTTTACTCGTAGCCCAAATTTGCCAACAGGGTGCAAGCCTAAGAAACCTCTGCTTTGCAGACCCATCCCGAGGAGCCAGCATCTGGGAGCCCGGCAGTCGCACGCCCCACTGAGAGCACTGCAGCTCCTGTGGCAGGGCACAGGCTGCAGGTCCTCAGCTACAGCCCAGCTCTGTGTGCAGGAAGCAGCTCTTTTTCCAGGGACATATGAGCGTGAAGGCAACTTACTACGAAAGGCAGAGTGAGACCCGTTCTGCCTGCTCAGTCAGCAAAAGCCTCTGGGACACACTACCAATTGTCTCAGTTAGAGCCACGTTTGAATTTAAGGACAACGCAAGGTGAGAGAGGAAGGAAAGAAGTGTATAAATTCCCAAGGTCCTTCTCCCTCTAGGGGTAGAAAACCAAAGGTCTGGAGAAGAAGGGAGAGAAAGTCATCGGCAAGCACAAATCAACTTTTAGGAAACAGATTTTGCGTCTCTCGCTGCTCCTCAGGAGCTGCAGGACTGAGAGATGTTGCAGAAGGCTGTGACCTCTCCAGGGGAGTAATTACTGCTGCTTAATACCAGAGTTCTCCTCCAGCCTCTTCTCAATAAGGCCTACAGAGGGGCATCAAACTGTGTCCTATGTGGCACCAGCATGGGCCACCGCAAGCTGAAATGGCTCTGCCCGTGCCAGCTCATGTGGGGCAGATAATGCAGAAACCAAAGCATTCGATAGAGGAGCCAAAGGGAACGCAGAAATGAGGGGCGATGCAGAAATGAGAGATGATGGAGGAGGGAGAGGGGATGCGGGAGGGAGAGGGGATGCGGGAAGCAGAGACATGCATGTGCCAGGCAGCACAAGCACAAGGGCAAGGAGGAAAGCGAGATACGCTGCAGCAACTTGTCTACATTTCTCTCCCTGCTGCATAAGCATGGGGTAAGTCAGCAGATGTGGGGGGCTCTGCCCTCACGTGTGAAATAATGTGAGACGCAAAGATGAAGGCAAGACATTTACGTTACCAAAATCCAAACCAGGTTGAAAATTTAGAAATTTAGCAGTTTTTCCGAGACGTTGATCTTTCCTTTGGCCGAGAGCTTGGTGGGAGGGCTCAGCAGGGAGGGAGAGACAGCAGAGTGCCCTGGAGCTCACCTCCGGGAAGCTCAGGGGAGACATCAGGGCACAGCACAGGTGGAAACCAGCTCCTAGTGCAAAGGCAGGTGCCGAACCGCGCTCCGTGTGGCTGCGGGGCCGTGCAGCCCTTCTGGTGTGATGAGAAGGTGACACGGAGCTGGCTCCTTCCCAGAAAGCGAGTCAAGCACCGAGCTTTGGCCGCCTCACCTCCAGCATCAGTGTGGCTGTGAGGGCAAGTTGTGGGTTTTCCTGGGAGAAGGTGAAGTAAGGCAAAGTAGTTGCACAGCAATTTAATATTTCCTGGTAGGATGGAGACTACCCTGGCAAAGCGAACAGTCTGGTTTAGTACGTGAACTTAAATAACGGTGGGATAACAAACACTTAGAGACTAATGCTGTGCTGAACAGAATTCATGCATAAACTTTTCCAGTGTAAAGGTTCAGCTGTGTTTTCCTACTATTGTGCTGAGAGAGAAAATAGTAACAACAAAAATCCACTGCGTTTTTAAGTTTCAAATGAGTGAAAAGTTTTCGTTAATACTTTCTAGGAGAAAAAAAAAACAACACAATGACAGAGTGGAGATCAAACACAGAGGGTTGGACTAGATGATCTCCAGAGATCCCTTCCAACCCCATATCATTCTGTGATTTTTTGCGTCATCTCTGGGATTCCTAGGAACTCACAATGTTTAGAAACCAAGAAGAAAAACCCTCTGGTTGCTAGCTATCCTCCTGACCCTAGCTATGAGGAAAAGCCTCCAGCCCAGATTAGGTAGGGTTTAAAATCCAGCACTGCTCCTCAGTGCAGGCTGTGGGATAAAGCCCCAGCATGTGCCCCTCAGCCCTGGGCTGGAGCCACCCCAGCTCCAGGCTGGAGCCACCCCAGCTGCAGATTAAATCGCTCAGATGCCTCACAGTCCCAGGTGACCTTTCCTCTGTGCCCCAGGGAGGATCAAGTCTCCTGCAAGCACCTGGGAAAGTTCCCGAGATGGTTTCAGCACCAAGAAGCACCAGGCGGGTGCTGAAGTATGTGTGGGGCAGAGCAGAAATGGCATGGTCAGTGGGGCTATGCAGCAGGAGCTCTCACTTCTGAGCTGTTCTGTTCTTACCCCAGGGCTGAAACTACCTTCTGTACATGATGTCCATTTTAGCATTTTGAATATGAAAACTCTCCAGCCACTGGACGATGCCAGAAGTGTCAGATTCACTTAAGGATTATCATTGCGTTTGCACAGAAAGAAAAAAAATCTTACATCTAGTTTTGGGGCTACATTGCACTTATCCCTGTTTGACACCTGGAAACATAGTCATTCATTCTCCCAAGTGTCTCTCCTAGCTATACGAGATAATTTGCAGGCAGTGCAATTTCATCTACTCACCCCTTCTTCCCTGTATTACCTTCAACTGCCCGTTCCTCCCGTAGGAAAAAAAATATAGTTTGTTCTAACCAAAGGCTATTATAAGATACGAACACAAGCTCTGCTTTCCCAACAGACCCGTCCCCAGAGGGTAGGGATGGAGTTAGAGGGCAGACTGTTAGGGTTTCTGGGGTATCTCTGTTTGATGTAAACATTTTGCTATTAAGCTTAATTGGAGAAATTAATTGAAGAAAACGCTTCATGCAGAAAGCCCCATCTGGGACTGAGCCTGCCCACACTGGACCGCCCTGTTGCAGTTCAAAGTGTTGGCCAAACTATGGGACAACACAACAGCTACCACCAGAGCCAGAACGTCCCGCTTACTCCTTGGCTACGCCTGCAGCACGGATCGACTTTGTGCCCGCTCCTACATTACTGTCTCTCTTCTCGTGCGTGCACAAAGCAATCTCTTGAGCTTCCTCAGTGAGACTTTTCAAGGTGCAACTGCATTGAAATTGCTGGGAGGGTGCTATGGGCAGTTTAGGACAGAGAACCTTCACAGAATTAATCTTCTCACATGTTTCTCAAGCTTTGGTTAAACTTTCTAGCAAAGTTCAGGAGAGTTTCCAGGAGTGACGGGGGCTGTGGCTTGATGCCACTGGTCTTTCTGCCCCAGCAACTCTCCCTCTGGCTTGCTCATACCTGGGAGTCAACTACCCCACTCTTCATTTTTGCCCACACAACCACTGGTGGGACTATGTGCAAGCCTAGGAGGGAAGTAATGAAGTTTAATTTCTTCCACAGAGAGGTTTATAAAGCCTGGATCAGTTCTCTCTGGTTCACAGAACTGTCCTGCTGCCATTGCATGGGGCAGCTGGAGACACAAAGGCAAGAACAGCTCAAGCCAGTTTTCTCATCCTGGGAAATGTAGGGGGAAACCACTGTGTCCCCTGGCCACCCAAGTCCTGAGGCCAGCCCCAGGGCTGCAGCCACAGGAAACATTGCTTCACTTGGAGAACCATCTTGAGAAGGTCCTCTTGCCATCGCCTGGAGCGTGGGAGCGAGCCCATCTGGAGCCAGCTTGAGAAGAAGGGGGCCACAGTGAACCCAGCCAGTGTTCAGCAATCAGGTGCAGAGCCCCACAAGCTGCTGCATCAGTGCTTCTCGGGCGACGCAACACAAAATCCAAGGCTTTGTGCTGTCTCCGCTGTCGGCACAGAGGATTGTGCAAAGGTCCTTGCTTGCCCAGGACTTGGAGCGTGTCCCTACTGCACCGGAGCCTGCAGTTCTCGTGGGTGAGGAAAACTGGCTGTCTGGAAGTTATTCTCCCAGTTTTCTAGTCAAGTAGTAAAACGGGTTTCCTCTTGTGCCGAGGCCGATACAGGAAATGTGCATCCCTGCCATTCCAACGGCCTTTGACCACAACCTCCCACAAGAAATCTTCTCGGCACATCTCCACCTCTGCTAACTGGGAATCAGAAGCATGGCGGGGCATGAAACAGTTCTTCTCTAACGGGGTTTTTGCCAAATTAGGGTTCTTATTCCATTCCCAAAGCCGCTGGGATACACTGCTTCCTTCTTTTTGATTTGGGACAGGAATTTAAGGTCAGGTCCCCATCGCCGCAAGTGCATCCCGTGGCCACTGACCGCAAGCTGCCTTGAGCACTGATGTGGAGTAAGGGCAAGTTTTTCCCATGTTCGTGGTGGATCAGTGAATGTATAGATGGATCTTCATCGGAGAGATGCGTCGGCTCATTGGCAAATGTGTCGAGAAACATAAAGGGAGAAAAAAATCTGTCTGAGGCAATGCAGAGGGCGTGCCCTGGGAGTCGGGGAGACCAAAAAGCCAGACCAGGTGTAAATGGTTTTAAATGTATATAGATGACAACTGCGTAATTAATTACCCTGATTTAAGTTACGCTGATTTTTTTGTGTGTGTAGATAACGCCGAAGGCTGCACTGTTATCTTAGAGGAATGTTTGTGTCTGGAGATTCATTTTCACCCTGCCAATAATAACCCTTCCCTGGAGTTTCTGAAACATTAATTATAGTTTTGTAATGCACAAGTTTTGCAACCAGCTCAAGGTAATTCTCTATAACACTGAGCTCTGACAGAAACAAATTAATGGCTGATTTGAAAGCTGACAGTTGCCTAGGCATGAGCATTCAAGACTTCATTACGTTTGTTGTGTATAAATAAAAAGGGCCTCACCATACGTGCCAGCCCGTCTGCCTACATAGGCACACTCACAGCCTCCAACGTGGCCAGCACTGGGGAAGAACCAGTTTACCCCAGCTAAAAAGCAAGCATGGACAGCCCCGAGCAGGAGGAAGAACTAAAAGTGAAGATCTCAGATGCAGATGGACACGGTTTGAGTATTTCATCCAGGGGCTTCCCTCCTGAGGTGCCACCAGGACACAGGGGATCCCACCGACGCTGCTCCCTGCTCCACTCTCAGCACCTCCCAAGCTCAGGGGGCTGCTTTGTGACCGTGTCTCCTGCAGATCCACAGCTTTCGTCTCCACCACATCAAATCCTTTAGCTCAGATCACAAAATGAGCCTAAAGGGACAAATTTAAACCTAAAAAAAAAAAAAAAAAGTAGGAAGATGTTTTATTTCCAGACTTGTCAAGTTAACACATTAGACTACAAATAAGAAAAGAAACGGGATTTTTAGATCGTACAGGAGAAAATACATTCTCCTTACCTCTTTTCATGTCTCCACTGCCTTGAGGAGGGGAATAGAGCTTCCCACCCGGCCATTCGAGCACTGCCTCTTCTCCTTGGCCATCTGGGATGGAGCTAAATTCCCATTGGCATTATATTTCTTAATTAGCATAATCCTTCAAATTACAGTGGCTTTCTTGCAAGCCGCAACTTGTTCAGGATTGTGGCAGTTCTTTATAAATTGTGTAAGAAATGTTGTCAGCTCTCTTACCCGGCACTGCTTGCAGCTCCTGAGCAGCTTTTCATAGAGATGTGCTAAAAATACAGGTAACAGCCATGATATTGAAAGTGTTTTCTCTGCATGACTTCCTTTGCCCTTTTGTTGATCTTGAGGGACCGGCTGTCACCTCCATAAGGAGATGGGTGATGACATCAATTCGGAAATGAAGGAAGTGAAGCCACGAGTGTCAATAAAAATAAAAGAAGAAATATTTTGCCAAAGGGAGTGATGACAAGGGAAAAAATTATTTAACTAGATGAGAAACAAATGCGGTATGAACAATGTTGTGTGTCCAGTACCACGTGTAGATGGCAAAAATGTCATGTCATGGGAAAGATGAACTCAAGAAATACTTGTCCTTCATTACGATGGGAGGGTGAGACATGCGTACCCAAACACAAAATGCTTCACAGCATCACAGAGAGGTTGAGGCTGGAAGGAACCTCCAGAGATCGTCTGGTCCAACCTCGAGCAGGGCCACCTAGAGACGGTTGTCCAGGAACTCCAGACAACTTTTGAACACCTCTGTGCTAGTTTTAGCTGAGATAATGTTAGTTTTCTTCACCGCAGCTGGTGTGGGGCTGTGTTTTGGATTTGTGCTGGAAACACTGTTGATAACAGGGATGTTTGAGTTATCCCTGAGCGGCGCTTACACAGAGTCAAGGCCTTTTCTGCTCCTCACCCCGCGCCAACAGCGAGGGCTG
Organism: Tringa tobata; assembly: GCA_033628505.1. Classification (NCBI taxonomy): domain Eukaryota; kingdom Metazoa; phylum Chordata; class Aves; order Charadriiformes; family Scolopacidae; genus Tringa; species Tringa tobata. The sequence continues at coordinate 247,816 of JAHREE010000493.1, forward strand.
GGGGGGGACACAGCGGGGACAGCTGACCCCAGTGACCAAAGGGACATTCCCTGCCGTACGACGTCCTGCTCAGTGTACAAAGCCGGGGAAGAAGAAGGAAGGGGGGCACCTTCAGAGTGATGGCCTTTGTCTTCCCAAGTCACCGCTACGCGTGATGGAGCCTGGCTTTCCTGGACGTGGCTGAACACCTGCCTGGGATGGGAAGCAGGGAATGAATTCCTTGTTTTGCTTTGCTTGTGTGCGCGGCCTTGGCTTTACTCATTACACTGTCTTTATCTCAACCCACGAGTTCTCTCACTTTTCTGATTCTCTCCCCATGCCATCGAGGGAGAGTCAGGGAGCGGCTGCGCGGTGTCCAGTTGGCGATTGTGGTTAAACCATGACAGGTTGGAAAGGACATTCTGAGGCCATCTGGTCCAACCCTCCTGCTCAAGCAGGGCCTCCTAGAGCCAGTTGCCCAGGACTGTGTCCAGCTTTTGAACACCTCTAAAGATGGAGACTCCACAACCTCTCTGGGCAACCTGTGTTGCCCTCACAGTGAAACATGTTTCCTGAACCTCCTGCGTTTCAGTTTATGCTCATGGGCTCTGGAGCTGGCACTGGGCACCACTGAGAAGAGCCTGGTCCTCTTTGCGCCATCCCTGCAGGTGTTTATAGACATTGATCCTCCTGAGCCTTCTCTTTCCTCGGCTGAATTGTCCCCGCTCTCTCAGCCTTGCTGCATACCTGAGGAGCTCCAGTGCCATCACCATCTTGATGGACCCTCACTGGAATCTCCAGGCCCTCTCACTGGGGCAGCTCTCCAAGGGGCAGCTTCTGAATTCACCGCTAAGGAAGATGTTATGCACAAACCATTACGATTAATTCTTTTTTTTTTTTTCTTTTTAACTGTGGGACTTGATAGTGCGTACTCGGGAGTTTTATCAGCTAAGGAAGATGCCGAGCAATCAGCAGCAGTAGTCAATAAATACTAACGGCCTATGCCAGCTCTGTAAGACTGGGGGAAGGGGTGGGAGGGCAAAAATATAATTCCATTTGCACATTTGTGAAAAGAAAGTGATAAATTCCAGGCTAATTAGTGTAACCATAAGGAAAATCTCATCAGTGTTGATGCAGGACACAAGGAGGACAGCGCCAAAAGGCAAGGGGAAGCGCCGAGCAGCGGGTGCCGTGCTGGAAAACGCCTTGTGAGAAAAAAAACCCTTAAAAATAAATGGAAAAACGCGGCACCTAGGAAGGCCCTGAGCAGGCGGGTGGGCGGCCTCCTGTCAGAGCCGGCCCTGAGGGGAAGGTGGGCACAGAGGCCCGGGGCGGCCGTTGGGCGAGGCCTCTCCCGCCCCGGGGCAATGCAGGCCACGGCGGGGAGCCCGCAGGGCCCGGATCACCCCGGGGCGGGGGAGCCCCCGACTGAGGCACGGAACGGGGCCCGGTCCGGCGGGAAAAGGACCGGGACGGCGAAGGGTAGGGAAAAGAAGGGAAGGGGGAGGGCGGTCCGCCATGGCCCGTCCCGCCCCCAGCCCCGCCCGCCGCCGCCATGTTGCGGCTGTTGGTGGCCGGTGCGGGGTGAGGCCTGCGCGGGGCCTCGGCGGCGGCGAGGGCTTCTCCCCCCTCCTCACTTCGCCACCAGCCCCTCAGAGGAAGCGCTCTGCCCGGGTGAGTGCCGCCCGCCCGGCCGCGCCGAGGCCCGCCCCTGCCCCGCTCGCCCTCCCGGTGGCCGGGTGGGNTCAGTGTTGTTTTGCAGATTTATCAATATTTATGATGATGATGATGATGATTTTTCTTCAACCATAGTACAATTGCTTTTTTACGCTTTCCTCTTAGGTGGCAATCGTGAACCTCCTTGAACAGTATGGTCCGCGTTGGTTTGAAAGCTGCAGAGGAGCCACCACAGGTCTCTAAAAGCCCCCAGGAATAGCACCGCCAGCAAAAGGTTTGTAATGGGGGGTGTGTGGGATGCTGGTCCTGTGGCACCTCTGCCCAGCGGCGGGGTGTTGAGGCTCAGCCACAGCAGAAGGCCCTGGGATGTGATGTACTGCCTGCAGTGAGTTCCCAGGGGTTTTTTTTGCATGGCTTGGAGGCTTCTACGTTCCCTGCCTCCTGGAGAAACGTGCTACTGTGAGGATGATTTTGTGCATTGAAATACATGCGTTCTACTCCATAAGTCCTCCTCCTTCACTCATTTTATTCACTGCTTTATTGCTTTGCAACTCTCAACCTCCATGTTTTTGTAGGCAAGCAGAGAGAGAAAATTGGATTCCGAGCTTGGTTTCTAACGCAAGTCCTTTGCACAAGAAGGGTGGAGTAAGGATGGAGGTCTTTGTTTTCAGCTTTCCTCACAAGCTGGTTTGCAGGAGGCTTTGACATAATTTCTTTTAATGTACTTTTTCTGTTTGTCCTCTGAGAACAAATAAATCGTGTTTAGTCAAAATTTGAGAATTGTGTTATTTAAAAATCGCTTCTATCGGCAAGGTACTTACTTGATCTTCTCTAGATCTGGTCCAATTTTGCTTTATTTTGAGAAATTGTAGCTTCATGTATGACATGCTTACAGTGCAATTTCGTGGAGAAATACTTGAGTAGAGACTTGTGCTCTCATAACTGCAAAGAGCGTAAGCTAGTCTTTTATAGGACTCGGAGATGTACATGAAAGCTTCTGAAAACACAAGGTTTCTTCTAAGAAAAGCTTATTTTGTAATGCTGCAAATACCTCAGATTTAGTTTGTCTTGTATTTCAAAACACTGCTGTGCCGAAGATGTGGATAGGAGTTTGGGGTAGAGAACAGAAAATCCAGAGTGATAGGCAAGCTTGTTTTTCTCTATATGAAACTTGGGCATTCTGGGTTACGGATGAAACGTCTTCCTTGTGGAAGGGTTTGTGTGCCAGGAATCTCGGGAGCTGAGCAGTGCCTAGCTCTCTCCCAGCTGGAACAAATTTTCCCCCCCAAAGGAAGGGGAAATTTAAGGTCCATGCTTTTGCCAACTGCAGTAATCTGCCATGTTTCAGAAGTCCTTATTCAGTGCTGGTGATGTGAAGCATGTGGATAATCTTCTGGGCTTCAAGGGACTTAACGCACAGCTGCCCTACCTTGCTGAGGGATGTGGTTGTAAGTTATTGCACGGCCCTCTGTGGACATTCAGATTTGTGGTTTAATTTAAGAATGAGAACAAGTTTAAGCTAAACCACAGCGAGTCACTCTTAAGCCAAGTAAATCTCCACAGAGTGTTTTGCAGTAGATTAACCAAAGCGACACCTCCGGGTCTTGTCTGTAGGCATGGCTGAACTGAAGCTCAAAGACCAGCATGTCCTTTTCTTCTATGCTGTAGTGACTTCTCCTGGTCCGGCTCTGTAAATTGTTCCCCGTACCAGCTCTCTGCCAGGACAGGTTGCGCTTTGTTTGGTTTTAATGTGACACTTGACAAACATTTAAACCCAACAGCAAATAATGAAAGCAGCCTTAAATCAGTGGCCTTTTGAGAAGGTGTCAGGCAACTTCATTCTCTCCCTCCGCCTTGTCCCGGGGCCCTTCTCTCGTCCTGCACCTCTGCTTCCGGCTCTTCCCCCTTCTCCTGGGCTCCTGCCCGTACCGTCTCCCCTGCCTGCCGCTGGCTTTGGCAGCACTGGTGCAGCCCCAGTCCAGGGAGCGTGGCAGGACTTACCTTGCCCGTGGGTGCTCCTTGCCAAGCAGGAACTGGGGCTTTGTTAGGTCAGTGAATACTCTTTGTTCTGGTTTGTTTTGGTGTTTTTTTTTCCCTTCCCTGCATATAGCATACATTAGTTCACAAAGATTTGGGGTTTAAACGCAACATGTATTAAAAGAATGTCTTATTAAATATTTGGGAAGTCTATATGTTGCACCAACTTGAAAATACTTTGATTAATCGGGGATAAAGCAGCATCCCTGACAGCATGAACACAAATGTTGAAGCAATTCTCTGCTATCACTTTTCATTATGCATCTCATCAGAGCTTGATTATTGCTGTCACAGATCTCTGTTGTGAGTGTCGAAGTCCCCACTTCCCTTCTGGAGGGCTTACAAAGAGAGAGCTGGCTGGGCACACCATCTCTTGTTATGATTTGGATGCAATCCTTGATTCTGTCTTTGGGCAGTTTTGCCTCACGTTGCTACTTAATTAAGGATTGCCCCTGTTTCAAATACACCCTGCTTGGTTTACTGTGCTTTGAGCTGCTAGATTGAAATATTTACTGAAGACTTCTGTTATTTCAATTGCTCAGGGTAGGGAGTCCTCTCACTTTTCAGACCTATTTCTCTTGGGCCACCTCTTTACTCCAGCCTTTTTTCCTTGGAGGACGGAATTCTTCAGATGTGACAATCTGTTGAGAAATTGGCAGGGATCATTGCCTATTGGCTCTAAAAAAAAACCCCAACTAAACAGAAAAGAAACCCTGTACTAACATACTTTTGAGTCTTTTCTGTCGAGGCTTGTGACAACAGCTGGTTTTGGAGCAGGGATGCATCTGACAGGTTGAAATGTGTCCCCTGGGGGAGCTTGGTGTCATCTAAAAGGTTGTGTTTGAACCAGCTCTGTTCTCAGGGACCTTGGGAGAAGAGGATGCTGTCTCCCACCACGGTGCTCGAAGCACCAGGAACAGCTCTGCCCGCAGCCCCAGGAGGGTGGCTTGGGTTGCGGGACAGGAGTGAACAGCTCCTGTCACTTGTCACCTGCCCCTTCTGGCTCCAGCAGGGTGGGACTTGAGCTTTTGCTGGTCCTTCAGGCACAGCTCGGGCAGGAGAGGTTCCTTCCTGGTGGTGCCCTGCGAAACGGCACTGTTGTGTTGAAAAAACTGGGCTAATGTCTTTGTGTATAAACAGTCAATGTTGGAGTAGTTAAAGTGGAAGTGGAAGTGTCTGCAGCAGATGTTTCTGGCCTTCGTGCCCTGCTCCGTTAGCTCTTTGGGCAATTGTGGTTTTTGTCACATAAGGTGTTTATGCAAGCGAATCTTACAAAGTTTGTCCTTGGGTGGAAATGTACCTGACAAAGTATTTCTTTTGCTTTTAATTGTAGCTTTCATCATGGGGGACATGAAAACCCCAGACTTTGATGACCTCTTGGCTGCTTTTGATATCCCCGATCCGACTAGCCTTGATGCCAAGGAGACCATCCCATCAGCTGGGGAGGAGAACGAGAATCACCTGAAATCATCGGGAATCTGCATAGATGAGAATGTGTCCTTATCCCACTCTCTGCCTCCTTCTGATGCTCCTGTTGTGAGTGTGATAGTGAAGAACACGAGTCGCCAGGAGTCCTTTGAAGCAGAAAAAGAGGGGAATCACCTTGGGACTGGTCTGTTACACAATGGGTTCCGTGGGTCTGATCTGCCATCGGAGGCTCATGCTTTAGTGCATAATTATGGAAAGTTTGAGTCAACTTTTATTAATGGCGACAGCTCAAGAAGTTACTCCGATAAACTGGACCAGTCCAAGTCAGAGCCTTTGCCAACATTTAGCCAGTTTAGCCCAATTTCTAGCCCTGAGCCAGAGGATGCGTTCAAAGAGAACAGTATTGGTGATAAACCCAAACATGCCCAAACTCCGTATTTTCCACCACCTTCAATGTATATACCGACAGGTGCTTCAGTACTGGATCATCTTAGGAAGGTACCAGAGCCTGAATTAAGCATGTTTGATCAATACTGTAAAAAGGAACAAAAGATGGAAATCTACTGCCAGCCAGAGAATAGGCTGGAAATGAGCAGGAGAGAACAAGACAAAGCAACAGAGAGGTTTGTGGAGTCGAGCAAGGACTTGGTAGATACCAATAGCTTTCTTGGAGAGGGCTTGGTGTTTGGAGACCTCCCTCACAATAATTTAGGAGAAAGTAAGGGGTCTGTGCCTGAGCTGAACATGTCCTCATCGGTACCGCCTCGCCAGAGGTTAAAGCCAACTCATTCAAAGTTGTCCTCCTGCGTGGCAGCGTTAGTAGCTCTTCAGGCCAAAAAGGTTGCGTGTATTCCAAAAGGCGATCAGCCAAACCTTACCAAGGAACCTGGTCCTTTTAAAGATGGGACGAAGGGAAGTCCAAAAATGCCCAAGTCGCCAAAGAGTCCCCGAAGCCCCTTGGAGGTGGTGAGGAAGGCCAGCAAGCAGCCCGAGAGTCCTCGAAGCGTGTGCAGCGACAGTAGTGGGAAAGGCTCTCCTTCCATGGCAGCCGGCTCTCCACCAGCCATTCCCAAAGTTAGAATAAAGACTATCAAGACATCCTCTGGTGAAATTAAACGAACTGTAACTAGAATTTTGCCAGAAAATGATGAGTTGGGCAAATCTTCAGAAGGGTCACCTATGGAAACCTCATCTGCCGAAGAGTTTATCAAATCTTTCCCATCCCCTGACGCTAGCGCAGTTATGGATGGCGAGGCTGGCAAGAATTCAGTCAAAACTGGGGCTGCTGTGGCTATCCAGCTGTCAACCATAGCGAGTCCTTACGCAGATGGTATGAAAGCAGATATTGCTGCAAACAGCACGTGTACCGTGTCCTTGTCCCCACTGCCAAACTGTGGCAGCGGCGCCATAAAAGTAGGTGTTAAGAGGCAGCATCAGGGGATGGTGGTGCAGCCGTCCACCACCTCCTCCTCCAGCCTTCTTCCCAAAGCCGTGCACTTGGCAAATCTCAACTTAGTCCCTCACAGTGTTGCTGCTTCTGTTACGGCCAAGTCATCCGCGCAGAGACGAAATCAGACTCAGGTGACACAGATGTCAATGCCACTGGTGCATCAAGTCAAGAAAGCTGCTCCCGTTGTCGTGGAGGCGTTTAATAAAGTCCTACACAGTGCCAACCCCGTGCCAATATATACTCCCAACCTTAGCCCTCCACCTGACACCAGTATTAATTTACCTGCCTCTGGGTATTGTTGCCTGGAATGTGGGGACTCGTTTGCCTTAGAGAAAAGCCTGACTCAACACTATAGTAGACGAAGTGTTCATATCGAAGTCATGTGCACTCAGTGTTCAACTATGCTCCTTTTTTATAATAAGTGTAGCTTGCTTAAACACGCAAGAGATCATAAGAGCAAAGGATTTATCATGCAATGTTCTCAGCTGCTAATGAAGCCCATTTCGGTAGACCAAATGTTTTCACCTTCTCCTACAAGCTCTTCAGCCTCTCCAGCTCCTCAGACGTTGCACTCGTCCTCTCCGTCACGGAAGCCCGGTGCTGCTTCGGGAGGTGGGGTGGGAATTTCTGCGAGCGCTCAGCCAGCCTTGCCTCTCTATACGGACCCGCTGAGGCTAATCCGCCACGGCCTGAAGTGTTTGGAGTGTAACAAGCAGGCGCAGGATTACGTTGCTTTGGCAGCTCATTACCAGAGAACCTCAGAAGATAATGAGAGACTGGTAAGTCGTCATTTTAATGTTATTAGTTAAATCTCTCCAAGTTTAAAGAGGTTGTCCTTGAGGGGGGGAAAAACAGGCATCGTAGTGGCAAATGAGTCACTTTGCCTAAAAAAGTGCTTGTGGGGAGGATTTGGGATATGCATGAGCCCAGACGTGTGCGCGTGAATAGACGTTTAGTGTTGCTCTTTTCACCTTTTGTCATCAAAAAGAGGGTAGTGAGGAGACTGCGGAGATCCTTGAGCATCAAAGGAAGGTGTTGGAGATCAAAGATCCCTTGGATGAGGTGTGCAAGAGTGCTCTAGGGGAGGGCCAGCAGAGCGTTACCTGAAACAGGTTTTCATGCTCTAAACGTGGCTAGAGGAGATCTGACAGAATTTAAGTTTTACCTTTCCTGAATCTTGTGCCAAAATCTTCCCTGTAACACTTTGAACAGCGTGTGCTGTTTGTACTGTTAGTGTGGTAAGGTGTGTCTTGGGACAGGACTGGCTAAGAGGTGAGCAGCGCGGTGGTGGGGATGGAAGGCTATTTTGGGGCTGGTTTTGCCCTTTGGGTGGGAGAGCGACGAGTCAGTGCCATGTTTCCATATTTCCGTAGGAGGGCTCAAGAGCCTTGTTAGTGCCTTCCTGCCCTGCTGGCTCTCTGCTGCCTTTGCAGACATCTCTTGTAGCTGCAGATGAGGGGGTCCCAAACTTAGGTTTCTGCTGATGAAGAGGGGGAGATGCTCTTCGTTGTGTACTAAGACCATGTGCTTTATTTATGTTTTTTATTTTAGAAGATATGGTCAATGCTACTTAAGTATAAACCAACCTGAAGTTGAAAAGGAAGCCTTTCTCCTTATCTCTTTAGATGAGGTGGAAGCTTTCTGCATTGGTCTGGCTGCCAGCAGAGCTAGTGGGCTCCTGGTGCAGGTTCCTCCACGAGCAAGGACTCTGTGTCAACGGGAGACACTTGGGTAGATGACCACCAGTCTCTGCCATGGCTCCTCCAGAACCTCCCTTAGCTTGTCAAATGCCTTGCAGGCGTATTGAGGTTGCTGCGGTCCCATTCAGATGCTTCGTTATCTTTCTCTTAAATTCATCAGCAGTGGAAAAAAAAAAAAAAAACACAACAGATTATGACTGAATGGTTTTTATGTCATGAGAAATGGTGAGGCCAGAAGGGATCCGCGCAGCCACGTAATCAGGTTTCTTGCTCAAGGCAGATCAGCCAGCACTGTGCTCTGTCAACACTGGAACTTATTTTTCAACTATAATGCGTTTTTAGGAAATGTCAGCAGTCTGGAATGAAAACCTTCAGGTGAAGGGATATGGTGGGTGCTCCAAAGTGAGCTAAAATGTTAATCAGTCACGTTAAAAATGTATCTCCTATTTTTGTTGTGGGATTATCAATTCAAGAGCTCCTTAAAGAGAGGAGGAGTGTCTGATAGTAAGTATTTTTAGCTTGTAATCAAATAATTTATTCTGTAACTTAACTAAGAGTTTAAGCTTCTTGCTTCAAGTTAAGCCTGCTAGATGTTTGATTATATTTTTAGCGTTTTTCTGGAATAGAAGCACGGAAAAACTGGAAAAAGAGGTGATGTTAGAGGTTGTAAAACCATCTCCTCCCTGTTTGATAGTCCCATGCTTATATTCAATGGGATGCGTGTGTTGCTCCGGGAGTCCCTTTCCGCGCTATTTGCTGTCCTCCAGACTGCCCGGTGGTGCTCTGCGCTGTTCCCGAAACATCTGTTTCAGCAAAGCTATTACATTTATGAAGGAAATAAGAGTTTGTACCCATATGCCTGTAATCGTGTGCCTCCAGACTTAGTAGTAGCTAATGGAAACCATCCCTCTGCCTTCCAGCAGTACCCAGGGCTTTTGGTGTCCTCAGGCTGAGAGGTAAAAGGATGGATGAGATTGGGTGGTCTCACAGAGGTCCCTGCAGTAGCTGGATACCACACTTGGCTTCTCTAAGCGGTCCGAGGGAGAAGGTGTGGGTTCTCCCACATGTGTCTTGCTTGGGTAACACACTGCATAGCTACCGTCAGTAAGAAGGTGTGAGAAGTTGAAGGTTTTGCCTGTCAGGGGTGTTAATGAACATAAGTGAGCCCGATATTAAACATGGTGTGAGAAGGATGGAGGTAAGGCTCTTGGAGTGTGCATCATAAGCTCCTGAAAAAGGAAAACAAGAAATGGCCGAACCCATTCTGAGAAGATGCTGTGGATATCCCTGACTCTGCATTAATGAAGCTAATGGAGCTTCATTAATGAACTGGAATGTGTCCAGAGAAGGGCAACGGAGCTAGTGAGGGGTCTGGAGTGCAAGTCTTGTGAGGAGCTGCTGAGGGAGCTGGGATGTTCAGCCTGGAGAAAAGGAGGCTGAGGGGAGACCTTCTCTCTCTCTCCAACTCCCTGAAAGGAGGGGGTAGCCAGGGGGGGTCGGTCTCTTCTCCCAAGGAACAGGCCATGGGACAAGAGGAAACGGCCTCAAGTTGCACCAGGGGAGGTTTAGGATGGATATTGGGAACAATTTCTTCACTTAAAGGGTTTATCAAGCCTTGGAAGAGGCTGCCCAGGGCAGTAGTGAAGTCATCATCCCTGGAGGTATTTAAAACCCAGGCAGATGTGGTGCTGAGGGACATGGGTTAGTGGTGGTTTGGGCAGTGCTGGGTTAACGGTTGGACCTAATGATCCTAAAGGTCCCTTCCAACCAAAATGATTCTGTGATCCTTATTTCTTGGGTTGCTATTTTTATTTTAGTCAGAAAAAAAAAAAGAAACAGGAATGTTGTTGGTAGGACCTGGAGAAGATAAAGTGACTGATTTCACAAACATTTTCTTCAGTGGTAGGAGCGGTTGAAGACTCTGGTTTCCATCCCTGGAGTTGTGCCAGGTGACTTGTCTTTTGGGGCAGCGTTAGGAATTGCATTGCTGAGGAAGACATCGATGGAACACCTGTATTCAACGTAACACATCTTTTAAGTGCCCCCCAGTAGTGGATCCAAACCACTGCGTCCACGTGGGAGAAGACGTTGATTTATATACTGGTACTTCTAATTAAAACCCAGTTGTGTACCCGTGCTTGATGGGGAGCATGCTGCTGCTGCAGGACAGTCTGACAGGGCGCAGGGGTGGTGTTAACTGTTGTGGGCAAGCTCAGGCATGAACTGCATCCCCAGATCACAAGAGACTAATTATCTAGTGTTTATTATGATATTTGAGCAAAATCCGGTGTGTATTTCTTCCTCAATATCTGATGTTTTCCTCACTCTATTGAAAGGTTGATTTAGAAGCAACTGTATGGGGCGGGGGAGTTTGTTGTAATTTCTTAAACTATCAAAAATTGCTCTCTAGTATTTTGGAAACTTCTATTTTTTTAATTTCTTAGTCAGTCCCAGAATTCAGACATAAACTCTTCACCACACCTCCTTGAGAAAGTACGGAGTATCTTGGTATTTTCTATGTGAAGCTATGGCTTGACTTACACCTTTTAAAGAACTTCAAAAAATAGCAGGACAGGTCCCTGCTGTCTTACAGATGTTTGGTCCAGATTGTCCCAAAACCGAGGATTCTTGGGAAGGATAGTTGGATATGTAAGGGAAGGAGTGTCCTTTGCTGAAGACAAAGGGTAAAAGTGATGCAGCACCTGGATTTGTAGTAGATGGAGACCCCTGACCTATGGAAAATAGGACAGGTGGATTTTTGATCAATGTTCTTAGGAGCTCTTCCATTAAATGACACCAAATCTGGATTATTAACCATGACACACACATCCAACATGACCATAACTTGAGAAACTGAGCAGACTGAAGTGCTCAGTTGTAATGCTTTTATCTCAAAAACCTTCTTAGATCTGATATGGAATGGGTATGTCACCTTGTTAAGAAGGAAGAGTTGATACAACAGGGTTGATGAAGAAAAGAAATAACAGGAAAAAGACTCATTTTTCAGTATGATGTTTTCAGTTGAAGCTGAAGGTCGAGCAAGCTGTGGTAAGAGACAGGAATGATTGGGTTGGGGAGGAGGAACAACCTAAACTGGCTCGGCTCCACCAGAAAACTTATCCTATCTTGATACTTAAGGCTTCTCACTTTAATTGGAATTTCTTCCTGTGACTTTGTGAATTACTTTGACATCTTCGCATTTCCCGTAGCTGTTTAAAAGGTGATCGTTGGGTTTTCTGTTTGTTTGTTCCAGTTGTTGGCTCGGGAAATACTTGGTCTTATATTTCTGAGTGGCCTTGGGTAGAGCCCGTATTAATAGGATGGATAACAGGTAAATGAGTTTCTTGGGTGTGGCCAAAATGGGAATGGCATGGCTGGGTCACAGGTTGGTTTGGAGGGAGGAAAAAAGATATGGATGTGGTCTGGCCATCTGGGAAAGGAGGAGGTCTGGAGTGAGTGAGGGCAAGCGAGGGGCATGTTGCTATGGTTGAGATGGTGGAGTGGAAAGACCCTTGGAAAAATGATTGAGAGCTTGATGATAATGTTCCATTTTAGACTCGTGGTGGCTAGGTGATGGCAGTTGTTCAAAGCACAGCAGGGAGATCCCATGTGGCATGTTTTTATGTGGAATATGCATAAGGTGAAGGCACTTTTTCGCAGCCACATGCTGCAGTGGGACTCACGGTGTGGGTACGGGCTTTGCAAATGGTCACCTAATCCACTTCAGAAATATAAAGAACTGGATTTACTGGATGTAGGTTTTGAGTGCGTCATGGTAACAGATCACAGTTACTTTGTCTTTTTTTTGGAGACTAATGAGGCCAATTTTACAATTTTTGCAACCTTGTGACTGGAATTGCTTGGTGGGATCTGTTTACTGCTTTTCAATGGCAGAACTGCCAGAAGAAAGTAGTACGTGAATTTGAATATCTTGTAGGTTGGATTTTGTTCACACGAGAAGCTGTGCTACATGTGGGCATCATGCTCGTCCAGATGTTCAAAAGGTGGGAGCAGATGTTTTGTGTAACTTCAGGTCTGTTTGGTCTGACTACAGTGGTGCTATGTTCTAGAGCAAGATTTTTTTTGGGGGGGGGAAAGGTAATTAAATTGGTGTACTTTATGCCAAATTAATCAGATATAAATAAATCTTCTGTAATTTATTTTTGGAGTAGAGAAATGAGTAGATCCTAATCTCCTTGATGTTCAGTGAGGTGGCTGCTGGAGTGCCCTGTGGGGAACGGCTGTGCTGAAGGAGTTGAATTATGAGGTTGGAGCAGAATCAAGTAAGGGAGGTAACTGCAGCTGGGAAGGGATTCCTTGTCAGACCTCCCGAGGGATGGCTCTAGGATTCCTCTGCAGTTAATGTCTGTGGTAAGGACCTTGGAGGATGAACGTGTAGATCCAGGGAGACCTTATTGCGGCCTTTCCGTACTTAAAGGGGGCTTGTAAGAAAGATGGGGACAAACTTTATAGCAGGGTCTATTGTGATAGGACAAAGGGTAATGGCTTTAAACTGAAAGAGGGAAGATTTAGACTAGATATAAAGAAGAAAATTCTTCCACTGAGAGTGGTGAGACACTGGCCTGGGTTGCCCAGAGAGTTGGTCAATGCCTCATCCCTGGAGGTGTTCAAGGGCAGGCAGGATGGGGCTTTGAGCAACCTGATCTAGTTGAAGATGTCCCTCCTCGTGGCAGGGGGTTGAACTAGATGGCCTTTTAAAGGTCCCTTCCAACCCAATCCATTCTATGATTCTATAAAATTTGTTGAAAGAAATCATAGAAAATTGGGTATGTTTTACAGGAGGACCTAGATAATCTTGAAGACCAAGTAGGAATGGGATGAAGCAGCTGAAAAGTAGGATATGTGTGTTTGGTCAGGAGAAGACTCTGAGTGACCAAGGTGACACAGTTTATGTTAACCTGCAGTACCAGCCAGGGTTGCTGCTAGAAATAACCCAGCTGGAGAACAGCATGTTGTTTCATTTATCGGGGATAAACTGGAATGAGTGAGGGAAGAATGACCAGAGAAATGGAAAGATGATCTCTAGAGGGGAAATTAAAAAACCTTTATTAATTTAGCTTGGTAAATTAGGGTGGGTCCCCTTCAGTACTGAGGTAGACACAGGATTAAGGTGAGGGTTGTAGCACTTTTCTTTACCACCAGAAACTAAGTCTGGTGGAAAAGCAAAAAAAACAGCACTTCCCGTGCTTTCAGGGATGGCCCTGGCCAGTTCCGGGGCGTCATCAGACAGGTTTTTGTGGCTGGGCTCAAATTAGATGAGATGAACAAAAGCCCTACAGCTCCTGGTGCCTTCCTTTTAGATGTGATTCTCCTTCTAGGGTGAGAGCGGGTACAAAGGACACACTGTGTCTGGTGTGATGTTTATAGAAAAGAGCTTTTTAAATTTAGGGGCAGCAATGATGCAAGAACTCACCAAAATAGATTTACACGGAAAATTAGAGGACGGTCTGTAATGATCAGAGGAGTGAATTCTGGAAGAGGTTTGCAGCAGAAGTAATGAACAAAAGACACAAGCTGGTTTTGAGACACAGCTTATTTGTTTTTTTGGCAGGGACAGAGCAGTGCACAATAACATGTGCAAGAATTCAAAGTACTTCCTGACCCTCCTGGGCATAATTGTCCATCCACTGGTAACCAGAGATGTTTCAGACTTTTTTTCTTTTTTTTTTTTTTTTTTTTTTTCATTTCTGACTTGACCACCCAAAAGCCACTGAGGTAGCCAGGAAACTTCAATAAAGTAAAAAATGTAAACTAAGGACCTCTGAATTTTCTTGCACTTTTATGCTTTTGTTCTCCCCCTTCTTTTTCTTCTTCTGTCACTCTTTATTTGTCCAGTAAGAGTTTTTCAATGACTCATGACGTATCTTATTTACGCGCCGCCTACACTGGGTTATTTAAAAGCAATTTTATTGCTGCCTTTTCTTTTTCTTCTTCCTTCCCCCTCTTAAATCAATGCTTTATAATTTATTGGCTAAAACTTGCCAGAAGCTAGTGGGGCCACAGCAGCAAAGTATCAAGCAAGGAAGACAGCAGCCGTATCTTGGCTATTTTTCTCTTTCCCCCCCGGCCCTCACCCCCTCTATGTTCATGTTTTAATTTAGAAAACAAGAGGATTGAAAAACAACAAAAATTCCCTAGGCCCCATAAAGCACTCTCCCAAATCAAGGGTGATTAATGCAGTCCTTGGGTACTAGTAAGGATGGATTTTGCTTTATATGGAAATTTTCCCTCTGGATTTTGTAGAAGCAAAGGGATGGGGGATGTTGTGGTGAAAGGATGTTGAGGGACTGGAGCTCAGGGCAGGGAGCACAGACAGAGAGATGAGTGACAGGACGGGAGCGAGAGCCTGCACCCCAAGGGTGGAACAGAGCCTGGGGATGAGGAGGAGAGGCTGGGGAGGAAGAAGAGGGAGGGTGCAGCTTCATGGTCTGCTTCAGTTGGTGACCCTCTCCTCCTTCCCACCCAGACTGGCTTACCTGGCCCTGGTGGTCCTGCAGCCCCCGGGGGACCTAAACCCCGGGGTTTGGGGGGGGGGG
>JAHREE010000493.1:279080-297337 GCA_033628505.1 Tringa tobata
ATAAGGTCTCCCCTCAGCCTTCTCTTCTCCAGGCTCAAGAGCCCCAGCTCTCTCAGCCTTTCCTCATCAGGGAGATGCTCCAATCCCTCCATCATCTCTGTTGCCCTACGCTGGACTCTCTCCAGCAGTTCCCTGTCCCTCTTGAACTGGGGAGCCCAGAACTGGTCCCAGTATATTCCAGTGGTGGCCTCCCCAGTGCAGAGCAGAGGGGGAGAATGACCTCCCTCCACCTACTGGCCACACTCTTCCCTCTGCAGCCCAGGATCCCACTGGCCTCTTGGCCACAGGGGCACATTGCTGGCTCATGGAGAGTTAACTGTCCACCAAGACCTCTCCTCAGGAGTGCTTTCCAGCAGGTCCACCCCTAACCTCTGTTGGTGCCTGGCGCTTAGTTAATACAAATACTAGAGGAATGTGCTGGAGCTTCCTCTAAGCATGAACGTTTCCTAGGGTGAAATAGGGTGGGAGGAAAAAGGCAAATGGAGAAGAACTAACTACTGTAACCTTTCTTTCATCAGACATGCCAAGTGTGCCAGATGATGCTGCCCAACCAGTGCAGTTACTGTGCTCACCAGAGGATCCACGCTCACAAGTCTCCGTACTGCTGCCCGGAGTGCGGGGCCGTCTGCCGTTCCGCCTACTTCCAGACTCACGTCAAGGAGAACTGCCTGCATTACTCCCGCAAAGTCGGGTTCAGGTCTGTGCGGCTCCGGGACAGCGAGAGGGAACGGGAAACTCGGGTTGAGAAACGTGTCTTCCTTACAGCACAAACGAAAGAGGATGTAGCCCAGGCCTGGAGTGGTTTTCTGTGCGACGAAACGCAGTTGAAATGGGGAATTACTAAATGGATTTAAGAGGAGGTTTCTGAGAGGAGAAGTTATTTTGAGGCGGCTCTAAGCCAAAAAGACACTTGTGTTCACTTCAAGTTGCAGACGGGCATCTCAGGATTGATATTTATAACAAAACGATTGCAGATCTTAATCTTCTAAATCCCTGTAAGGTTTGAACTTATATTTATGTCAGTTATACTGACTGAGGGGTGCGTGCCTTCACAGGAAGGGCATGGATTAGTTCCTTGTAGGCCCCTACAACTCTCCAAGCACTTCTCATGAACTGGGACAGATGGAGGAAGGCTCCCAAGGTTCTGGATGCAGTCGTGTGTATGTGCCTGCATTGTCTTTTCGCCAACCAAATTGGCTGCTTTAATTAAAGACATTACTTTTCCCTACAAGCCTTTCCTCCTTGGCTTGTTCAGATCACGTCAGCTGCAGCACAGCTCTTCAGATGCAGATGATTTGTTTGGGAGATGAGTGATGGACTAGATAACCTTTTAAGATTCCTTAAGTTCTGTTTTTTTCTCTGATTACCATTAAATACTTCGAAATTTAAAATGAATAGAGCAATTTTTGCTCTTGGAGCTGTTCTTTTAAGACGTCTGCAAACTCAGGAAGCCTTCACTGTGTGGTTTGTTCTGAAATCACACTTAGGTTTTCAAGAGCTTTTTCTTTCAACCGTGAAGACAAGAGACAAAAACCAATTCTTAATTCAATTATATTCAGATAAGGCTTTTTTTTATGTGGGATCCGATTTGAGGGGGCACAGCCCACAATAAAGAATTAATTCAATTGCATATTAAATGGCTGTGATACTCCAACTGTTTGAAAATAAGTTAATCTGGGAGAAGGAGGAAAGCTGGAAAAAAAAATATTTTCCCTGAGATGGAAAAATGTTCAGATGTTGTAAAACTAACCACGGGTTTGGGGCAGTTCTTTGGACTTCACTGGCACCTGAGAATCCCAAATGTGGGTGCAGTTTCATCGTGCTGAGCTGCTTCTGCAGCGTCTCTGTCCCCACCGATGCCTCAATCGATAACCTGTCACAGGGTTACGCTGCCTCGACTGCCTTATAGAGGAAGCTCAGTCTTTTAGCAGTCATCCAGCATGAGTCCTTTCTCCTCCATTTCCAGCTGATGGAGCTCTGTACGGCAGAGCTTGGGCCCGACTCCTAAGTGTATGACCTGGCATTTTTAAAAGACATTATTCATTCCAGATGTATTCCAGTAATATCTTTATGATGCCTTAATCCTTGTCAGCAGTGAGAGCTTCCATCCGTCTACAGATGTCATTAGCAAATACCTGCTTTCTGTGCCAGGGACATTAAGGAAGATCTAAACCAAGAGAGAGCTCAGGAATGATACTTACGGTTTTTTTAGCTTTTCCCAGCTTCTCTAGAAGCTAGATTTCTTAAACTTCTCTAATTTGCATCAGCTCAAGCTCATCTGTGAAAACTGAGTCTACCAGACAGCTGAACTTCTGGCTGTGCCATCCCTGTTATCCTGCCTGTCTCTGCTGCGGGTGGATGTCACTGGCATTGCTGAAAACAGAAGAAGTAAATTTTAGTTGCAGAACCCATCTAGATAATCCGTGGCATCTACCCTGTGGTCACGTAGCGACTTTGCTTCTTTTCTTTCATTTTTGTTACTCGCAGAGCTGAAAAGCCGAAGAGTTCTTCTAAATCCTTCCTGGGATCAGCTTGACTTTTTCTGCTTCTCACTATAACCCTGTTTTTCTTGAATTTCTGATGCCTGGTGTTGTTTTTGTGATCAGTCCTTGTTCTGTCTCCTTTTCCACTAATACCCCAATGCATTCAATTAAGTTTGGAGTAAGAATGTTTTCTGTGGGTTTTAGTCATGGCTAGTGGTTACACTGAAAATGAGAAAGGTCTCCTGCAGTTAAAAATTAAAACCAACAACCCTGTCCTAAATGCTCCTTTCCACTTGGCTCCCAGTGTCACCTTCCCACCTTTTCCAAGCACCCTCCAGCTGTCCCCACTGATGTGGGACCTGTTTTCCTGCTTGGTGCCATCTGGAGAGTGATGGCAAAGGAAATGTTCAGAGGGTTAAGACAACATCTTGTAGCTTTATCTTCTCCCACAGGATGCTTTCCAAGACTTCTGTGCCACTCCTTCTTGCCCTGAGGCTACCCAAGAGTCTTCTCCTGCAAATTATCCCCCCCGTGCTGGGGAGATGATAGCAGAACTTGCAATTTGCAGAAATTACATGGCAAGCCTCTGACATCCTCCATCCACTTTGTTCTGCTAATTAGTTTACTTTATCAAACTTCGTCCTTCTGGCACTGGGATTCTTGATTACAAAGTGGCTGTGGTTTAAACTTCCATTTACTGTAAATTAAATTAACTGGTGATCATTTGACCCTGAGTCAGTGCTTGTTTCGTCCCTAATTCTGTATGAAGTACTTATCAAAACCAAAAGTAATGCAGAACCATCTCTTGTTAGTTCGAGTGTTTGTGGAGGAAGCTCATCGGGTACTCCTGGATGAGCCAGACCTTACTGTCAGGATTAGCATTTGTTCTTCCATTTATATTCCCATAATAACATGGTTCCTGGTGTTACTGTACTAGAAAGTATCTCTCTCTCTCTCCCCATCTCACTTGAAGGAGGATCAGGTTAAGGCAGAGCTACCGGAGCACGATGTTTTCATACTTCCCCAAAGATGACACCAGCTGTTGTCACTGCTTCCCTCTCTAAATTTCAGAAAACAACATTTCTGTGTATATTTTGGGGGGAGAGGGTTTGTCTCCTTCAGGCTGGCTTCTGCCTAACAATCTTTTGAAGTGTAACTTCAAAGCGTGGGCTCGTTTCCCCAGCGCCGTCGGGAGGCTCGTCGGAGGGAAGGAGGATCCAGCGGCTTGTTTGGTTTCCATGGGGGCTTGGAGCACTTCCAGATGCTCGATCACTGGGGTCCATCTGCCACGGCAGCGTCCGTGCTGCGGCGCTGCCCAACGCACAAACCCTAAACAGCAAGCTTCAGAATGAAGGGAGAGGGTATTTTTAAGGTGGCTTGACTCCAGGCTCATCGGAGGAAGTTATCCCTTCTGTGTCTCTTACACTCTGTGAACACGGCGTTGGCCCCCAGTTTGCCCAGCCCACCTCCTCCCTGTAATGGTCCGTATGGCCTCGGTGGAGACCCCCCATTAGTCATTTTGATTGAATCTTCTCAGGAGGTGCTGTTCTGGTCCAGGGTCCGTGTAGGTGCTCCTGTGGGGATGTCCTACACCCTCAGCTGGTATGGCCGAGGCAGGCGTCTGCATCCTCGCGTGCCCTCGTAGTGTCGGTGTGCAGCTCCTCTTGGGTGCTGCTTGGGAGGCATATTTAAGGTAAATACAGTAAGGCTGCTGGTTGTTGCCATCCTGAGGGAACCCTGGGAAGGCACGTCACAGCATGCACTGGGAAGAGACGCAGACTGGGACCAGTGGGGTGACCCTGGCTCTCCTCCTGGCCCTGGGTCTTATGTTTTCAGCTGCCAAGAAGAATCCTTTGGCTCCACAAGCAGCCTCTGCTTCTTCCTCTCTCTCCTCCCAGAGCATTCCCCCAGCTCCCAGACAAGCACTTTCCAGGCAACACCTGTGTCTTAATGATTTTAATGAGCTTAATCAGTTTCTTAGGTGCTTCTGTTGCTGTTTTCAGTGTCTTGGCTGTTGCAGTCATTATTTTCTAGTGCTTAGTAGGGAGTATGATAAGCAATTGTACAGGGTTACTGAAGATTTCCTAGCTGAATGTTCTTTTTCTGTTTATTTTGTACTGGGGACTAACTGGATTTATGTTGCTTATTGCTACCTGGAGATCCCATCAGGTACTTCTGCTTTAGTTCTTCACTTGTACCTGTGGCGGAATTGGCTTTCGCAGATACAGGGCTGGTAGTTTGCTGAACCACATTATTCTTTCTGGGTTGTTTTAGTCTCTGAAGGCTTCTTTTACACATCTTGTTGGCTTGTCGCGAACATTTAGTTGTGAGGTCTGCCCAGCTGGGGAATTTCTGTATGGTGTTCCTCCTTGGCTCTTCCATGTTGCTATTGAAGAGACTAAACAAGGACCCGCCGTGGCCGGGTGCTTTGTGCATGTGTGGGAAGCCACTCGGTGGCTATAACTCAGCACTTTCTTGGTGTGGCCCCCAGGTGCATCCATTGTGGAGTTGTCTTCATGACCCTCGCCATGCTGAAAGTGCACATCCACGAGAAACACTGCGAAGTCTTCCACAAGTGTTCTTTTTGCCCGATGGCCTTCAAGTCGGCCGACAGCACCACGGCTCACATGAGCAGCCAGCACCCAGCAGAGCCTCACAAGACTACTCAGTAAGTGTTTGGGGTTTATCTCTTCTTCTCCTTTGCTGAGTAGCTCCAGGATTCCCCCTTCCACTCCCAATTGTTTTCTGGTTTTGGTTTCTGTCCTCATATGACAAGATCTGCTGCTTTGTCCTCCAGCGGGGGTCTGTTCCTAGCCACAGCATGCTCTCCTTGGTACGAACATGGTCTCCTGGGTAGCAGGAGAGGAGTTTGGGCAGGAAAGAGCTGAACATCCATAAAGGATATTAATAATCACCTCTTTGTCCAGGAGGACCCACAGTGGCACCTCTTGGTAGATGGCTCCAGGGCAATGAGGAGAGGTGTGCCAGGCAGTGTTGCCGCCAAAAATGAGAAGAGAGAAACCTCCTGGGTTTTCCACTCTGTAGCTTTCCCCTCCAACCCTTGAGCTACTGCCGAGAATTCGCGCTTTAAGGGAGGAGCTATGGAAAGCTGGGATTGTGTAGCTGTTGTACTGTGAGTTTGCTCCCATCTGCCTGCACTTACCGATGCACACACACGTAGGTAGTTATGCATATGCACAGAAGTAAACTTATTTTTAGAAGGCTGTGGTATGTGCCTGAGGCGTTTTGTTGTTCTTCCCAGTTGAGTTAATGGTTCAGTTGTCCATGTGGGTGTCTGTTGACAATGTATTGAGAGCACAGCCCTCCTCAGAAGCCCGTCCCCTTCTGAAGTTGCTGAGGTAACTTTTTCCACTGTCTTCTTAAGATAACAAACAAAAAGAGACTGAGTTTGCTTTTTTAATTGTTCCAGGGTGATCTACAAATGCTCTTGCGAGACTGTCTTTAACAAGAAGAAACTGCTCCAAGAGCACTTCCAGCAGAACACCAACAAGTTGTTAGTGGGAGTGTTTAAGTGCCCGCAGTGCCAGCTGGTGTATATGCAGAAACAGCAGTTAATGCAGCACGTTAAGGTAGGTACCTCCCACCGCTCACTGATACGAGCTCCTCTATTTTGAGTTCACAGAGAGTTTACATCAACTGTGTAGGAAATTGGTTGAAGAAGTGGAAGGTTCTTGAGCAATACAGTAGCAGAAAAGTAAACTACAATCATTTACAGTATTATCTGGAAACATCAGTGGAGCATTTTGTGTTAGTTTGTAAAAAGGCAAGCAGTTACTCTCATCTATATGTAATTTTACCTTACAACAAAAGCTTATTTTCAATGGGTAAATCTTTTTGATTTTTAACTGTTCTATATTAAAGCCAAGGAAGTGATCAAACCAGGGCGGGAGCCTTATCTTTGGTTGGGAGACAGGGAGAGGTATTCTCTGCCCACAGTGTTACTCAATTTATATACTGAAAGCTGAATATCCTTCTTTTGGGTGCTCACCTGGAGAGCTTTGGCCCCTTGAGCTACTGGTTGGGGTTTATTGCCTCCTTTCCCTGCAGAAACACCCTGAAGTGCAGAGGCTGAAGTCATTGCCCTGGAGGCACCAGCCTTTGGGAGGCAGGACCCCCACCTTGCGTGCGTCCTCGCTGGCACCACTCAGGCTGCTCCAGAAGACGGTCTGAAATGGATAGTTGTGTGCAACCCCAAAACTTGGTGGAAATGATGGTCCAGGGAGTGCTTCAGCCTCCCTCAGTAACGGCTCATATTGTGGTAAACACCGCAGTAATCTCACTATCATCCATCGCTCTTTTATCCCTCTGAAAAGCCGGTTATTGTCCTTGCGGTGGTGGTTTCTGGCGGGCTGCATGTGAAGACTTGCAGATCTGATTATCCCATGAACGTGTGAGAGCCGCATTTTTGTGTTGTCTTAGTCAGTATGTTTCTATGTACAGTGTCTAACAACACTGCCGTGGAAAGCCTCTTGGAAGATTTCTTGACGGCGTTCTGAAGAAAGATCTTGCAAAGTCTTATTTCCCTTTGATTAGAAAAAAAAAAAGGTGACATAATTTTTTTAATCAGTGACTTTATTTTGTTTATACTTAAAAAGCAAGAAGATTCGTTAGCTCACTCCTAAGAGCAAAAGCCATTCAAAACTACTTCTTTGCTCTCTTCCCCCATGCCTTTAACTTGCAAATCTGGAAATGCTTTGCATGCAGTAATGAATTAAAATTTGAAGTCCTCCTGTGAAGTTGATGATTGCTAATCTTCCTGCATTATAGTTGGGAAAATAGAGTTGAGATGAAAGCTGGGGCCTTCAAAGAGGCATTCAACCCCAATGCTAAAAGCAGGGCTTGAGTTGAGGTACACAACTTGTGGCTTATTTGCAAATCCCACCCCAGGGACCTGCCTGCAGCAGTTTGTGCCCCAGCACCCATGGCACAAACTCGTGTCTTTTAACCACGAGGCTGTATTTGGCCATCAGCAGGTCTTTGAGATGGTCACTGAAGAAGGTTTGGTGGTTTTTTGGCTGTGGCAGGGCAGTAATGGCACTAGCCCATCTCCTCTCCCATCAGATCCCACTCCTTCATGCAATATAGAGTTTACAGGAGGTGCTGTGTTATTTGTTTCTCCGTGCAAAACACAGAAACCGTGTGCCTTCTCAGCTTTCCTGGCTCCCCGTTGTTAAAGCGTAAGAGTAGGAGTTAGAAGGTCTGGTTCCTGTTATTGATTCTGCAGAGAAGTCACTTCATTTTTCTCTGCTCCTTTGTTTTTCCCCTCCGGTGATGTAATAACAGGAGGGATGGAGTGATGGGTACTCACGTGTCTTTGTTCATAAAACGTGCTTGATGTTTCTGGATGGGGAGAAAGGTGAATGGTTTGTGTTACCCTGACTAGCGGGCAGCGCGGTGGAGCCGCTGTGGTTGCCCTGCTGTCACGTGCAGGAGCTGCTGTGGACCTCAGCTGGGTCAGGTGCAAAACACACGGGATGCTCCAAGGAGACCTTGAGTTTTGAAGTTTGTTTGGTGTCTCACCCACAGAAAGACTCCCAAAGGCCTGGGGCCTTTGTGTGTTGAAACTTTACCCGTTATTAATTACTGTGCACAATTAAACCTCTAAATTATCCTTTTGTGTGGATGAACTGTTGTTGTTCCTAGGGGAGTTTCTTGAGGTTTCTTTGGTATGTTGCTATTTTATTTGCTTTTGCTTTCCCACAGCTCTTAGTTTCTGGATTATTTTCCTTATGCTCAATTTTCTTTGTTAAAATAACTTTTGGGGGGACTTTGGGTTTTGGCCTGTTGAACAACTGAAGAGCCTGGAGACATATTCCTTATAAGGCTGGTTTCTGGCTTTGTGCTTGCTTTTATTTGTCAAGAGCAAAGGTTTGAAGTGTGGAAATGTAAATAGGAATAGAGTTGTGGAATTGAGGAAAGTAGGGTTGGAGAAAATAAGAGGTTGTCTCTTCCTGTCCCTTGAGCAAAGATGAAGCAGCTCTGGAGCCCCCAAAATAACAGCAAACATTTCATTCAGAGCTTACCAAAGCAGTGTGTTTTTAGAGCTTAGGCTCTTGAAATAATGACAATTGACATTTCTCTTCCATTACATCTTCCCTGTTTAACCAGAGTTCCCAGAGCTCATTCACAATGTTAAACAGGCAGCACCAAGGAGCTGCTGTTGTCACGCAGGAAACAGAAGCTTCATATTTTGGGGGAAAATCTCGTGCTGGGGAAAGTACTAGAGCTGGCTTCAAGAGGAATTGGGAAGATACCCAGGAGTAAGACATCAACATACTCTTTTGCAGGGGCAGGAGCTTAAATTATTTATTTCAATAATAAATGTTATTTATTTAAAGATAAAGGTGTATAATATGAATGACATATAAATGTTACATGTGATTCCATTATTATTGTTATCCAGGGTGTTCATGGAGTCCCCCAAAATCCTGAGGAGCTCTCAAACTTTCGACAGAAGTCTGAGAAGGCATCAAGGAACCAGGTTCATACCCCACCAAAGGAGCTGTTGGTAGCCAACGGGACTTCCCACTCCCCTCTGCTGAGGAAGGACATGAGGGTGGAAGGACACCATCCTGAATCCAAGTCCAGACTGAGAAGAACTGGTTGGACTTGCAAGGAATGTTCACAGTGGATCCCTGATCGGGAAACCTATGTGTCCCACATGAAGAGAAATCATGGAAGGGTAAGGAGACGGATGAAACACTTGAACTAGGTAACGAGGTATTTTTAGCAGAAGAGTCTGATAGTTGTTAATATTTGGGGCCAAAGGAAGTCAAGAATCTGTTTGCCAGCTCACTAAGGAGTAAGCTCAGGGCCAGAACAAAAGAAATGATATAGCTTGTTGTAAGCACAGTTTCTGTCCTTGATCATATACTCTACAACCCATGTACCTCATCCTCTTTGCTGTTCCTTCTGCCACTGCATCTAATGTCAGGCTTCCTCTTCAGCTCCTCTGGGTAAGTGAATGGAAAGCCATGTCTTCTCCAGTTGCTGGTTCAACACTCTAATCTAAACTGTCTACACTCAAAGTCACAGAAGGACATACAGTTCTTCTGCATGATGTATTGTTTGGCAGATATCACTACACCTGACTGGGAAAGAGGAAGGGACTCACGCAGTGCACAGAGCTACCATTATAAGAACTGTAAATCTCAGTTCTGTTGGTCTCATCCAGCTCAAGTCTTGCGTTGCCTTGACCTACTTCTGTCAAGCTAATCCTTGCTCGCTGGCAGAACATAGGCCAAGATGTTGTGTCCGTGGCATCAGGACTTATTGTCTGATACACTGAGCCACCCTTCCCGAGTCCCATGGTCAGAGGCTGTGGGAACTTGGATCATCATCTTTGATTCCTTCTGGCTTGACTTGGGGAGTGCTGGATTGTCCCACTTGATAAGTATCAAGGGAAGAAGATGGGGGTAGGGTGAGAATGATTTTCCCATTAGAATTCTACAGAAGTAGGAATTTTGCCAGATACTGAAGTTCAATACGTATATATTCATTAAACAAGTCTAAGAAGATTTTAAAGGGAATGCATGCAGGTTATACAAAGGACTGTAGGAAAAGGAGGAGGCTAGTTACAAGGCAGAGTTGCGTCGGGCGATGGGGATATCATAAATGAATAACAAACAGGACTATGCAATGCTCTTTAACATCTTGCCCTTTTATTATGCTGAATTGTGAGGAGAGAGAAGGGTAAGTGGACTTGTACTTCACACTGGGGTCCTGCCGCTGTCTGGGGCAGAGAGGAGCTTCCACTCAGTTGATTCTGCAGAGGGTCCTGTTGTGAAGTGACCCCACAGGAGAAGCAGATAATGCAATTCCTATTAAAAAAAAAAAAAAATCAAGCATGTGCTTTAACTAGTCCTGGTTTTTACTAGACCAGTGCTGGTCTTATAAAACTGTTGGGCTGAGTATAAGTGGGACCCCAAAATCCCAGTCATCTTCATCAGTGGAAGAGGGATTTTTGCCCCTGAGAGGTAAGGCCCAGCTGAAGAGCATGGGAATGTTAGAATCCAGTCAGTGCCTTCCATCACCCTGTTATTAAAAGATTTTTCTGTTCTTCTGCTAGTCTGTGAAGAGATATCCCTGTCGACAGTGTGAACGCTCATTTAATGCCTCCAACAGTCTGCGTAGACACATCCGCAATAATCACGACACAGCAAAGAAAGTTTATACGTGCTGGTACGTACTGAACACCACTTTTCAAATTTGTTTTTAACAACAGGCTAATCCTTCAAGTTTGGAAGCCCTTTGTAATAGATCATGTCTACTCCAGGCTCTAAGCTACTGAGGGAGAGTGAGAAGAAGAATACAGTAAACATGAGAGAATTGGTGTCTAAAATAAGTCCTTGCTTTTGACTGCACAATGCCATTTGGAAACTTAGGGTAAGGTTGGATTTGAGATCTGCAGGTGCAAAATGAGAATTACATTGCGCACCCTTGTGGATGATGTAGTTTTGCATCACTCTTGTGCCTTCCTGAAAACATGGTACAAAAGGTGTGTGAAATCCTAATGAACCAGGGCAGTAGGTCCCGACCCTGCTTCACCCAGGCAGAACTGACTGCGCAGGCTGCAGGGCAATGGGGGATTGTTCCTGCTGGATTTGCTTGGGAAGATGCACCTTAAAGTTGGAAAATGGATTTGGACACTTCAGACAAGCTGTGTAAATCAGCACTGAATGAAAATCATTGCTGGTGAACATATTTTAACTGTCAATGCAGCCTCAGCTCAGGACAAAGCCCAATGCTTACAAAACTGCCTCTACAACTGCTGTGTTCTCATCTACTGTTGCTGAATATGTCATACACCGAGCAACTGTGCAGAGTTGCTTTGTCTCAATCTGAGACATCTTTCTGAAGAGAATTACAGCAGATCTGTGTTGGAAGGGAAGTGTGCGGTGTTATAGGTTGGGGGATATTTTTTTTTTGTTTAACTACAATTTTGATTTTATGCATGTGTTTCTGAAGAGCGTGCTGTCACTTTACTGCACTTAAGTTACTAAAAGCCTGTCTTGAAGAGTACATCCCTCATGTACTTTATTTCTTTGGACTGCCCAGTGAGCCACAATAGCTTTTAGTAAGTGGATAAAGTTTGGCATCACCACTGGGGCCTGATAGGAATACATTCCTGATGCCTTTTTCAGCCAGGACTTCTAAACTTTCCATTTCTTGTAACTGGGCTCTGACTTGGAACCTCTGGAGAAGATGAAATGTTGATTCCCAGTATGTTTCGTTGTGCTTTAAGTTTGTGGGTGATGGTCTTTGGAGTTACGCGTGCCTGATTTGTATGATTCTCTCCTCTCTGGGATCAGTTGTTTTCAAAGTGGGGTGTATCAGAATCAAAGTGAACATAAATAGTAACTGGGAAGAAGGATTTCACACACACACACACACACACACAATCATCATGGTTGGAAGGGACCTCTGAGATCATCGAGTCCAACCACAAAAAAAATCAAAACAAAACCAAACACCAACCAACACCACACACAACACCCCACCACATCACACCCACTCACAAACCAATAAGCTTGGGCACTAGAGCATGCCCTGAAGAGCCACAGCCCACTGTGTGCATTATCTTGTACAGGCCCTGGAGTCCAGTTTTTCTGTTACTTTTCAGAATGACACAGGGTTGTGGATCCGCAACTTCACCCAAGGGCCCATGGTCATGCCGTATTCACAATAGAGAAGACCCAGCTACAAATTCAAGTGCATTGTGGTTGTGTTTAATTCTCAAGCTTGTAGTTGCCCCTTCACAAAATCTGTTGATGAAGTCTTAATTCGACATTGGTTGTCTCTCTTTAATCATCGTAGTGGCAGACTTACTGAAAAC
Organism: Tringa tobata; assembly: GCA_033628505.1. Lineage (NCBI taxonomy): Eukaryota > Metazoa > Chordata > Aves > Charadriiformes > Scolopacidae > Tringa > Tringa tobata. Next base: position 291,420 of record JAHREE010000493.1, read on the forward strand.
ACAGCACTCTTCAAATGAAACTTCTTCCTTGAAATACTTGTCCCAGTATCTCCAACAGCTGCTTAGTTTGGATCCAAGGTTTCCTGTCCCATCTCCCCCTTGATCCCTTTCAGTTTGTCCAGACTGCTGTTCTCAAAATCCCCTCTGTGATTGCCACTTGCAAATCCTTCCCTCTCTTTGAATTCCTCCTCGGCTCCTTTCCCCGCTCTGCAAGGCATCACGTCTCTGCTGCTCCTTTTCTTTTCCCTCGGGTGCTGGTTTCTGTTTCCTTTCTTTCCACCAGGCAGTTTGTATCAGTCTCGCCTGTTTTCCCTTCAGGGGCCTTAACTTTGTGTAACCCTCTATTCCTGGATTGCCACGTGAAGCACGAGTAAAATTTGTCATTGATCCAGTAATTGACTATTTTTGTGACTCTAGCATGCTGGTTTGTAGGTGACCTCCCTCCAGCTTCTAACATTTCAAGCTGTGGTTTCTCCCCCTGCCCTGTTTAGGTCTCTTGCCTTCTGTGAAATTCATAGGGAGAAACCAGTGACGGAGGACTTGTTTGAATGCCCTCCTCCCACTGGAATAATTCAGGTTAGGAAGGCATCTTTCTCTGCTCACATGAAAAAAAAAATCTAAATTAGGACAAATTGCAAACTATTCTGATGTTTTGTGTATTTTCTTTCATAATTCACTTGGTTATTGTTATGGAAACTTGCTCTTATTTTCCAAGTCTTAAGTACAAACTGTCTGGAACACTTGATTTTCAACATGTTTATTTTTGATAAATACCACTTAATAACCTCTCATCTTTCCTCCATGAAGGAGAAAAAATCCATCATTATTAAATATTGATTTATCATCTAAGCAGTTCCTGTTAAAAACCAGAAGTATTCAATGAGCACGTCTGCATTTTCACATCATTACCGACTGTTGTTTAATTTCCATCTAGTTACTGGAAGATCAATAGGAATCTTCTTCTCTCCTTTTAAAAGATGGCTTTGTTGCCCAGAGATGCTTCATCTCCTCTCTGTTGCTTTTCATCTCCTGCTGCCCACATTTCAGCTGCAATTGATGCATTTCAGAGAAGTCGGGTGTTTCTCGCCTCGTTGCTGAGGTTGATGCCTAGTTGATGGACCTTCCCCATGTCATGCTGGCAGGCAACAGAAGAGAACAAAGTCAATCTTGGGTTTCCCAATTGCTAACAAGACCTCTCTGTACTTCACCATGCTGCAGGTTGATGCGTCCGTAAGTCCTGGCACTTATTTCCAGTAGAGCTCGGTCATCCAGGAGCGACAGTTAACAGATGGCACATCCCCTTCACGCTCTCTGGCAGCTCTTCTGTCCTACCAAGTTTTAACATGAATAATAGTGTATAAATGATGCGTTCATGAGTGCTTCTGCCCACGTTATTGTTATCTAAGTTGGAAGTTCAACAATTTTGTAAAAATTTTAAGTCTGTTATGATTGTGTCTTGTTAGTGCAAGAGGAAGTGGCCTCAAGTTGCATCAGGGGAGGTTTAGGGTGGATATTAAGAAAAACTTCTTCACCAAAAGGGTCATTGAGCATTGGAGGAGGCTGCCCAGGGCAGTGGTGGAGTCACCATCCCTGGAGGTATTTAAAAGCTAGGCAGACGTGGTGCTGAGGGACATGGGTTAGTGATGGTTTAGTCAGTGTGAGGTTGATGGTTGGACTTGATGGTCTTAAAGGTCCCTTCCAACTTAGACAATTCTATGATCCTGTGATACACGTGGTCTCATGGGTGGGATGCTGGGTGCTTGGGAGCGCTGGGTGCAGAATCTGGTTGTGCTGCAGGTCTCCTGGGTGTTAGCGAGTCACAAACAGGGCCCTCTGTGCGGAGGTCTCTCATCTGAGAGTCGTTTTCTCCCATGCCTTTTCCATCTTGGTCATTTATCCTGTGCTTGTGTAGCGTGTCTCACAGTGGGCCTGATCTCCACTAGGCCCTGTATTTATTTAGTATGGTACTGTAAATAAGACCTGCCCTACTTCCATTCTCATTCACACTTGCTGTGGTAAACTCTAAACTGTTCTAGATTTCTCTCAGGGATAATGCTTTATTATTAAAATGATGATTTGCTGCATATTTTGGTACTCTAATAGTACATCACTCACCGGCGTCTGTCTCCAATGATACCCATTGGTTTGGCACATAACAAAGAGCTGTTTGGGTGGGCATTTCTTCTAATATATTTTCTTCCTTTTTCTATTTCCCAGGTATTGCACAGATGAAAATCAGACATTTCCTCAGCCGTACATGCTGGAGAATCACATCAGTCTCATGCATGGCATCAAAAACCCAGACTTATCCCAGATGGCCAAAGCAAAAGCTTCAGAGAGAGACACAGCAGAAGTAACTGACATATTTTCCTTGAAAAATAAATGTACCTGGCGAGTAGCTGTTCACTTGGGGTGTTATGTCAAGCCACAGCCTTGTGGCAGTCGAGCCGTGTCATCCATATGGCAGATTTCCTTCCCCTCCTCTCAACTCCATCCAGTTTGCACCTCTCTGGCAGCGTTGGCTTCAGAACTGAAAGCCCAGCTGAGCTGTAGCAGCACCAGGGCAACTTATCTAGTATTTCTCAAGATACTCTTGAACGTGTGGCCCTGTGTTTTCCTGGCCTTTTTTCAGTCTACTTTGTAACCAGGTGTCATTTAGGTTTGCTATCACCCCTGTTTTCCCCTGCCGCTCTGTTTGTGAGCCTGGGACATTTTTTCTTTCTCCCTTGTTTTTTCTGCTAGTTACAAAAGATTTCTGTTTTAAAATATTTATTAGATCCATTACCTAAAAGAACTGCATTCCTCCTAAGTAGGATTGTGTAATTTTTTTCATCAAATGCAACCATTCAACTAATTTTATTTTGGGTTGGTTTGGAGTGGAGAGTTGCCTTGATTGAGCTTCTTCGCTCCATTTACTTTAAAAATAGACATATGTTTTCCATCTCACTGCAATTTATCATTCGTTTGTACCCTGGCATTGAGGAATCGCAGCCAAGACTGACTCCCCTCTGTATTTATGCCGTAAGGAAACCTGGGATAACTCAAGAATTCCCTTCCCTGAGCGGGTGGCTGCTTCCCCTGCACAGAGCCCACCTGGCTGAACAGGGGGAGGCGGTGGCTTCACGTGGCTCCAGCTGGGTCTGCAAAGACAAGCCCGTGAGCTGTGTCCTAACCACAGACCACTCAGTGCTGCTGGATAAGGAGGTAACAATCCCATGAAGGCACATCCCCATGGGAAGAGAAGCACGCTGCGGGATTATTCAACAGAGGGGAAGAGTTAATGAGAGGTGCCATGAAGAAAAGGCTTGAGTGGAGGGGAAAAATGTTCAGAGTTAAATCTGAGAAGTGTTGTCTGGGCGAATGACCGTGTTCTCCAGCTGTCCCTGCTCTGTGGACTCTTTCTTCCCACAGCAAGTTCATGCTCTCTTTCCCTGGCACGTCACTGCCCAGCCAACCCCTCCCAGGTCTCCCATCTCACGTCACAGGAGGGCGTGATCACAGTTGAGCTCCTGCGTGTTGGGACAAGGTGTTTGGGTACTGGTAGGAGAGGCAATGCAGCAGGAGTCCCTGGGCATGGCCTCACTTAGCTTGTATTGGAATACCGATGTTTATTCGCCCTCAGGTGCCTTCAGATAGGCGCGTGGAATTGAGCAGTTATTCTTCCATGGGCTCAAACAACAAAGTAACTTTTTAATCTTTTTTTTTTTTTTAAAGGCAAAATCTCCAAAGAGGATGGCAACGGATGAGCTGGGTCAGGCAGAGACCACTGTGGGTTCAGAGGCACCGCCAGCCAAAAAACTGAAAGCGCACTGGAAATGCGCTAAGTGCGGCTTCGCGACAGACGTCAGTACGGAGTTTCAGGAACACATACCTCGGCACAAGACAGACAGCTCCACCTACCAGTGCTTGTTCTGTGGCTTGTGCTACACCTCGCACATCTCTCTGAACAGACACCTCTTCATTGTTCATAAAGTAAAAGATGAGGAGGAGGAGGAGGAAGAGGAAGAGGAGGAGGAAGAGGAGGAGGAGGAAGATGAAAGACAGAAGCTGCAAAGGGAGATGAGTGAGAATGGACACGAGGGGTATAACGGCGAGATGAACACTACGGCGGAAGAAGACAACCTGAAATGCAAAGAGTGCAAAAGTGACTCAGCTCTTTGTGAACACAGTCAGATGTGTGGCGTGGAGGGTCCTAATGGCACCTCGCAGAACAATCAGTCAAAGTCTCTTAAGACTTAAAAACAAAACGCCCCTTTTGGTTGGTTGGGGTTCTTTTGTTGGGAGGTTTTTACTCAAAATAGGGGGTGGGGATGGGGCAAATATTTGAAATATTCTGTTGATTTCTTGGGATGGACGTTGCTTTTCCATTCTATTTGTAAGGGAAATTTAAAAAAAACAAAAAGAAAAAACCCTGCCATTGCATCCTAAGCACTAACTCTCTGCCAGCCCAGAGAGGTGAAAAGGGAAAGCAGGGCGAGAATCCTTGCTGGAGCCTGTCCAACTCCTGAGGATCAAGGAGCACTTTCTGCAGCTGCAGCTTCCGTCAGATGAGCTCTCCTCCTTCGAGCGTGCACTGCCTCGGCCTCTGCCCGCAGCCCCGGCCTTGCTTTCCCTGTCTCCTTTTCTTTCTCCTATTTATGGCTTCTTTTTTTCTCTTCCCATCCTGCCTTTTGTTTTACTCATTTTAACTCATAATTGTATCTCAGCAAATCATGCTTGTCAGGACCGTGCTGGCCAATCTGGGATCTTCTGCGTTACACGGGACAGGTTCAAGCTGTAAGTTGTGCCCGTTTTTCTTTAATTGCCCGAATAACAACCACCTTATTTTTCCAAAAGGCAATTTAACGAAATGGCTTGGACCTGAATCATCCCGAAAGAGAATTTTGTAGCCCCTGCCGTCTCGGGTGAGTGTAGCTCAAGGCCACGTGTCGCATTAAGGAGGGCCTGGTGCCCCTCGGGGACCCGGTGGCTGCCCGTCGGTGGAGCTGCGCTGCTGGGTGCCATCCCGGGGTGGGCGCAGCCGGGCCCGGTGCTCGGTGGCTCATCCCGGCGGGGAGTTCAGGCAGAGCCAGGCTGGCATTGTTCCCAGATGGGGAAACCGTCCTGGCGCTGCCGACGGGCGCCCGGTGCCGAGTGGCTGTGGTGATGGCAGCGGTGGCACCGCCGTCCCTCCTCCTCCCGCCGGCACGCGGGAGACGCTTCTTTCCATGTAGTCATATTGACTCCCTCCTCCCTCACGCCTTCCCCCGGCACACACGCGCTTCGTGTAATATAATTACCTTCTATACCATTATTATTTTTTTTTATTATTATTATGTTGAGCCAGAATCCTGCTGGTTATTGTTTACTATGACGATGTTTAAATAATTTAAGAACTATTTATCTTATTGCATTTGGATCGCTCACCTTCTCGTCTCGACGTGTTTTGATACGACCAGTTTGGACTCTTTGTATTTTTGATACGGTGTTCGTTAGCCTAGGGCTGTGTGACCGGTAGCCTACGTAGAGTTAAGGGTAGCAGGGGGCACTCCCGAGCCATCACCCGTCTATTTAACCCGCAAGCGGCGTCCGTGCCTTGCTATGATGTTTACTTCAAAGTATTGCAAATAAACGCATCCACGGGTGCCTGCCTGGGCGTCGTTCCTCCCTCGGGCCGCCATGGCCGCCGCCGCCGCCTGACCGGAAGGGGCGTGGCCTCCGCCTCGACGGCCGGAAGCGGAAGCGGGGCCGGGCGGGCGGTGGTGCCGCCGCCGTCGTCGGTGCCGGCGATGCTGTCGCTGGATTTTCTGGACGATGTGCGGCGGATGAACAAGCGGCAGGTGCCGGAGCGGGGCGGGGGGAGGCCGGGGCGGGACCGGGGTGCGTGTTGGGCGGGCTGGGTCTGCTCTGCGCGGTCCCCGATCGGCGGGGCCTGACTG
>JAHREE010000493.1:297602-313057 GCA_033628505.1 Tringa tobata
CCGGCCGGGCGCCGCCATGGCGGAGCTGGGGCCGCCCGGCCCCGCCGGAGGAGAGGGATGGGGCAGGGGGAGGCTCCGCAAGAATTCCTGCTCTCCTGGAACGGGGAGGAACGGTGAGGGAAGAGGAAGGAGGTAAGCCAGGCCGGCAGCCCAACGTTAAAAAGGAATAGGATAAATTTAGATTAGACATAAGAATAAATTCTTCGCTGTGAGGGTGGTGAGAGCCTGGCCCAGGTTTCCCAGAGAAGCTGTGGCTGCCCCATCCCTGGAGGGGTTCAAGGCCAGGTTGGATGGGGCTTGGAGCAACCTGGTCTGGTGGGAGGTGTCCCTGCCCAGGGATCTTTAAGGTCCTTTCCAACCCAAACCATTCTGTGATTCTATGAGAAACATCATTTCCTTTTCTCCCTGTCAGCCTGTATGTAGGAGAGGTGGTCCCGAGGAAAGACTTCAAAGAAATACGGCCAGAGCGCAACCCAGGCGTTTCTGGATCATACCAAACCTCCTGGAGAAATACTCAGTGGTGCTGGTGAAAGAGACTTGAAAAAGGAAGGCCTTGAAGCAGGGGGTGATGGCCCCGTTGCTCAGGCAGGTCGTGCCTGTTTAAAAGCAATGTTTGTGGCAGAGCTCCTCTTCCCACCCAGGCAAATGGCACTTCCCAAGTGAAAGTGGGACGTGGCAGCGCACTGGCACCTCCTGCCCTGCCTGCCCCCACGTCTCGCTGCTACATGAACAGTGGTGAGCATTGGTTAGTGAAAAGGAAGTGGAAATCTTTGAGACGCCAGCAAATAAACTTGTATAGTGAAAAGGAGTTGCTGGGTTTTTTTTAAACAGGAACTGGCTTGCTGAAATGCCCAGCAAGTGTTATTTATCCTTAGAAGCATCCGCCAACTTTTCTTTCGTAGCTCCTTGTTTTTTTTCCTGGCATTCTAGTGGGATGTAACATGGCCAGGAAAAGGAGTGCTGCAGCCGTACCCTTTTGTACACATGGCTGACAGTAAGGGGTATCAGTCTGGAACTGGGTATGGTTTAGATGTTGCCTGTTGCCCCCGCAGAAGGCCTGTGAGTAGGTGTCACCAGTGTTACTCCCACCCTCCCAGTGCCTGGGACAAATTCCCTAATTCCTGTGGCTGAAGTTCCTGGGCAGCGATGGGATGCTGGTGCTGTCAGACACCACGTAGCTATTGCACGAGGCCTGTTCTGTGCCCGCGTTGGCCTTTCCCTGTGTTTCTACATCAGTGTTAATTACCACGTGCCATTTAACAGAACTCCCACAAAATAAAACCGAGTGGCATTCCTCTTGATCCCTCTCCTGACGGGTCTGTGAAGTCCAGCGGAGATGTTTCATGCTGTTCCTCTCCCTGAGTAAGACAGGGGCCATCAGGTCATGTCTCTTCCTTGCCAATGTGATCTTCTATTCTGAATAGCGGCTTCTGAGCTGTCTTGAGATAACACACAAATATATGTGGTACTTAAAGTTCATCATTTTGTTTTGCTCTGCATTATTTATTTGGAATTAAGAAGGTTAAGTATTTTGTAACAATTGCCATTTACAAGACAGGAGAAAAATAACTTGAATAGCAGTGCCTGAAATGAGATCGTTAAGCAAAGCGATGAATCACAATAACAGATTTTTAGCATGCCCGTCTGTCTGTTCCAGATGGGAACACAAGAGCCTGTGCTTTCAGTGCTCTGTTCGGGAGGATGATCTATCTACCTGCAAAAAATAAAACCCAATGCCATAAAGCTTCCTACCCCTGCAGCGCTGCCAGTGAGCCCTGCCGACGGAGAGCTCGGAAGTTGAGAAGATCATTGCTTGTCATGAGCTGTGTTGTTATTAAGAAACCAGACAGCTTTTCCCCTTTCCTGTGCTTTTAACACTCTCTTTTTAAGACTGCTCTTTTCCCAACAAATCTGAAGTGCTGGGTGTGTGGTGACTCAATGCAGTAGAGGTTAGACACTTGCCTGATCTCCACATGGATTTTTTTAAGAGGTTTTCATTTAACTTATTGTGAGATTTTTCTTAAAGGAATCAAAACTCTGAAACTTGCTTGCAAGTGTTTTAATATTGTTCGATTGCTCCTCTTCTCTTTTTCAGTGGAAGCATGGAGCCTGCCTTTCACAGAGGAGATCTCCTGTTCCTCACAAACCGAATTGAAGATCCAATCAGAGTGGGAGAAATCGTGGTCTTTAGGATAGAAGGAAGAGAAATTCCTATAGTTCATCGCGTCCTCAAAATTCATGAGAAGTATGTTGAGAATTTGGGGATTGTACTGCCGATGTTTAGCTAAAGTGTACTTTTCCTCATCTCCTTGGGTAAATGAGTGGGTGGGACATCAGTAACAGATCCAGGTGCTGTAGGAAGAGGTAACATAGAAGTTTCAGACAGATGAAATCTGCCCTTTTTGGTTTTCTGGTAAAGATCATCCAGCAGAATTCACGAGCTGGGGAGTCTGTGCTGGTGTTCCGGACTCCGTGTGTCACTTAATGCCTCTTGTGCCATCGTTTCCATCCCAAGCTGCTACATAATGTCTCTGTGTTGTCTCCTGTAGGTATGGCTGGGTTTGTGTGCCTGAAGTGACTCTTGTTTGTAGAGGTAGAACTTAGGGAAGAAGAGTATTTGTATGTAGCGTGCATTATTTTAAAGCCTGTCCTTATGCTCCTAGTTCCTGCTCTCATGCAGAGGCGGGTCTTTTCTCTCTGTAGGAGCATTGCACTGTTACAGTCTCTGTGTGCACCGTGCTCTCCGTGTACTGTTCATTTTGGACACCTTTAGCAGGCTGCATGTCTGAGGGAATGAAGCCCAGTCATGCTCTGGTGTGATTGCTGAATGGGGTTTAGCTTTCCAGCAAGGCTTCCCCTGCAGCTGTGAGCTCTTCTATTTTGCTTATTGGAGAAGGTGTAAGTGTGACTGCTCCAGGCCAGTCTGTGGGGATACGAGCCAGCCCCATCAGGCATTTGAGTGAAAACTAAATCTTCAGCTGAATCCCTGCATCTCCAAGCCAGCACTGAGAGGGCAACAGCTGGATGGGGTCCCAGCATCTGCTTCTGCTGAGTAAGTGCCTGTTTGATATGAATCAACTGGCGCTGAACACACACTCAGAGATCCATTCCTAGGCTAAGGGAATCACTTGAGTCGTATGTGAAGGTGGTGTTTGAGGATTGCTCTGGTCAAGTGAGGTGGATGGGACAGAGATGGCCCCTTCCTCCAAGCACTCGTAGCAGACACAGCTGTTGGGACGTCCAGACTGTTTGACCTTCACACCAACGTGTGAAGGTCACCAGCTTTGTGCACATAAATAGTCCAGCTGCAATCCTGGCTACAAGACAGTGGCACCTGTCCCAGCAGACAGAGCAGATTTTTTTGCTGTTCCAATTTGTTCTATATTAAAAATATGTAACCATGTCAGTTTTCAAAGTACTGTTCTTTGATGCCACTAATTTAAAAATAAGGTTATTATACTTGGTAAATTTGCTATGTAACATTGCCCGTGCACTTTTGGTGATGTCTTGGGAACTCTTCTAAGTGAAATGCTACTTTCCTTCTCCCACGTTGCATGCTAAAGGCTCAGCTGGGCTCCGGTGCTGCTGCTCGGGCTGATGATTGAAGAGGCAAGAAAGCTCAGGCAGTGTATGGGAAGGAGAAGCAGCAATGTGCATTCTGTGTGGTGCTTCATCTCCAGATATTCCCCACCTTTCTTTTTTTAGCCTGGCTCTGTCTCGGCACTTTTTTTTTTTTAAAATGTAACAGAACCATAGTGCCAGTCCTAGATTCTGTGAAGTAAAGCTATTCTCCAGTATTTTAGATTTCATTTCAATGAAACAACCAGACACAAATCTGATCTTTATGTTGGGAAAGATAAAACTGAAAAATAGGTACTGTGACCTGAAGCTGGGCACTGAAGGCAGTACTCAGATACCAGTTGCTTTTCTCATTAGTTGAAGAATATTTTTCTGGTGCCTGTTTGGAATCCAAGAGTGTTCTGTTCTCTGAATGGCCAGAGTTTCCTGTTTCTTCCTGTAGTTATGAACTGAATGAAAACTGTGAAAAGTCTCTGTGAAAGCTGAGACAGGAGTGTCAAAATGAAGGAGAACAGAAACCCTGTTGTCCATGATTGTGGCAACTCGGGCTCCAGCTCACATCAGTGTTGTTTCAGTGAGGGAGTGTTTTTTTACTTGCTACCCTTTTCTTCTTTGTTGAGAGCGGAATTGAGTTCATTCTTTACCACTAAACACAGAATCTGCGGTCAAAATTTACTTAGTGGTTTTGGTGCAGGCCAGACAGAGCAGATTTCACTCACCTCTCAGACAGCAGAGCCACTGTGCTGGGGGCTTCTCCTGCTGGTCTGTGATAGAGCATTGAATTGGCTCAATAAGATGCTGCCCTCCTGCACCATCAGTCTTCAGAGCTCAAACTATATTATCTGCACCTTTGGGTATCTTCGTGTTTTTCCAGACAATCTGTAAACTCCTGGAGTGCTTGCTGTTCCCAACTCAGAGCCAAATGTGCTTTGAAGAAAGATCTGTTCTTTTCCCCCCTCCTTTTTTTTTTTTTTTCCCTTTCCAAGCTTCTCCTGTCAAGTAATACACATTGGTGTTCAGGCATGATGCAAACAGCGTGAGCTCTGAAGGTCTCCTGCACGCTTTCCTGAGCTGTATTTGATCTGTCGTTTCCCTCAGCGAAGCCGACAGAATCAAGCACTGAGAACACTCCCGCTCAGCATCTGCCTTCAGATGTCACGGGGAGAGTGACCGGATGGTCCCCAGTAGTGGCAGAAGCTGCTGCCTATCAGGAAGCGCTGCTGGCTCTCCAGAACCTGAATGGGAGTGACTGCGGAGGGGTGTGTGATGTGCTGTATAAAGCCAGAGCAGAAGCTGTTTCCAGGTCAAAGCAAAGGTTCATCTGCTCCAGGATTGTGTTTCTGACCAGACTCAGGACAAATTAAAGACTAGAGAGAGTGTAACAGTAATTTCACGGCTTTCTGCAAATTAGGAATTTGGGCATGAAGTGACAGTTCTGTATTATTGGTCCCCTTTTTAACACAGAGTACCCGCTCACTTTTTGAACTGATAGAATATTTTGGCATCCAAAATCTCCTTCTGGAGTGTCATGATTTGGTTTGCAGTGTGTTCGTTAAGCACAGCATCGTCTCTGGCTCATTTTAACCTGTTACCTCTGAATTCCTCTGGGTCTTGTATCGGAAGAAGCAGTGAAAAACTGATTGTTGCTGTCTGTGTCATTTGTGTTGGACTTCCGTCATATCTCCCATCAGTTCTGTCTTTTCCAGGCTGAAGAGTCCTGGTCTGTTGTTTCTTGTATGGAAGTGGTTCCAGACCTTGTTACCCATTTCTGAACCTTTGCCAGTTCTTCTCTCCATTTCAAAAAAGGATGTAGGGGGCTCAGAACCGCACAGAGCGTTCAAGATGTAGGCACATTGTGAGTTCATGCAGTATCGTAATGGTATTCTTTGTTTTGTTCTGTCTCCTTTTCCTAATAATTTCTAAGTTTCAGCTTGCTTCTGACCACTATTGAGTAGAACCGTGTGCTTTAACCCCAAAGGCCCATTTTGGGTGGTAGTACAGAGCCTAGAACCCAACATTTACAAATGAAGCAAGAGAAGCATCAACATGACAGAGGTCAAAAGCAAAGAGGTGATCGCTGCACTTACGCTAGAGGTAGCTCATTCTGCTGGTTCTGTTCTTAAATTCTGCCAGAAAGCTTGGCTGGGGCCAGAATTAATTCTTTCATTGGCTGTTTTTTTTCCAAACTGTCTGCTTTCCCCACATTTGACAGAGTTTCCCTTTTTCAGCCTGTTCAAATGTTTAGGACGTGATTGCTTCTCATGTCTTTGTGTTAGTCTCTACACGCTTGCTCTAGAACAGCTGTTAATAAGTTCTTTTTCTCTGACTTACCTGTCCGTCTTGTCTTTGCCAGGCAAAACGGTGACATCAAATTTCTGACAAAGGGAGACAATAACGCCGTTGATGACAGAGGGCTGTACAAACGAGGCCAGCACTGGTTGGAGAAAAAGGACGTTGTAGGACGAGCGAGAGGGTAAGTGAAGTCGAAAACGCTGCAGCTTTTTCCGCTGCCCTCCCCCAATGCTGTCTGTATATCCCCCTTCTCCTCCTGAACTCTCCCTGCTGGGTTGTTGTGACCTGCCTGAAAGCGTTTCAGAAGGTACCAAGGGGGAGTTAAAACTGAAGGTAGCTCAGTTCTTAGCTCGGCTTAAGCGAAGGGATCGAGCTGTGTCCTGAGATTTTGCTGCTGGATGGACCCTGATGCAGAGGCAGCGCACGCTCCGGCGTGATCAGAATTTTCATGGAAATTATTCTGCAAAGCCCAGTCTCTGCAGGCAAGCACCATCTGAAGAAGGCAGAGGCTGAAACACGCTCTGTCGCTGGTTGTCCCTCAGCTCCCCCTGCCATGGCTTCCCTGCTCGGGAAGAAGTCCCAAGCCTACTGTCCATTGCCCTCAGCGTGCTTGGGTGGCTCCTCCATTGAGTACCAGGGCAGCGCTTTTCCCATGCACACCCTTGAATACTCTTTGTTTTAATTAAACCTTTGTTCTTCTAGATTTGTGCCCTATATTGGAATAGTGACTATCTTAATGAATGATTATCCAAAATTTAAGGTAAGAGCTCTTTCATTTTCTGCCTCCTTCTCCCACCCCAGCTAAAATTACCTCATGAGAACTTTATATGCGCAGGCAGAACCGTTTGCCCTGTACATTTGCTGCTGGTACTGCATCTTTAGATGTGAGTGTGCAACCTTGTTCTTCTTTCTCTTACAGTACGCTGTCCTCTTTTTACTGGGGTTATTTGTGCTGGTCCATCGAGAGTAGCCTCTTGCACTGAAGTATGAGGTGAAGGTGCCATGGATTTTTTAGATGAACGTTTTAAGTAGTTGATGGTCCCATGTGCCGGGAGGAAGAAGAAAACATGCATTTCAAAGCTTCTTGCCAGTTTGGGTTTGTTTTGTTTTTTACTGCGTAAGGGCGAATGTCTGTCACAGTATTTCCAATGGTTTGTCACATTTTAGAATTTTTAGTGAGTTTTTATATTAAAAATTTAAGCCAAACTGTTCAGTGTTTCTACTTTGAAGCTGAGCTTCCTCTCGAAGTGCCTACAGGACTGTGTCCTCTAAGTCTGTGCCTCCGCTGGGCAAGCGTGACTTCTCCCTGTGCGGACTGAACCGTCCAGCAGCGAGCTGCAGAGGTGATGTTTTTTCCAATTCAGAACTGGAATAAAGATTTTGCATCTCGCCCGGTTTGAGCCCTTTGACGTTCTTTGTCATTGCCTGGCTGAGTGCAGTTTCCCTGGGGGGGCCGTGGGCTTTGCGGTTGCAGACTGACTCCCAGAGCCACGTGAGGTAACTCCTCTTCATTTCTTTTTGGAGAGGAAGCAGTCCTGAGCTGTAGATGATCCGCTCAACATTTCTGTGTTTCTGTGAATCACGCTGAAATAATCTTCTTACACTTCGTAACACTGCAAGGTGTTTTGGGCAGGAGATGGCAAAGGATTACTTGGTGCATAAGCTGGCACTGCAGCCCTGGTAACAGAAGAATTGGGACGGGAAATACCCATAGCTGTTTGGCAGGGATGATTAATAGGATGCAATAGTACAATTTTCTCAGTTTTGGAAATGGGTTTTAGGTCTCCAGTGATCCCTGCAGCTGGCCACATCTTACAGCTCACCTGAAAGCCCTGGAAAGGCTGAGCCCCCACTGTCCTGGGGTCTGAAAGAAGAAACCACTTTTTTTCTAGGCTTCTCGTTCAGGAGAGTGATCCTGCTTGTGTAGGTCTGGTGTCAGAAGAGACCCAAGGAAGCGGTACAGGGCAGGGCCTCTGTGGTTACTGGCTTCCACATATATTTGTGCCACCTGTGCTGAGTGAGTGACGATTATAAGTCACCTCCATGGTGTCTGTACTGACTCATGGAACAGTTTTACTTGCTCTTCGCTAGGGCAGACCCTCATGAGAGCAGGCAGCAGGAGCACAGTGTCATTGCTACCTCTGGCCAGCACTGCCTGACCCCTCCTCTGCAGGTTACCCACTGGTTGTCGTGCTGGGACAGCTTCCCCTGGCGCTGGGAGCCTGTCTCCTCCCCGTCTGTGCTTTCCCTGGGTTAACGCCTGTCCTCAATTTTGCAGAATCTACAGGCAGGTCCAGCCCCTGGTGCTGAGCCTTGTGCCTGTGGCTCTTGCAGTAATCATAATTTCGTAATAAAAGATGGTAAGAAAACCCCTATCTCCCCCTCCCAGTGCTGGAGCCCTGGAGGAGAGAAATTGGGTACAGAGTTTCTCCAAAATGCTTGAGGCACAGATGGGATGTTTTGTCAAAAGCCAAACCTGTGCAGCAGTGAGGGAAAACAAAATCTCTTTGAGAGCTGCCACTGCTGTGGAGCACCTTCCCCAGGGCTTGGGGCAGCGTTTCTGCCCTTGCAGGTAGTGCTGGGGCCGAGTCCCCATTCCCTCCTTTGCCTTTAGCTTAAACTGGGTTTGTGCATAAATTGGTTTTTTAGCTTGGGCTCACATAAAAGTTTTAGCTTGGGCTCACATAAAGGACTAAGTTGAGCTTTTCTGACATCTGCTAATCAACACCTCTCGGTGCAAATTCGCTGAGAGTGCTGCTGGTGGTGTTCTCCCGGTCTTCTCGCTTTCACGCCTTTTGCAAAAATCTGAGTGTGCAGAAGCAGTCGTGTTACTGTTGCCGAGTTAATTTAACAAAAAGGCGAAAACACAAAGAATTGATGATTGTGGGGCATGCAAGGATTAGCTCTTAAAGAGCGTCTGCTGAAAACCCAGTTCTGAAGGAAAAGAAACGGTCCTTTAGAGATGTTGGGAAATAACAACACGAGGTCCTGCTTGGCAGGGTGTCCCTGCTGGTGCTGCTGGTGGCTGGCAGTGGGTGTCAGCACCTGGTGGGGACGCAGGCTTCTTGCCCAAGTGGGTGCAAACCCACGCTTGGGCACTTGCAGGAAGATTGTGCCTTTCCCAGCCTTGCTCTCGCATGATGGTACGGGAAGTAATTGAGTAGGGAGTTCTTGGAAAACACGGGGTGGCGGGGTAAAGGATGGGAGAAGTCTGCAGCAGCCCGGCCACGGCAGGCAGCTCGCTTCTGGCTTTGCAGACGCTTTGAGAACAGAAACAGTTGCCCTAAATCAGGGACTGTGGTGTGACATTTGTTAACTCATCTCTGTGGCCCGTCTTCTGCCTATTTTCAGCTCAGTGTAGCTGAGAACGCGGCTCTGTGTTACCTGCAGCCGTGAAATGAGGTGTTGGCTCTAATTAGAATGAGGATAAATAAGCAGTTAATCCACTCACAGCCCCCTACGCTGCCTCCCACGTCCCCTCCTGCATCGCCTGTCCTGCCGCAGTGGGAAGAGGGTGCCGGGGACCAGCCCTACAAGCTGGGAGCTGGGGATGTGGGGGCAGGATGACAAAGAGCTGTTTTGCCGGCTCTGTCCCCACCAGACTTATTCTGCTTTGCTGAGCAGAAAGGCTGCGGAGCTGCAGGATCTCCAGCTCAGCTGGGCACTGATGCTGAAGTGTTCGGCGAGCGCTGCTGTGCTCCCGCAGAGCCAGGGATTTTGCTGTTCAAACTTGATGTGTTTTGGGTTTGGGTTTTTTTTTTTTTCTTTCAGTTTTCTTCTTTTTTTTTAAAGGTGAAGTTGTCTGGCCGGCTCCAGCAAAGCCTTTGAGACTTCAGGCTTATGAAAGATGGAGATCTTTGTGTCACAACAGGAATGGGATTTGTCTGTAAAGTATGTGGGTGTTGAAGGGTCTGGTTTATAAAGGAAAAAAAAAAAAATCTGCCAGGGCTAAGATTGCTTCTGTCTCTGTTGTGGTTACAGCCAAACAGAACAGGTTTTCTGGTAGACAATTTCATTGTTTAATTACTGTTCAGTCACATCCGCAGCTCAGGGCACAGATTCCTTCAGGGGCAGGAGCTGTTTCACGGAGCAGAGCGATGCTGGGCTAGTTCTGATGGCTGCTAGAATTTTGTTGGGTGACTCTTATTTTTGTGTCAAAGCGAAAGGCAGAAGCAGAAGCACGATGGATGGGAGGTGAGCTGTGAGGAGTGATGTGCTGAACGTTGAAGCTCCTTGAGACAAAGGCTGTCTTTGTATGTTTATGATGCTTGAACACCCGGCTATTGGTTTGACAGCAATAAGCATGACACCGCTTCATCCGGGTCTGTCGCTGCGTGTTGCCCAAGGGAGATTTCACTAAATTTCACTGAATTTCACTGAATTTTTTGGAGTTGGAAGGGACCATAGAAATCATCAAGTCCAACTCCCCTGCCGAAGCAGGATTGCCCAGAGCTAGAGCATGTTACTCAGGACGGCATCCAGGCGGGGCTTGAAAATCTCCAAAGAAGGGGACTCCACGACCTCCCTGGGCAGCCTGTTCCAGGGCTCCGTCACCCTCACTGTGAAGAAGTTTTTCCTCATATTTGAGTGGAACTTCCCATGTTCCAACTTGTGCCCATTGCCCCTCGTCCTCTCACTGGGAACCACTGAAAAGAGGCTGGCTCCATCCTCCAAACCACCCTTTAGATACTTACAGGCATTGATAAGGTCTCCCCTCAGCCTTCTCTTCTCCAGACTAAAGAGCCCCAGTTCTCTCAGTCTTTCTTCATCAGGGAGATGCTCCAATCCCTCCATCATCTCTGTTGCCCTACGCTGGACTCTCTCCAGCAGTTCCCTGTCCCTCTTGAACTGGGGAGCCCAGAACTGGTCCCAGTATATTCCAGTTGTGGCCTCCCCAGTGCAGAGCAGAGGGGGAGAATGACCTCCCTCAACCTACTAGGCACACTCTTCCCTATGCAGCCCAGGATTCCATTGGTCTTCCTGGCCACAAGAGCACACTGCTTGCTCATTGTCATTTTGTTGTCTACCAGGACACGCAGATCTTTCTCTTCAGAGAAAAGAGGGATGCTTGGGTTTGTAAGGTGATCGGTTGCAGGCTTTCTTTAGCAATATCGGGTAATCTCGTGGTGGATTTCCTGCCCTTAAAATCAGAACAGGTCGACCTTATTTTTTCTGAGGAGAATCTGCAAAGTGAGGTCTTGTCCACGCATGGTTATAAGACCAGTTCCCGCTGGAGAGGTGCGGGAGTGCAAACCCAGCGTGTGGCTCCCGGGCTGGGCTGAGCTCGTTGGCCAAGAGATGGAGAGGAGGCTTAGGCAGAGCGTGTCACTCCTGGGCTGCAGCGGGGGGAACACACAGCAGATGTTCCCCTGTCCCAGGGTGAAGCCCCACACGGCGTCAGTGACTCAGGGGCTGAATCAGCTGAGGAGTGTCCTGGTTCCAGCCTGGGTGAGGCCAGAAAGACCTGGTCTTCGCAGTTCCCGTCAGTGTCAGCAGCTCCTGGTGGCGGTTGATGCATAGCAGATGACTGATCTGACTGCTGGGAAAGGAGAAATAGCACTGACATTGCATTTTGAGCCAGTTTAAGAGCTTCCTGCCCCTTGTACCCTCTCCCCTCCCCTGCAATACTCCTATCTCTTCATCACCTGCACCCGGGCGCTTGGGCTTACTCACCACCCCTCAGGAAGCAGCAGGTCTTGGCAGAGTCCACCAGCCTGGCCCATGCTGGAGTTAGCAGGTGGGAAGGGGCACGGTGCCTTTCCTGGTGGATCTGCCTTGTTGGATCTACTTAGCCATAACCAGGTGGGTTCCCTGCAGTCTGCTCAGCCATGAGGAGCCCCTCTTCATGGTGGTGGCTTTGCTGCTGCTGGGTTCTCATACCTGCTTACCCCTCAATTTCTGTGAAGAACCACCAGCTCCTTCACGCGTGGTCCTGCTTCCCTATGGAGTGGGGCCTGCCCACGTGCTGGGTCCTGCTGGCTGAGCACATCGTGTGATAGACTGGTTCCCACTCATGGGGCCATTCTTACCCGTGTTCGGTTCCAGCAGGTGCTTTCAATGCCTGGTCTAGCAGAGCTCCCCAACCCCTGGGAGAAATCAAGTACCTGCCCAGAGGAGAAGGACCTAGTTAGGGACAGGCTAGAAATGCACCCTCTGTGGTCCAGGATGGAGCAGACACACTCGCTCTCTCTTGTTCTCTCTGCCCAGCTCCTCGTATCTTGACTTTCTTGCTCTTTCTGTTTAATAATTTAAAAAAGACTTCTGGATCTGTCTCTGCATCTTGATAACACCTTTCCTTTCCAATCTGGCCTCCTCCTGTAGAAGCTAACCTTGCAGGTTTCAGTTTCCAGAGAGACAGAAGTAACAATAACGTGGAGAAAATGAACTTCAATTTAATTCCTTTGGACCTCACTTCACTCAAACTGGGATGTCAGATTTCTGCTGCATAATTCTGGTCGGGACACTTCTGAGCAAGGCTTGGATTTGCCGGCAAGAAAACAAGATTTTGTTTTCTAAGTCTTCTTGCAGAGCAGTTATTTGTGCTGTGTCCAGCGGGTGGGGAGTGAGTGGGAAACCTCAGGGAAAACCACAACTCATTTACGGCTTAAATGAAAATTGAAAAAGAGTTGAAAACAAGATGTGCAAGATTTCAAATTTTATCTTTTATAAACAACATTTGTTGCCTGTGGACGAATGAATGTAACAGAGGGATTTAATCTTTGTAAACAAGAGACAAATGCATCAAAATAGACCCTCAGGCGTATGGCAGGACTTTAAATTTGACCTGGCTTTGGAGAAGCGGAGAAGAAGAGTCTGAAACAACTTAACTGCTGCTAAGAGTTTTATTGGCACCAGAAGATCTGTGAAGGAGACAAATAGGGGGATTCGAGGCCTTTTCCCTTTGTATTTGTTTTTTATTAGAGCCATCGGTTTTGAGCGTGCCTTTGCCTGCCCAGGTGGAGGTTTGCGGGGCCTGGGAGTGCCCACACTGTGTTTTCAGACCTCTGCAGCTGGGGGTCTCCCCCAGGTCAGACTGGCCACCTCTCTGGGCCATGCCCTGCTCAGTGCCAGGGTATCAAAGCATAATTCCACGGAGAAGAAGCAAAATGGACCTCGCTTCAAACACTGCAAGCCGTGGTGTTTCAAGGTTGGTGTGTTACGCCTGTTCAGCATTAGCTCGGTGTTAGCGAGGCTCTCTGAGCTGTGTGGGTTTCAGATACATTTGTTTTGCAGAGTTATGGAAAGGTCTCCTTTCTCTGCCTGCTGAAATCCTGTTTTATCTTTAGGTACATCTGGGACATTTGCTCATAGTGCCCGTTTAACCGCTCTCTTTCTGCTCATATTCACTCTACTTGGACAAGATGCTCCACAGCCTGGAGCATCTCTGTCTTATGAGGAAGGGACTTGGGTCTTTTTAGTCTAGAGAAGAGGAGACTGATCTGATCAATGCTTATAAATACTTAAAGGGTGGGTGTCAGGAGGACGGGGCCGGTCTTTTTTCAGTGGTGCCCAGTGACAGGACAAGAGGTAACGGGCACAAACTTGAATATAAGAAGTTCCACCTAAACATGAGGAGAGAATTCTTTCCTGTGAGGGTGGCAGAGCCCTGGCAGAGGCTGCCCAGAGAGGTGGTGGAGTCTCCTTCTCTGGAGACATTCAAAACCCACCTGGACATGTTCCCGTGCAACCTACTCTGGGTGGACCTGCTCTGGCAGGGGGTTGGACTAGATGATCTCCAGAGGTCCCTTCCAACCCCATGTGATTCTGTGATCCGTGAAGAGTTGCTCTCTGGTAAGGAACAGGGCACCCCAGGTGCCTGCATCCTGTGCTGCCATCAGCTCCTGGACACCAGCAGCAGCAGATCCTGCAGAAGAGATCAGCAACCAAGAGGACAACAACGAACCCCTGGGCCTGGCGGGAGCCACCCACGGGCTCTGAAGGGACACAGCCCTGAAAGCCTGAGCTCTTTGCCGCGGTGAGGAGCCGCTCTGTCAAGCCGACCATGGCACCAAGGGACAGAACAGTGGCTGAGGTGGAGATATGGAGATCTGTAGGCTGTAAACCAGACCTAAGGACTGGAAAGGAGTGGGGGCTGCTTTAAAGAGCAGACTTGGAGCTTGTTGAAGGAGTT
Organism: Tringa tobata; assembly: GCA_033628505.1. Taxonomy (NCBI): domain Eukaryota; kingdom Metazoa; phylum Chordata; class Aves; order Charadriiformes; family Scolopacidae; genus Tringa; species Tringa tobata. The sequence goes on from JAHREE010000493.1 coordinate 311,605, forward strand.
GGGAGGTGTATGTGGAAGGTGACCCTCTGGGATCATCCACTTGGATTTCCCGAAGGCATTTGGCAAGGTCCATCAGCAAAGGCTCCTAAAGAAAGGAAGCAGCCCTGAATTGGGGGTGACGTCCTTATGGGCAGAAATCATTTGCTAAAAGATAGGGAACAAAAGGTGGGAGGCAACAGTCTCTGTAGCAGAAAACACCAGGGAGCGTGCAGGGGCTGGGTTCAGTATGTTCAAAAATGATCAGCAGAAGCAGGTAAATGCTGAAGTTTGCTGCTGATGCAGAGTTGTGTAGATGAAGGCCAACTGTGGAAAGGGACTGGGCAATAAAAAAGATGAAATTCAAATGTACGTAAGTATAAAATGATGCACGGGGGAAAAAACAATTTTAACTCTATTTAGGAAACAACAGGTTCTGAGTTAAGTGTTACCATCTGGAACGCTGGGGTTGTAACAGATTGTGCTGTGAAAATGTCAGTTCAGTGGTCAGTAGCCATCAGGAAAATACATTGCATGCAAGAATTGCTGGGGGAAGAGAGAGCAAACCAGACAGTCATCCAGCTGGAGGCATCGGGGGAAACCAGCGGCGCAAGCCAAGGATCCCGGAGCCGTGAGGTGAGAAGGGGCCGTTCCTGGAGGGTTCTGTGCAGAGAGGTGGCTGCTTTCTCCCAGCCCCAGAGGGTTAATGCCACCAGGAGAGGGGATGCAGAGCAGACGTGCTCTGCCTCATGGAGGTGACCATCTGTCAGAGGTCCGGCGTCTGCTGAGTCACCTCTGTCCTTCCCTGGCTCCGTCGTGACGCCCTTGCAGGAAGCTGGTGGCCGACAGGCCCATCTCCTGCACCAGCGTGGTGACCTTTGCCAGCAAAATCGATTTCTAAAATAAAATTGTTACTGCCTTTTTTTTTTTTTTTTGATATATAAGCTGGAAAGATTCCCCTGGTGGCTGGTGACAGTTGGGAAAGCGAAGCTGTGCCCAGCTGGAGGGAGCCAGCCGCCGAGCAGCGCTGCGGTGACGGTCCCTGCCCCGGGTGGCAGGGTCTGGGCAGGCTCTGACCGAAGCTGTCACCTCTGCTGCGAGCGCTGGCTCCCTCTGGTCAGTGACGGGTGGGCAGGCGCTGGGGACAAGCTCTGTGTGCCGGGAATGGGGGGAGGCAGGGGCAGGAAACCTGTCACAACCCCTGCCGGGCTGGTGGCCTGAGGTCAGGTTATAGAGACTCTCCCCGCTGGGGCCCGGGAGGCAGTTATTTTTCCCAAATGAGGAACAAGAAATCAGGGCCACGGAGATGCTGGGAGGGCTGGAGCCCCTCTGCTGGGAGGACAGGCTGAGAGTTGGGGGGGTTCACCCTGGAGAAGAGAAGGTTCCGGGGAGACCTTAGAGCCCCTTCCAGTCCCTCAAGGGGCTCCAGGAGAGATGGGGAGGGACTCTGGATCAGGGAGGGGAGCCATAGGAGGAG
>JAHREE010000493.1:317945-355249 GCA_033628505.1 Tringa tobata
GGGTCGGTGTGCGGGAGCGGGGAGGGCTGTGTGAGCGGGTCGGTGTGCGGGAGCCGGGCAGACTCTGTGAGAGGGGTGGGCCGGGGGCGGCCGAGGAGGGCGGGCAGCCCCGCGGGTGGGGGGGGCGGTGCGGGCTGCGGCCGCGCCCCCTCTCCCCCCCCCTCCCGTCCCCGCTCTATAAGTGCGGGAGGCGGCGGGCGGGCGCGGGTCCCGCCGGGGCGGCCATGGCGGCGCTGCGGTGCCTCCTGCTGCTGCTGTGCGGTGCCGCGCTGGGACCCGCCGTCCACCTCGACTTCGCCGAGCACCGCAGCCAGGCGGCCAAGATCAAGGTCAACCCCCGCGGCAACCTCTGGGCCACAGGTAGCCGGGACGGTGAGGGGGATCAGGCGCGTCGCGGAGCGGCCGTGGGATGCGGGATGTGCGGGGCACGGCTCCCGCCCGGACCCTCTGTGCCCCGCGGGGTGCAGGGGGGCTGCTGGGGGGGCTGCTGGGACCCATGGCGAGCAGGAGGAGACCAGGGCAGGGATGCGCCAGCCTCCTCCCAGTGACAGGTCCAGCCTCTGTTGATGCCCAGAAGTTCCATCAGCAGGAGAGGGAAGTTTCCCCAAATCTCGTGTGGACCTGGGGTTCCTGGGTTTCTCCTCACTCCTTGTGCTCCCTGATTTAGGCGTTAGTTTTGTCCAGGGGTGTCGGTGTGAGGCAGCAGGTAATGGCCCCTGTCTCTCCCCTCCCCGGTGGTCGCACAGACACACAAGTGCCTTGTGTTGCAGGTCACTTCATGGGGAAGAAGAGTGTCACGGGCTCCCCGCACCTGGAGTCGCCGGAGGAGCCGGCGGTGCCCATGGTCTTCGGTCCCTCTCTCAGAGCCTTGCTGGAGGACATGATGGAACTGCTTACCCGTGAGCTCCTGAAAATCCTCTTGCAAGAGAGACTTTTGGACGAGAACCAAGGAAAATACGACCTCGCTGACCAGGTGAATGTTGACTGAGGTGGAAGGAGATGCTCAGAGCAGGGAGGTGGTGGAGATGTTAATCTGCCTTGCTGGAGATGGGAGCATCTGCACGGCTGCTAGAGGTGTATGCCCCTACTTTCTGCTCCTGTTAACCCTCCTTAAACCTCTTAGTAAGATCAGCCATAAAAGGGGCAGAGGAGAAGTCTCCCTAGGTTTGTGTCTAGCTGGGCAGTGGCTAATAGTCCCAAATGCTTGGGAGGGGTGTGAGGATGAGGAAGGGATGCTTTGATGGAGCTCTGGCAGTGGTGGTCTCCAGCCCAGGGCTTGCTAATAAGCATCTGAGTCCTCCTCGGCCAGATGCAGAAGAGGATGGCTGGCCACCGTGGCTACCACCTTTTGAAGAAGTGTCACCTTTTGCTGCCACTGCAGGGAAATCCATTCTCCCCTCCATTTCTGTAGAGAGAGGTCGAGAGGGACACAGCCCCGTGCGTGATAGGAAAGGGGTCTGTCCTGCAGGGAGGTCTGGGGCTTCTGATGCCCCATCTCGGGTCTGTGTCGCCGCGGTGGGGATCCCTCCTCCCTGCGGGGCGCGTAGCTCCGTCGGCTTGCCCGGCAGAGGGGAGGTGTGCGGTGGTCACACTGCTGTAGGTTGGGTCTCGGAGAGCAGGCAGGAGCTCTGGTGGTCCTGCTGTGTGCATCAGCAGATCCTCAGCCTCCTCGGTGGGGCTTTTGCCTTGGTGTTCACCCAGAGACCTGCCCCGGGGGTCACCCGCGTCCCCGCACAGGAGCAGAGATGGAATCGCACAGCGCATGCGATTGTTCAAGCGCCTTCTTGACTTGGTTTCAGCAGACTAAGGTAAACTGAGGCTTTCCTAGAGAGCCGGTCCCATCGGGAGAGGGCTTTCCTCCATGAAGATATGGCTGAAGACACCAGCCCACTCCGCTTCCCCGTGAGGTGCTGTGTGCTGTGGCTGCTGTGCCGCGGCACCGTTTGCTGGTGGGATGCTGCTGAAAGGGAGGACAGAGCTGTGAAGGTCCTGGGCCCTTCTCCAGCCTCCCCGGGGGAGCCTTTCAGCAGGGAGGTGTTTGCTGCATGAACTGTTTGTGGAGAGCTGGGGGATGTGCTGCCCTGCCTCCTCTGGTAAGATGTTAATGGGCGTGTGGGGTGGGTTTGATGGGGGTGATGCTTGTGGCTCTTCTCTACGTCGGTCTCGTGGTCGCTGCCGGTGCTGGGGGCTGTTGGCTGGGCACTGGATCCCTGCCAGCCCTCTGGGTCCGTGTTCCCAGGTCCTGGCCAGGGCTAGCACCCAGCGCTGGGCATCAGCCCTTGGCGTGCGTCTGGTGGGTGTCAGAGCTCTGCTGCTGGAGGAGATTTGGCTCATGGTCAAGCGGGTGGTGGCCAGCGGCCAGCCCCACTGTGCTGGTGCTGCTCTGGTGTTTGATGGGGTGCCCTGCAGGTGTGTGGCACCGCAGCTCAGGGGCCTGATGTGCAGCTGGCTCCTCCTCCTCACCTCCTCCTCCTCACCTCCTCCTCCCGAAGCCTCTCGCTTCTCCTCAGCCAGTGCCCCGGTGTGCCAGCCGTCCTCTCCGTGGCAGTGGGGACCTTGCTGGGTGACGGGTCTGGTTCTGCTCTTCAGGCACCTCTGAGAACCTTGCTAGGCTTATCTTCTGCCTTCCCACTGCTTTCTTCCCCCCCTGTCCCCCAGGGCATCCTTGCCTCTGAGCCGCTGGTTGATATTATAGGACTGCTTCTCCCTGGTGACTTGGAGTGCTGTGTTACACTTACCTTAAGTTTACCTTGTTTTTTTCTTGCTCTTGTGGGTGACACGGTGCCAGTGCCAACTCCTGCCACCCTGACAGCTTTCTCCCTCGCTGTGGCTGCTGTTGGACACCTGGGGCCAGCACCCAGCCTGTACCTGAGCTGATCTGTGTGCCCTGTTCAGCACTTGCCTCACAAGCAGTTTAACAGATCCGCTCTCTGAACCTCTTTGTCTGCCCCCTGCCCAGGACCTGTCACTCCCATCTCAGCTCAGTTAGAAAAAGAAAGATGCTTCTCCTTTCCTAGGGACACCCTGGCCAGCACGGCAGGAGTTAACACGCTCTCTGTGTGTTGCTCTGCTTCTCCAGCACATGTGCTTTGTGGCAGGATAAGTGTCAAAGGAACTTGACTTTTATTGAAAAACCCAGTGGGTTTTTCCTTTTCTGATCATTCGCAAAAGGTTCTTCCTTTCTGTGAGGCTCCTCTAAGCATTAAATAAATCCCAGGGCTTGGTCTTCTTGCTTGCTCTCCCTTGGCGTTGGGTTTTGTCTCCAGATGTTTCCCGTCCCTTTGTGAAGCGGGAGCCCCTGTGCTCCTCCATGCTTGTGACAGCAGAAGTTGCACGGAGCAGAAGAGGTTTGCACAATCAGGGATTTCTGTTTTGTCTTTCTAACCACATGTGGTGGGCAGGGCTTGGCTCGGGGCATGCGGAGGCTTCCCGGTGCCACCCTGTTGCTGTGTGTGACAAGGGTTTGGCTGGCAGAGGCGGATTGTCCCCCATCCCTTGTCATCTTCTTGGGTGTGTGGTGGTATTTCTCCAGGAGACAGATGGGGTGAGGCCACATCTGTGAAGTGGGATGGCTCCAGGGATGTGGGGAGAGCCCTTCTGCATGAAGACAGATGCTGCCTTGTGTATCTCTGGGACCCCTGGGCAGTGCAGAATCCCACAAAATCCCTCTGTAGCTCTTCCCTGCTGTGTTTTGTGTCTTTGTGCCTTCTCATGTAACTCTCTGCTGAACCAGGCCCTGAGACTGCTCTTGTTCCTGAAGGCCAACTCCATGGCTGCTCTCAGTGGGCTGATGTCTGTCAGCTCTTGGAGCCCAGGATGGGAGGCAGGAGATAAGCTGCCCTCTCCTTCTCATGTGCTGTCTTGAGCCACCCCTGAAAGTGCCATCGTGACCCGGCATGGGACATTTGTCTGATCCTCTGTCCCGTGGTACCCAGCAGGAGGTGGTGGTGGAGGCTCTGCACGGGACCCAGTGTCTCACCCTTGTGCCTTCTCTTGTAGGAGACAGGGCTTTTAACAAAGGTGCTGGAGAAGTATTTTTCAAACTGAAGAAGCGCGGCTGGAGGACGAGGTCTGCAGGCTCGGCCACGCATGGGGAACGGAGGAGAGCATCGTCCTTGTGGGTTACTGTAGCAACATCACTTTTATTTATTATTTCTGTAATATTGTTAATAGTGGTTGCTTGTACGTAAAGCAGAGCCTTCCTGTATATTTCCTCTGTTTTCTGCTTTCTTGGTGTCCGATGTGCCCCTGTGAATAAAACTGGTTCTTTGCACAGATGAGCTCAGACTTGTCGGGTTGGGGGGAGGCAGACCCCCCGAGCTTGTGCAGCAGGAATGGGGAGCAGGGGCTGGGGGGAAGCTCCTGGCTCTTTGTGTCTGGGAGGGGATTGGATTCTGACCCTGCAGCCTCTGTAATTAGGAGACCCTAATTGCCGCACGACAAAATTCCAAGCTTGGATGAGCTGATTGGACCCCTCACTAGTGGAGCATTTTTATAACCCTCTTTACAGAGGCATCACCAGCAGCCCCTCCTGAAAACAAAAACCATCTGGGTCAAGGCATTGCTGGGATTTCTCATCTTCAGGGGACCCTGGCGTTTACTACAGGCTCATTGGCCTTGGCTGGGCCATCTTCTGCTGTCCCTCAGGTGCAGGTGTTGACCATGAAACACTCCACCTGTTTATGAGTCTGCTCTGGGATGACTCCTTGGTGTGCTGTCACCTTGTGCATGGGCAGAGGTACCGCCCCAGGCTGCTCCATGGTGTGGGACAGCTGAAAGAGGGCACAAATGGGGGCTGCCCAAATGGGTGATGGAGCACGGGCTCTGGTTCTGAACTTTCTGAAAGTGCTGCTCAAAGATATGTCCCTGGGCCACCCCTGGGGTTATCCACAGGCAGAGATAAATCTGGCAGCAGATGGCAAAGCGATGCCATAAATGAAACCATGAGCTTTCCCCCACACACTTCTGATGCTAAATTCAACCTGAGCCTTTGAGCTCCTGCAGGGAGGAGAGCCCTTCTCCCAAGAGCAATGGGAGCCCAGAGCCGAGCCAAGCTAAGGGTTAGTCCAGCTTCTGAAGGTGCTGAGGACCAGTAGAGGGGAGAAAGCCATGGCAGGAGACCTTCACACATTGTTCCCTGTTACTTCAAGGGGGGCTTGAAGCTCATGTTTATGAACATGTTGCTCCTGCAGGAACTTGCTCCTGAGCAAGGGAAAGGCAGTGGCAGCCCTAAGCCCTTTCCTGGGGAGCTGCAGGAGATAATGGCTGATCTCCACCCCAGGAGATGTGGGGCACACAGGCACAGGTGCCCCGGCCCTAGGTGCATTAAGGCACAGTGCTGCCTCCTGCTCAGCCCCAGGCCTGGAGATGCTTCTCAGGAGATGGTGCTGCAAACCCACTGCCAATGTCCAGGATCTCCCAAGCCAGGTGAGGGCTGGGGACATCACGGAATCCCCAGGTCCTGCTCGGGGCAGGCTGGTGACTCTGGGAGGTGAAAAAGACAGAGGTTGTACGATGGGGTCACCGTTCCTCCAAGGTCAACCTTGGGGTGCGGGTCCTGGTGTGGGCACAATCAGCATCCACACTGCTCATGTTTGCAAAGAATCGGGCCTGCAGGTTATTTGCAGAGTTGCCCACCTGCCCCGTCCCCTGGGTGCCACTCCTGGGCTTGCTGACAGCAACTGCCTGGGTGTTGCCAGCTGGGACTGACCGATGTGCTTTAGTAACGGGGACCCAGCATCCCCCATGCAGGAGACACAAACCCCAAGGATCTGCTGATGCACAAGGCCCCTTTGGAGGCCTTGGCCTCCAAAGGCTACAGATCCTACACCAATAAATGAGTATCTATTTTCCACTTACAGCCCAGCTTTTGAGCCTTCAGAGTTGGTGTTTTCTCAGCTATTTGGAGGTTAATTTTAATGGGTTAATGCCAAGCATCCTAGAACTAGTTTGCCCCAAACATTGCCTTCAAGACCTGGTGCTCCCCATCAAATGCCCCAGCGCTAGGGCCCTTCATCCTTCAGGAGAGCAGGACCAAGCTGGCAGGGAGTTTTCCGGGAGGCACGTGATGATGGTTCACATCATGCCAGGCCTCCCCTGCCTCACTGGAGCGGTTGTATGACTGCAGCCCCCAGGGAGAGCATCATCTCACTACTGCTTGGAGTCCTCCCAGGTTCTCCAACCTGCCACTGAACAACCCACCTGTAGCACCACAGCGGCCTCTTTTCCCTTCTTGTGTCCTTCATGGTCTCCTACCCACCAGCTTCACTCAAGAGGTGTCCCATGGTCCTTCTGCAGTCCCTTGTGCCCATGACTTCAGGAATCTTTCCCCCAGCCTGTGTTTTTTGCCCAGGTTTGCTGCTGTGCACTGGGGCATGGGTGACCCCGAGCTCGCCTATTAGCTGTAGCAAAGCCTTGGCTTAAAACTAATTATAAGCAAGAAAAATAATGACATCGTGTATCATGTGTGACACTGGAGCAGACCAGATGCCTCCTAGCTGGCAGCGTGATGGACCGACAGCCTAATGGGACTCCTGACCCGATGCCATGTCGGGGAACCACCAGCGCACATCCCACCCAGGCAAGGTCATAAGAGGGCAAGCAGGTTCCTCAATGTCACAGCAGAAACCTGTGAGATTCCTGGCTGAGATCCTCATTCTCCCACCCACCCGGCAAGAACTTGCCCAACTGCCTGTCTGTCCATCCGCCATCTCCCCTCATCGCTATCTGGTGGGTCAAGACAAAGATGGGGAGGTCACTTGGTAATTACCGTCATGGGCAAATTGGACTTGACTTGGGGAATTTAACTTATTTAAATGTCAATTAACATCATATAAATATCTGAGTGCCGATTCAGCTTTTGGAAACAAACAAAACCTCCCAAGCATTTTCACACCTGGGGAAAGCATCTCTCCTCCCCTTTGCCAGGCTCAGTATCTCCCCAAGCATGTGTCCTCCTTGTTCTCACTGCAGGTTACACTCGGTCCCCTGGGGAAGCCACAGGGGATGGCAGGGGGTGCAATCAAGTCCTAGCAGTTTCCTCTTGGCTGCTCCTTCCTTCTTGCTCTTCCTGGTCTCCAGGGTGAGTGCTTCATGCTCACTTCTTCCTTTGGGGTTGTACGTGCTCTGTCATGGGCTTCTCCGCACGCTGCAGTCCCATGATGATGTATGTGCTCCAGCATGGGTCCTCCTTGGGCAGCAGTCCATTTGAGGGGACCACCTCTTCATCCTCCTCCTCTGAACTGCTGTGTAAACTTCTGGAGCAATGTTCTCCCCCTGAGCCACCCACATGTTGCTCAGAAGCAAGGTATTCATCACCTGCCTTGGACACCACCCTAGAAATACAGGGTAACTCAAGCTGGAGAGGACCTCAGCAGATTTCTAGTCCAGCCATCTGCTCAAAGCAGGGTCAGCCCTGGAGGTTGCTCAAGGTTTTGAGCAAAACCAGGTTACTCAAGGCTTTGTCCCATCAGGTCTTGAAAACCTCCAGGTGTGAAGGCTGTGTGACCTGATCCACTGCTCAACTGTTCCAGTGTTTCTCCTTCTCCCTCACAGGTAAGCAACCACTCAAGCCCAAAACCCCCAATTCCTCTTCAATTTAAATTGCAGACTGAGAGAGTCAGAAGAACTTTTGAGGAACATCTTTATTTGGCACTCTGCCTGCTCTGCCCTAGCATCTGCTTTTCTGACATTTATCTGCTGGTCCACAGCAGGCACAGTCTCTGAGCACAATGCCCTGACCAGATCACAATCTTTGGGGGTTTCCAGGACCAAAGCGTTGTGTCCAGGCTGGGGAAATGAGCAAATTCTTCAGGGTTTTTTTTTTTTTTTTCCAGCTCTCCATTTGTTCCCCTTGCTGCTCTGGCTGAAGGCTTCCCCTCCACACTGCTGCTTGGACTCCAGAACTTGCTCGCAGCAGAGCTTGCTGCTTCTGCACACCACAGTCAGAGACACAACAAGGCCACTGGCCCAACTGAGGCCAGTGGGACAACTTCCCTAGCACACACAGCCCACCACAGAGCAGAACTGTGGCACAGATCCTTAGAAACCCTGACAGTTCAGAGCATGGATATCTGTCATCGTAGCTGGTCTCCTGGACTTCCCCCACCACCTGTGGCCATGGAATGACTCCAAGGATGGAAAAAGGATGTGGAGTGAAGTAAGAGAAATGGAGACAAGCCACCTACATCACTTGTTTAGTTGTGGGACTGCCCCGTGAGGAGGAGCTGGCTCAAAGGGATGTTTGTGAAAGTCCACTGCCACCACTTGGTGTCATTGGTGTCCCAGACTGAGTGAAGTGCTCCCTGTCATGCTCATTCACACAGGACTCACATTCACTCCTGCTACGCCCTCAGCAAAGACATCAGGCCCCAGGTTGGTGTGCACCTTCCTCTGAGGTGTCTTGAGACCTTTCTTCCATAGGAGACTAATAAACCAGGCAATGAGGATGGGAGGGAAAGAGGCAGAAAGGAGATCAGGTTGCCATCAGGAAGGAGAACAATCTTAGTCTCCTAAACACCTTTGCCATCCCCTATGCTTCTCCAGGGAAAGCTCTTCTTAGCCTGATATGGACAGCAAAACTTGACCTCATCATGGTAAACCCAACCAGCCCAGAGGCTGAGACAGCCTGAGGAAGAGGGTGTCCAGGGCTTGGCACTCCTATTGTCTTGAAATCAATTTCCAGAGAGTAGGGCATCCTAGTGCAGAGGAGCCAGGGTTAACTGCAGTGTAGGGCTGCAAACTATCTGGATGCTCCATCAAAGACCAGTGACACAGGGGTTTTGCCTAATGGCAAATGGTGGCAGAAAGGATGTGTATCTGGATCCATCACTGGTGCCTTCAGGGTGGTCCAGCTCCATCGTATGTGCTGAGGGGGCTGAGCTTTCCTTGTTCAGCTGTAGGGACTGAGGATGGAGTCTCCTGGGAGGTGAAGAGAAGGGAGATCCAAGTCATGTACCAACCCCCCATCCTCCCCCAACACCCCCGGAGCTTGTCAGAAGCACTTTGGAAAACACAGATATGGGTCCCTGTGATGAAGTATTTCATTGCATCAGGTCCTTGGCTTACAGCTGAGGCCCCCAAGAAAGGAGTCAGCTAAAGATGAGCAGATGTGCTCTGGTAGATAGTAAGAGACCTCACAGAGATATGGTCCTTCCCTGAGAACCCCAGCAGCTCAGAAAATGGCTTCATCTCACGCTGGAGCTGGCAGCAGCTCCCTGGTTTCCCTGGAAATGGGAGGGAGCCAAATTTCCCTGATCGCACCACATAAATCTTGTCATCCAACCTGTTCTCACTGCTCTAGCCTTTGTGGGAAACTCTTCTGAGCCTCTTTCTCAGCCCAGGCAATGCCTTCTGGAGTATGAAATTTCTCCAGTGTCACTTGTCCCAAGCCAGATCTTCCCACAAGGGATGTGCTCACCCTGGCCCCAGGAAAATGCCTTGTGGTGGTATTTGGACTTGTGTGAACTGTGCATAAGCAACTACAAGGGCATCATGGAACCCTGGGATTTCTCCTGCTGGGAATAACCCAGGGAAAGGGGCACAAGTGCTTGAGTGTGTTGGGAGAATCACAGTTCTCTGCCTGCCTAACACAGGAGGTCTCAGGCCTGTGCCTGACCCAAGGCCCTCTATATGACCCCACTCAGAAGCAGATATACTTATAGCCTATGTGCACCAAATGCTGCTGCTCAAGGCTGGATGATCATCAAGCAAGGATGGACCATCCCAGCTACAGACCCACAAAGCCTTTTTTATGGGCTTTCTTTGCAGCATCTGTTCCTGGCAGACATGAGATGTTGGTCTTCAATGGACGAAAACAGTTCTAGAGCAGGAGAAACACAACCAGCCACGGGGCTGGATGAGAGCCCTCCTGCCACAGGACCCTCTACAGGGAACCCCAGAAATCATCAGGGTGATGGAGTGCAGGGAGAGGAGGTCTAACACAATCTTACTTCCATTTTCTATTAGTTACACTGCATTTTTAACCTCTGTGTGGTGCCCAGAACCAGCCATGGATGGCAATAGGAATGAGGTATTCACATATTAATTGGTTCTTTAAGCTCGTGGCGCGTGGAATGCAGTGAGTGGGGTGAAGGTGGTGTAGCACCCCAGTGCTTTGTGCTGGTAACAGCTCCTGGAGCACACGCTCCCGCTGCGCCGCAGGGAGGAAGGTGCCATAAACCAGCTGCTTCCCAGTTCCACCTGCCAACCTTTGGACTCCTTATACCAGGCTGAGGCCGTGCCAGGAGCCGCGGAGCTGGCAGAATGACCCCGTAATTGATGGCTTTTATAAAATGCATGTAGATCGATACTGCCACACGGAGGGGTTTTCCCTGTGTGGGAAGTCAATCAAAGCAGTAATTCAGGCAGCAGGTGGAGGTGGATATACTAAGATTCCTCGTACTCCAGGTAGGATCTAGAAAGAGTGAACTCAGGACGCTCATTTCTTTCCATTTCCAGCCCTCAGTGTGCCCATGCTCTTGGCATCCCCTCACCCTCTCATACACCAGCGAAGACCTTGTCCTCCAGGAAGAAATCTGTACCTGTTATGGGTGTTTTCAGGCCAAAACCTGTTGCACAAGCTGGTCCAGGGTGGTGGCACTGACAAGGGAACCACCAACCTCCAGCATGCCCTCAGGCAGCAGCTCCAGCCTGGCCGTGCTGCTGGTGTGGAGGGCAGCAACCTGCTCCAACACCATGGTGCCGGGAAGGGAAGGGAAGGGAAGGGAAGGGAAGGGAAGGGAAGGGAAGAGCTAAGACAGGTCCCAACAGGGCAGGTGGGCCCATGGGAATACAGACCTGGCACCTGGGACAAGGTGGGCTCTGTTCATCTTGCCTGAGAACATCGGGTGGCAGCGCTAGACATCAAAGACTGTCCTTTCCTGAAGAGCCAGCTTCCCAGCTGCCTCGCCTACCCTGTGCCCTTTCTCTGCAAGGACGTGAGGTGCATGTCCTGAGAGGTTTTAGGGAGCTAGCTCTGCTGGGAGGCCTGTAGGACTATAGTAAGTGGTACAAGGCCACCTGATTCATAGAAATGCGAGGGGGAGGACCTCTGAAAGTCTCTAGTTCAGCCTGTCACTCACAGCAGGACTGTCACCAACTGAAAGACACTATTGCAAGGTGATGCTTGGACAGGACCACTGGGTGGGAAGAGCTCTGTATCCCAGCCCACAAGCCCTTGTGACACCCAATGCTGGTAGAGAACATGCACAGGAGACCTGGCCAACTTCAGATCCGCCTTTGATATCTTGCACAACAATGTTCACCCTGATCTGTGATCTGCAAGCCCATGACCAGCAGGGGGTGGTCCAAGTCCTCTGCCTTCTGGAGCCTGATGTACTGTAAAAGACAGAACCATTTCTGCTCGGTTTCTGGTCCTCTCCTAAGAGCCACCTTTGAGCATGAGACTGAAGGAGCCGGTGACTCTAGGGGAGCATGAGCTTTTCTCTGCAGTGTCAAGAGGAGGTGTTCTCTAAAGCCAAAGCCATGTGGAGGAATTCTGAGTTTATAAGAGGTCTTTGGAGGGCTCTGGGACAGCGAGGGGGGCTTGCAAGATCAAAACCAGTTGGAAGGTGGTTCCACAAGCCCTACAAAAAGCTGCACTAGTTCCAGCTGGATTGAACTATTTGTTGCACATAAGCTGACAACCCCATCTCTGCTTGCATACTACCTTGACTCTATGAATTATTTTTTTTAAAAAATTAATTTTTAATTTAATTTAAAAAAAAATTTTAAACAACCAGTTGGCTGTAGTTTATCCTACAATGTTTCTGCCCACACACTGCAGGGCAGCCGTTGGGTCTTTTCACTGCTTTTCAGACAGATGCATGATTTCTTATTACCCCAGGTGCTACTGGCGCTTTTGCCTGGATGGAAGAAACAGATACTCAAATGATCTTCTGTCCACAGCCAGGTGTGATGGCGTGCTCCCCCTTCCAAGGCACCAGCCTGACCTTCATCTCCCCCAACTCTGCCCAAGTGACAGCCACCCATGGTGCTCACAAGAGGTGCATGCAGTCGTGATGGCTGCACCAGGTTCAACAGGGTTTCAGTGAGACAAATAAAATGCAACAGCCAAGGGCTAACTTGAGCAGTACTGGCACTGTGGTCAGTGTGTAAATAGAAGTCAATCATCTTACCCCCACAAATAGTGGGCAGCCCCAGAGCCCTTGGAGCTCTCCTGCAGGGCAGCGGCTGCAATCCAGCATCTCCCCTTGAGTGGGGACGCTCACTTGAGGTTCTGCTCCTCGAGGCTGAGAGATTCCTTGCCACAACAAATCCTCGGTGAGTGACTAATGGCATGCTAAACTTTGAAATCTTAGCTAAGTCATATAGAGGATTGATCGCGCATATATAATCCTTTAGACATAAACCCTTGACCAAGTCTGGGACTAGGATTGGATCCAGCTGCACCCAGACTCCTCTCTGAGGAGTTCAGAGAGCCAGGGGGTCCTTTCTGAACCTCGTGACACAACAGGAGGGTCTCTCTGACAGCTCTGTCTGACCCTGTCCTCTCTGCAGTCAATAACCAAGTGTGCCTCCCCTTCTCCAATCTTGTTAACTGTCACATTTACCATCAAACTCTCATTTCATATCAATAAATGTACTGCTGCTTCTCTCCATGAGGGAAACGCATCGCTTCCATCCATGACAAACTGGCGTAGTCAGGCAGGATTGCAAGTAATATCACTGATATTCTGGGGAAAAGAGTGAACCTGAGTCCTAACTTCTCAGAATAATGGGTTCATGACAATTAGCATAATTAGGAAGCAGTTTCTTAAGAGCACCCAGATTTCACTGTGGTCCAAACAAAGGCAACATTAAATAAAACCTAGCCCCAGCAATTCCTAAAGCCCATCTAGCAAAGCAAGATAAGATCAAGAAAGATACAATACACAAGGAAAGACTAGGTGATAACACTCAAAATGCCCAAAAGCAACTCATTACATGGGCACAATTAGTGCAGGCAGTTGTTAGCTGCAGCCCTGTAATGGGCTGGGAAGATGCACCAGCTGAAAAGCAAAACCTGGAGGCCTGGGGAGGAGATCTGAAGTTCAACTCATTGGGTGCAGGGCTTGAAGCAATATGTGGCATGGCCAGCAGGCAGTTGGACCTGCCAGTCGGGAAAGTGGAGGTAGATAAAGTGGTAATGGTCCATGCATTTTGATTCCAGTTGGTCCTCAGGTATAATTGGTGACGTCTCAATTTTTTTTAATAGATAGGAGAACACACATTGCAACGCTAACACAACAAGAGCCCCCTCCCCATGTAACTCACCTGTCTGTCCAGAAACCACTCGGGAGGTGGCCTTTAACATTTGATTAACCCTAAATGCTAACAGAGCCCCGCTAATGGCTGCTGTACCTCCCCTTGAAGGAGGAGGAAGCTAAGTTTGCTTTCACTTGGGGAGGAATACCGTGTACCTTTAACAGATTCCCGTGGGGATATCACACACTCACCCACAATTGCTTGTGCTGCAATTGCTGAACTTTTGCAGACAGTCTCACTGCCCCAAGATGTGAAACTCTACCAATATATAGATTGTATTCTGATTGGAGGAACTTTTCCTGAGAAGGTGGGAAAGCAGCAGCAAATAAATAAAATTTTTAGGTAATTGTTGGATGGTGGGCAGTGCTGGATTCCTCCTTAAGAAAAATCAAAGGGCTGCAAATATCCCAATCAAGGAAGGAGTTACAACAATTAATGGGAACTGCAGGATATTGGAGGAAACATGTGCTGGGATTTTTCTATCATTTCCTGTCCACTATACTCACTCCTGTGAAAGGCAAATCCTGGGAGTAGAAATTAGAACATAACGAGGTGCTAAAAACTCTTATTAAAGAACTAAATCGTATGAGTCATTGGGACCAGCGCACCTCCACGACCCTAGTATGGCCGAATGGGGTTTTGCTAAACAGGCTGATTACTGTCACCTGTTCCAAACTGGCCCAGGTGGGCCAAAAAGACCTCTATTGTTTAAGTCAACCACATTTAAAGAAACAGAAAAACAATACTCTGATTGGGAAGCAGGACTTTTATCTTCAGTCCAAGAAGTTAAACAAGTTAAGAAAATGCATCAGGGAGAACTTGTGCAAACTAGATGACTATGTATTTTACTAGAAGCAATCCTAAAGGGGTCTGCTCCCTAAGAAGGAATTGCAAAAAAAGCCACTGTCAGAAAATGGTGTGCCTACCTAAGAGGAGTTGCAGAAAATGTGCAATTAACCAAAGGACACACTAAGATCTCCAAACTGCAGATGCCTATAAGCACAGACCCTTTAGCATTACAACATTTAATCTTCACCCATTCTGGGTGCTCCAGCAAAAAGGGTAAATGGTAAATGGCAACGTAACGCCATTGTGTTAGATATTACCATCAGCAAACACTTAACAGAACTAACATACAATGGATTTTTACTTCTTTTTAACGGGGCAACCTGTTCAGACTCTTCCTGCCAAAACAAGTCTCTGTTCTCTTTTATAGCCACCTGCAGGATGGCAAACAGAGATGCTGTCATTTCAAATCCTGGCAATGCTGCTGACACCCACTGTGGTCTTCTCTGTTAGCACTGGGAACACACCCATGGCTCTTATCAGACATACTGCCTCGGTGGGAAAGAATTAATGAAAGGGACCCCCAATTGATCGTGGATGCACTTGGTGCAGCCCAAAGTGATGTTTCCCTAGGTCTTAGTTGTATCGAAGCTCAGCTGTGGATGCAATCTGCAGTAGCAGCAATTATAAAGAGAAAGTGAAGAGGGCACCTTACCCGCTGGAATGGGAAAAGTAATCTGGAATGAGGGAATGCACCAGGGTATGGGGCGTAGAGTTCTTGTGTGTGTTCAGACCTGTGTTGGAGTCCGAGGTGGGGTTCCATTGCTTTGCCCATTAATTTCAAGGCCAAGGAGACACGAGACACAGGAGTTCCATGGAAAAATGTGTATCACTTTAATTAGGTCTCTAAGAACAGGGATTACAAGAGAAAGCTTCTCTCTAAATTGCAGCCTGGGACAAAAGCACTAATTACTACAGAGTGCATCATTAACAAGCCCCAACAAAGCCTGGAAAAGCTCAGCTCACTGATGGTTACCTCAAACTGGCAGGAATGTCTGTTATCTGCAGGGACAGGGCTCCCCACGCCGGGACAGTAAAATTCCTGGTAAGATGTGTCCCAAAGGCTAATTCCCATTCCCAAAACTCATGCCAGGACAGCAGAGCTCTGTCGGGTGAGCGGGGCCCTCAGGGATGCATCTGGGGAGGAGATCTGGGACCTGGCACCCAACTTGCTCTTCAATGGAGAGGCAACATCTCTAACACTGGTGTGGGATGAGAATTGATGTCCTCCATTCTCTGTCCTCCCAGAGCCTCAGGGTTCCTGCTCAGACCCTCCCACACTCCACCCCATATCTCTCTGCTCCAGCAGCTGTTGCAGAGTGTTGGGATCAGGGCAGCCTGGAAGGGGCACCTGGGATCCGTGAAACAGGAGAGAAGGACTGGACCTGCAGCTCCTCATCGAGGCTGGGCAACCCTGGCAAGGGGCAGGACACTGGGGAAGGAACAGGGACCAGCCCCACATTGGGGCATCATCCCCTTCCCCGACAGAGACCCTGGTCTCAGTGACCGTGGGGTCAAACACGGGGTCTCTGGGCAGGACAGAGATATTTAGGAGGGCAACAGGGCAGCTGGATTTCTGTCCCCTGGGTCTCTGAGAGCATGTGGAAACCTGCAACAGCACTACCAGGAGGTCCTGGCTGTAGGCAACTAGTTCCTCTCTCACATCACAATGGTGATGGCTCTTGGAAGGGGCAGGAGGTTGGACATCCAACACAATTTCTGGATGAGGGTTTCCTCGAAGTGTGGTTGAAGCCCCTCCTGTTTCAGTTCCTGCTAGGAGGATGGGTGGCTCCTGCAGAGCTCTGCTTCCATGTCCTGGCAGCCCTGCCAGTTGGCCCTGAGCTGTCTCCATTGTGAGATATGAAACCCAGCTTGCTGGGCAGCGTTATGGACAGTGAAGCCTTCTTCATCTTACAATCTTTAAGTAACTTCCAAAGAAATCTGGAAAAATAGATCCTTCTAAAGCCAAACCATGGCCGCAGTGCTGTGAACCTGTCTGCTCAGCTAGGAGGAAACTGGCCAGAGGGGGTCCCTCCATCCTTCTTCCCATCCCTCCCTTCGAGCTACTCCATTGTGGATCATTCAGCTGTTGCGAAGACTCTTGGGCAAGGAGCTGCATCCAAGCATCGGGATGGGACACTGGAGAGGCACCATGGCAGCAGAGCCCCAGCCTGACTCCAGCTGCAGCATCCTCCACACAGCGGGCCAGCCCAGAGGGGCAGGGGGGACAGCCAAGAGGACAAGGTGACATCTGTACACAAACACCACGTCTGTCCCACCGGCACCGGTAGGTGAGGCAGAAATCACCTGAGCAAAGGGCAGCCTCTCAGGGCTCCCACTCCATCCCCAGAGCTGCCTCCCTGCCCAGGCATGTCCCCACGGAATGATGGTGGCTGTTCCAGCACTGCCTGGCTGCTTGCGCAAGAGGTGATGGATTGCCCCCACCTCCCTCAGGTGACCTGGATCTGGTGACTCACCCCTAATCACCCGTCCATCACTCGCAAGGGGGTGAAGCAGAAGCTGCCCAATAAAAGAGGTCTGTCCAAGCAACGGGGCAGGGTGCTGACAGTGAGAGCAGCACCCCGAGCCTGAGGCTGCGACCTCCTAGCAAGCAAAAACAAGTACCCCAACCTGTTCCCTGGAAACTTTCATATGAACTACACACCTTTGTGATCTGCAGAAATACCCAGAAAATTTAAAAGAGAGGAAAAAACCAAACTTCAAACCCCAGATATCATCATGTCCTCGGGCTTTCTATAGGACCTCTTCATGGGTACGGAGTACTGGCTGAGGGGTAAATCCATGAGTTTTCCCATGCATGCTAACCCATGACCCCATAAGGGGTCCCCCACCATCACACCCTGTTTCCATCACCACTGGGGACACATGAGCAGCCCTATGTGGTCCCCTGATGTCCTTGCACACAAACGCTGTGCTGCCGAGCACCCCATTTAGAGAAAGAAGGAAACTTCCTTGCCCCTGCTCTCGTTTTTGGCAATAGGGCATCTCCCCAAAAAACATGTTTGTGATGCTCATCTGAACAGTGCAAAACCTCTTCCCCAGGCAAACCCCACCCCTTGGTTTGGCCAAGCCAGTGCAGATCCCATCCCTCCACTGCCTCTCCTAGCTTCAGGGAGTGTAATGAGGGATGGTCTAGCCCCTGGTCGGACCACAGCTTGCCCCATGTACCGCATCATATGGTTGTTTTGTTCCCACGTTAATTAATTACCAGCCATCTCCTCAGTTATCTCTCTTCCATGCAGGAGGGAGAAGTATTTCTACCTTTCCAAGGGGTCCAAAGCCCCGCATGTGTCCACACAATCACCCCCAAGGATCTGCTGTGATGTCCACATCTCCCTCTGCTTTGCAGACACTGCTGGAGCTGGAGCTGATGCCGTATCTCAGGCATCACTTGCGTGAGCAGACCTCTCTGCAGCACGGCTCTGCACACATGCTTCACACATATTGCCAACCTTTATTTCATTTTTTCTTAAAACAGCCCCCAAGGAGGGATTCAGTGTTCAGGCTGGGTAGCGCGAGTTGGGGACTTGAGGGGAAATGACAAAGTCCTTGCCCAGAAATGCCTTTTTTTTCCTGCTGGGCATGAACTTAAGATATGTTTTTAACTTCCCTCTGCCAAATGGGTGGGAAACACAGATTTTGAGGGCACCCAGCCGGACCATCCACTAGGACAGAACCCATTAGCGTGCTGCACTAGCCCATCTCAAAGCTCCGGCCACTGAGAGTGCCTCCACCATGGGGGACACAGGGTGCTCCCAACCTGGGGAGGGAGGGAAGCAATTGTGCCAGTGTCCTGGTTTTGGTTGGGACAGAGTTAACTTCCTTACTAGCAGCTGGTACAGTGCTGTGTTTTGGATTTAAGATGAAAATAACGTTGATAACACACCGATGTTTTCAGTTGTCACTAAGCAGCCAAGGACTTTTTTCAGCTTCCCGTAGAAGCTGAGAGAGAGCGTAGACAGGACAAGTGACCCACACTGTCCAAAGGAATATTCCATACCATAGGCATCATGCTCAGTGTTCGGGTTTGCCGAACAGCGAGACTTTGGGATCGCTGCTTGGGAACGGGCTGGGCATCAGGCAGCAGGTAGTGAGAACTGTGCATCACTTGCCTTGTGTATTCTTTTATAATTATTATTATTGCCATTATTTTCTCTTCCTTCATGCTGTCCTATTAAACTGGTTTTATCTCAAAGAATTTCAAGCAAAGGGAAGACAAGAGACTCAAGTCAAGTCATGTTGGCTTTGTCAGGCAGAAAATGAGAGCTGTTGACATATTATTGGATACTGCCCAGCAGAACAAAGAGACATGACCAACTCTGTGAATTGTTGGCGGATGAGGGCAAAAAGGAAAGAGTGAGTAGTATTCCAGGAGCTGCTGCTAAAATATCAACAAAATGAATTATATAGAACGGACCCGGTATTCGTTAAAGAAGATCAGGCCCTTGTAGTAGGTATTACAGTTAGGTACGAGAGTAAATTAAGATATTTGGTGGACACAGCAGCAGAAAAAGTAAAGAAATATCAACACCTTAAAGATCAAGTTCAAGAACTGACTAATGCCACTTCTATCAAATTTATAGGGTTTCCTTTAGGAGCATGTGGAAAGTTGTATCAAAGCAATTATGAGCCATTAGGAGAACTCAGACTCTCTAGTTCCCAACAGGAGAAGGTCGCTTGTCATTTATTGAATCGGGCTCTATTTAGTTCAGTAGATATTGTACATGTATTTATCAGCCAAGTACGGACTGTTTTAAGATCTTAAGGAAGGGCAGTAATTCTATGGACTTTATAACTAGAATTGCAGGCAAATGTATAAATTGGATACTGTAATGAACTGATTGTGACTGTTAATAAACCAAGATACACAGGTATTAAAAGTAGGGACATCGATGGGACTTGTAATGATTATATACCATGGCGCATCACCCGCCTATACCAATTAAGCGTTACATCTAAGGTGGACAGGCCACCTTTACTTAACCTGGAAAAGGAACATGGATTCTCAGTGTTCAGTAAGCAGCTGGTGTGGGGCTGTGTTTTGGATTTGTGCTGGAAACACTGTTGATAACAGGGATGTTTGAGTTATCCCTGAGCGGCGCTTACACAGAGTCAAGGCCTTTTCTGCTCCTCACCCCAGCGAGGGCTGGGGGGGGACACAGCGGGGACAGCTGACCCCAGTGACCAAAGGGACATTCCCTGCCGTACGACGTCCTGCTCAGTGGATAAAGCCGGGGAAGAAGAAGGAAGGGGGGCACCTTCAGAGTGATGGCCTTTGTCTTCCCAAGTCACCGCTACGCGTGATGGAGCCTGGCTTTCCTGGACGTGGCTGAACACCTGCCTGGGATGGGAAGCAGGGAATTAATTCCTTGTTTTGCTTTGCTTGTGTGCGCGGCCTTGGCTTTACTCATTACACTGTCTTTATCTCAACCCATGCGTTTTGTCACTTTTCCAATTCTCCCTCCATCCCACCGGGGGGTGGGGAGTGATCAAGGAACTTCGTGGTGCTTAGTTGCCAGCTGGGGTTAAACAAAGACAGCCAGTTTTGGAGCAAAGCCCCACACAGTGTCAGGAGAGCGTTTCCCCCATGCTGGGACTACTCCACATCAATGCAACCTCCTTCAGCCAACCACAATGCCAAAGAATGACAGCAACCCCCCCCCCAGAGCTTTCATTTCCATGTTCTCCACATCATGGCCAACTTAGTAACATGAAAGTCTTCTGCATAACAGGGCTGGGAGCCCCTTTAGGCCTGTGCCTCTCCGCTAGTCCCCTTCACCAGCCACTGTACCACCTTCCACAGTGACCAACAGTTCAGCCAGGACCTTCCTGGGGGACCTTCCAAGAGGGATGGAGTCAGGAGTAGAGTCAACAAAGGAGAATGTGCAGCCACAACCTATGCTAGACGGCCTCAGCTGGGATGCTTCACTGGGCAGTGCGGGTAAGGACTTTGAAGCTCTCTGCTGGCTCCTGAGGAGCCTGGCAGCCCCAGGGTCTTCATGCCGTAAGGAACATCTGGACTTTTCACCACTCTGCAGGAAAAGTCAAGGAAAAGAAGGCAAAGCCCCTGGGGGATGGCTGACCTCTGCAGCACCACGTGGCACGGTGCCAGCCTGCATCTCCCTTGCCTGCCCTGGGGCTCCGCAGCAGCGCAAGGGGCCCCACCAGCCGGGGGTAAGGCTGCAGCGTGCAGCCACCTCCGGAGGCGGGCACCGCACAAAAATGCTGGGAGAAGCACAACCATGACACACCGGGCTGGCTTCTCGCCCGCCCGCAGCCGAGGGAGGCAGCGTGGGCAGGGAGGCAGCACCCCTCAGCACCACACAGCCCGGTGCAGCCGCCAGCCCTCGGGACCCGCCGCGGCAGAGGTAGGCTGGGCACGGGGAGGAGGGCACGGGTGTTTCTGCAGCCGCTGCTGGGACGGTCCTCGCTCCCGGGGGGATGCTGAGCAGCCCTTTCCCAGCAGGGAAGTGCCTTGGCCAAGCGCTGTGGCAAAACCCAGGGCCGGCTTCCCAAGCGGCATCCCCATGCCCACCACGGCACAGCGCTGCCTTCAGCTGGCTCCCAGCATGGAGGGCTGGGGGGCGGTGGCTGGCCCCTTCTCTGTCCCCTTGGGGTTGTTCCTGTCCTTGGATGGCGAGGCTGAGCCAGGAGCAGCCCGACGGGGCGCAGCCCGTGTTTGTGCAGTGATTCACCCAGCGCCCCGGGCACAACGGCTGCGGCGGGAGCCGGGCTCTTGGATAAAGAGCTGAGGGTGGGAGAACAGGCAAGGGGTCGAGAACAGGCAGAGGAGCGGAACGAGGGTCCTGGTGATGGGTGCACCTATGGCTGTCCTGTCCTGGGGACAGTCGGAGCATTGCGATGGAGGACCCGGTGACTCCAAACCTGCTCTGCTCTAGGATGTACCCCGGGGAGATGGAGGGCTCCCGTGGGAGATGCCTGAGTGTGTGCCCAGATGTGGGACTGCAACATGCAGAGGCGCTGGGGGGGCATGCACAGCCATGCCCAGAGCAATCAGCGCAGGGGCACGAAGGCAGGAGAGGGCTCTGTGGAGACGGCTGGGTGGGGTGGAAGTCCGGAGGGGATTTTCTCCCCCGTGTCTCTCTGGCTGCCAATTTCCAGCTCCCCCCAGGCAGCAGGATGACGCTGTGGAACGGCTCCTTCCCCTTCTACCCTGGTGCCAATGCATGCTTCCCCTTCGACGCTGCCCGGGCTGTCATCGTCTCCGTCTTCCTCTCCTTGTTGGCCACATTCATCATAATCCTGCCGGGGGTCCGGGGCAGGGGGGTAAGTGGAAGGCCAGGCAGATGTCAGCCCTCTTGTCCCTGCCCTGTGCATCCCACATGCTTCCTCATTCTCAGCCTCAAAAACAGACCTGGGGAGCAAACATGCCCACAGGTTCATGGCCAGGGCTCTGTGATCTCTAGTGACCCACAGGGGTGAGCTCCAGCCCAACCCAGCATGTACCCCCATGCTGGAGACACCAAACTCCACCACTCCAAATTCACTGGGTGCCCAGATGTGAGCTTGGCTGGATTTCGCTGTGAGCAAGCCCAAGTGATTTCCCAGGAGTGGAAGAACAGGGTGAGGCTCGAACACCTCACTCCACCTTCCCCAAAACCCCAATAAAAGAAGGAGGTGTGGGCTGTGCGTGTCCCAGCGCTGCTCGTGGGGCTCTGCATGGCCACCAGACCCTGCTGAGAGCCCACTGCCCACACACCACAGGCTTCTCACGTGCTTGGCTTTGCAGCAGGGCTGGCTGAGAGCCACCTCCACCCCAGGGGACACACTGCAAACCCCCAGCTGCTGCTTTTGTCTCCAGCTGTGGCCAGCTGCCAACAAGTCCAAACACATGAGGTTTGGTTAAGTGTGGAAATTCCAGCTCAGGACTATTAAATCAAGTGTCTCCATCCTCCTTCCCAGAAAGGGAATGGCGTGGCTTTCCTGAATGGGCTGTTTCGACCTTCTTGCTCTCCCTGCTGCCTTCCCCACCCCAAGCAGGGATGACCCAGCCATGTGTGCTGCCTGCCGGCAGAACCCGGGAGATGGCTCCTCAGGGGAGGGACAGACCTGTTCTCCCTGGCTGGCATTTCCAAATGACATGCTTGGTGCTGAGGTCCCCATGGCAAGACCTGACTGAGACCTGTCCCCCTTCTCTGCTCATCCTCACAGCGACTCTTCTGGTTCCTGCGGGTGGTAACAGGCCTGTTCGTAGGAGCAGTGGTCCTCAGTGAGTACCAAGGGTCCTGGGGGGGAAGCCCAAGGATGCCCAGGAGACGGGGGGATGGAGGAGCAAGGTGAGAGAGGGTGAACAGAACAGCCAAGCACCAAGTCCAGTCCACAGGATGAATCTATGGGGAAGATCAACCCCGGTCTGTGTCTGGGACCTGGCTGCAGCAAGTGGGAGGTGCAAGCACCCATCTGTCTCTTCTCCAAAGGCTGGTGGTTTTATGTACAGGCCACCTCCAGGGCAGTCACCAAAAGCCCACCACCAGCTGCCAGGGGACCCAGACAAATTGGCAGGTGCTTAGACAAGGACCAGTGCGTGGACAGTGCTCACTGGGCCTCTTGGTCTAGGGACTGTGCTGAGTCTGGGGAGAAACCAACTCAAATTGGGCTGTCAGGGCCATGGGTCAGAGTTGATGTTGGGGAAGGACACACAAAGCTTCTGCTCCTTGGGGCTCGCAACCCAGGCCTTGTCCTGGGGATGGAGTAGATGATGCTCAGCCCATGGTGACCACCATGGCAGGTACTTTCAGCACTAGATGTCTTGCTGCCAGGCCATGATTAACCTTTGATGTCTTCACAGCCATACAGTTCACCAGGGACTGGGAGACTGGCTGGGTGACAGCAAACACCTCCTACAAATCCTTCAGTCATGCCCTGGTGAACGTGGACATTGGTCTGCACATTGGCCTGGCAGGAGTGAACGTCACACTGGTGGGTGAGTGCATATCACAACAGGAGAGGAGTGGTGCAAGTTTGGCAGTTGTGCACCTGGCTACTGGGGCTGCGGGCCCTCGAGCCCCCACACCAGGAAGTCTTGGAGCTGCTTACAAGGCTGAGAAAGGTCCTTAGGCTTCATCATCTGGCAGGAAACCCAGTGAATCAGATCAATGAGACCATCAACTACAACGAGGACTTTGCCTGGAGCTTCGATGCAGACTATGACCACAGCTACAGTGAAGGCCTGGAGAGGGGGCTGCCCAGCCCCATCCTCTACGTGGCGGAGAAGTTCACCACGCACAGCCCCTGCAGCATGCACAGGCAGTACCGCATCTCTGGCCACTACGCGTCCCTCACACTATGGTAAGTTATAGCAAGAAGTCAACATGGTCTCTGCTCAGTGGGGAGATGAAAAGAACCAGGTAGAACAGAGGGAGCTTGATGGAGCCTCCCTCTTCCCTGTAAAGCCATGACAAAGCCTTGGCTGGTCTCCAGCACCGGCCTTCTGCAAAACCAGGGATACTCATGCTTCCTGGCCTGCCCATCTCCCCAGAGTCCTCTTCTGTGTGCTCTGCCCTGATGTGCAAAATTGCAGTTGGAGAAAATTATTCTTCATTTTAGGAACGCAAATGCAAGTGTGTGGGGCTCTCTCAAGCAAGATGCTGGAGGCCCAACAAGACCAGCTGTGGGGGAGGTTTCCTCTTGCATGCCCACAAGGGCATGAGATCTGCTGGTGGGGAGCAGGATGGACCATCAAGATGGTTCTCAGAGGCTGTCTTGTGGTGTAAAGCTGAGAGCCCTTGTGTGTGTTGTGATTGTGGAGTCTCAGAGCATCCTCACATGTCAGGGGTCGTGTGAAAGGCACTGCAGGGAGGAGTGAGTCTTCAATTCCCCCTATGGATGTAGGCTCCAGCTTCCTGCCCACAGATCTTTTTTTTATTTATTTTCAGGAAGAATAACTAGCCCTGGCCAAATTTGCCTGCTATCGAGAAGGAGTTTTTCAAGGCAGGGATGTTGATGCAAAGCTACTTTTCGATCGTATTCTTGGAATCAGAGCAATTTGTTAGGCTCACCTCCACAGCAAACTGAATGCAAACCCCACGCACAGGGCAGGGCTGGCAGCTGGGCTCACTCCAGGTGCTGAATCAGATGTGGGCATGGCTGGTTGTGCAGTTCTTCAAACAACGATCTCCCATACTGCCATTCTCCCTTTGAATAGGTGGGAACTGCCTGGGGGTGGCCAGTTGTGGAGGACCACAAGAGTCAGAGAAACAGTTAATTTGGAGGGAGCTCCAGAGGTTTCTTTTCCAATCCCCTGCCCAGAACAGGGTTGATGTCAAAGCCATATCAAGGAGTTTGGGGCTTCTTGAAGTTCAGCATTGAATGTTCCCAGGCGTGAAGATCCCTCTCTACCGCTGGTGGGACCTGTCACACAGCTCCACCATTTATGCAGTTACAGAGTCATTTGGCTTGGAAGGGACCTCCTTAGATCAGCCCGTCCAGCCCACCTGCTCAAGCAAGGCCAGCTAGAGCAGGTTGCCCAGGGCTGTATCCCTCCATTGGGATGTGGAAAGGAGACACTGAGAAGAGACTGCAAGCGTGAAGCTTGCTGCTCAATTTTGTGGTCCTTTCACAGGATGGCTTTTTGCACCTGGCTCATTTCCATCCTGCTGTTCTCCATGCCCATCCTCCTGTATGGTGGCTACATGCTCCTGCTCACTGCTGCGCTGATGCTCTTCTCGCTGCTCTTCTTTTACACTGTGAGGAACACGCCCAAGTGCCCCATCCAGTTTGGCCCAGCTTCCTTGAAAACAGACTATGGTGGATCCTTTTGGCTGACATTAGCAACAGGTGAGTGCACAGCTTGCTCCTGGCACTTTTGTTCTCCATCCCTGCAGCGATGATGCTCAGTGACACCCCAACAGTGCTTCATCCCTTCTGTCTCCATGGCTGGCCACAGAAAATGGTGGTTGGTTTGTTTGTTTTTTTTCAAATGGCATTGAAAAATTTAGGATAACATCACTGAGATTGAGGGAAAAGGAGCTGAGCATCCAGGAGATCTGAATGGCCAAAGTTATCTTTTTGGAATTGTGCCCAGAGGAGTATCATGAAAGTCATGAATCCAAGTCAGGTAAATACTTGGCCTGGAAGGACCCTCAGGAGGTCTCTCTCCCAGCCCCTGCCCAGAGCAGGGCTTTACTCAAAGCCACATCAACCTTGTCTGGTGGTGGGTGTCCCCATGGCTAGAGACCCCCTCTGCCTCTCAGGACCTGCCCCACAGCTGTGCCACTTGTGGGCAGCAAATATTTCCTTTGATCAAACCAGAATTTCCCATGTTACAACTGTGCACCCCCAAGAAGAGATTATCCCTTTCTCAGTAGTAGAAGATGGCAATTAACTCCCCCTGAAGACTCCTCTTTTTCAGGCTAAATAAGCCCAGCTCCTCCAGCCTTTCCCCATACTTGGTGGGCTCCAGCCCCAACTCTCTTGGCCATCTGCCCCAGTTCATTGGCTCTTCTTTTGTACTGGGGAGCCCAAACTGATTGTAGAGTCCAGATGTGGAGAGGGAAACAACACCTTCCCTTGGCCTCCTGGGTGTTGCCACGAGCAATTGGTGCTGGGACACAGCAGGGAGGAGGTGCTAACATGTCTCCTCACACCGTGCGTTTCAGGGCTGCTGTGCCTGCTGCTGGGTCTGGGTGTCATCATCCTGAACTCCATGCAGCCAGAGAAGCTGAGGCTTGTCTTTAACCTGGATGAACGAACGGGAGAAAAGGAGGTGTGGGACAAGTCCTACCTGCCAGCCCAGCCCAACTCCTCTACGCGGGATGTCCTTATGGTCCCTTTGGATGAGCTTTGCGAGGTGACAGTCACCCCACTGTAAGGCACCAGGGGGAGGTAGGGCAAAGCCCGAGGACACCCCTCCTGAATTCATGCTCTGGTCAAACCCCACCAGGAGCTCTGGTGGGAAGAGACACAACAACAACCGGGTGATGAGAATACCCAAGTCTGGAAAGGTGTCTCAAATACAACAGTTTGCCCTGATTTTTTTGTTGTTGTTATTGTTTTACTCATCAGCAGCTGGAAGGGCTTTTGGGGTGAGGAGAATCCATGCCCCATCCCTAGCTGTCCAGTTGCAGGCACTGGGCTCCTGCCCTCCCCTTAGTCCATCCCCAACAAGCCCTGAGTCCTCTCCAAGATACAGAGAATAAACCAGAACATGCTGGAGAGAAACCAAATAACTGCACTCACATAGATTTGAACCAAAGGAGCCAATGCAACAGCACCCCCGCCCTGAAGACCCTGAGAAGTCCCTTCTGCCCAGGGATGCTCTTCCCATCAGCGGTCAGGAAGAGCGAGTGAAGCTGTGCTCATCAGGATGATGATCAGCACCTCCTCTTGGTCTGGGGTGAAGAGCAGATTGGCAAGGAGGCCCACGATTTAGTAGGATGCTGGAGGTACCAGACCTTGGAGACCTTCTGGATTTCAGACCCATCCTGACACCCCACAGCCCATTTGACATAAGTCTGAGATGTGCTGGGCTGTACATCGGGCTGGTTGGTTGGTTGGCTCTTGCTTCTTACAGTGCTTAGAAACACATTAAACCAGAGCCACCAGCCTCTGAGCGGCCTGTGAGTTATCGGTGTTCTTGCAGCCCTCTGGAAGGAAGAGAAAATGTTTTGGTGGGAGGGAAGGAAAGGAGGAGATGGGAATAGAAGTGCTACGCTGCCCCAAGAGAGCAGCTGCAATCAACTAGCAAGAGGTGAGCATCACACCTGGCCTGGGAAGCTTGTTTTCCTCTTGCTCAGCTGTGGAAATACACGTCGTGGGGCACGTGGCACTGAAATCCTGCACGCCCAAGGTGGATCCAGCCGCCCACTCCCAGCTGCTGGCGGCTGGCAGGTTCCTCGCCCACGCAGGGAGGGAGGGAGGGAGCAGGCGTCAGGTTTGCACCCCTTTGCAGGTTTTGCAACATATTTTTTTTTTCTCTTTTGTGCTCACGTGTTTTCCCCTCTATCTCAATAAAATAAGTTGGACCTGGTCTTTCTCTTGTCTGTCGACAGAGGCGTCCCTCTGAGGGCTGGCAGGCTGGGGATGCTCTGCCACTGTCAGCCATAGGGAAGGGAAGAAGGAAAAGGCAGAGAATTTTTGTGACCCCGTGTGGGATATGTGACCATGCCTAGTTGGTCAATACTAAGACAAGTCAACACTCAGTAAACAGGGTGTCAGAGGTTTGATGTGAGCAATTCCCAGCCCAGCAGAGAGGTTTGCAGAGGGACCACCATGGGGCAGGCCCTTGGGGGAGGGGGTGCTCAGATATGGCATCCTGCCCCATCCCACTCTGGGTGGATGAGCCTTCAACGAGGACATAGAGGGCCCAACAAGCATTTAAAAATAGGCTGGAGTTGAACTCCTTGGTCTTGGGAGACCTCAGCCAGGACGTTTGCATCTACCAGGAGATGCTTCAGCCTACAGATGAACTATGTCTAAGGTGCAACCACCCCCTTTTATTTATTGAATTGAAATTCACCCCTCATAAACCTCTGTCTTTCTCCGGCGTGTCCCCATCTTGCAGCCCAGCCTGGGGGGCAGGGGAGCAGGCGACTCTGCTGCCTGCTGGACGGCTTGGTGGCTGCATGTCCTGGTGCAAGGAGTGCCTGCGGGCATGGGAACCACGCTCCGCGCAGAGCCCCAGGCGGTGCTCCCTGAGACACTCGCAGCGCTGGCTCCATTGCTGGCACCAACCCTCTGGTTACGTGCCAGATTCCCTGGACAGCGTGGGGGCAGAAACAGCCTGGGCCGAGAGCCAGGGACTTAATGGCAATTATTTTATGTCTTTTCCAACAATGGCTCGGTACAGCCAGGAAACTGAGCTGGGAGCTGTGGTGGACAGACGAGGTCAGACCCGCAGCAGCCCAACCCAGGGGCCACGCAGCCACAGCTCTCACAGCGGGTGTGAAGAAGCTGCTGTGGCAACAGGCAGTGAGGCAAGAGAATCACCCCTGGGCATCGGCCCTCTTGTACACACCTCCCTGTGGTGGCAAGGGAAGAAGTCTCCTTGCAGGTGGCCAGCCCCCATGCCACAGCCAGCCGCTGTTGTCCTGACCTCCTCCTCTGCGTGAGACGCGATGTGTGAAGGTGTCTCTGCATCCCCCACCGTGTCATTGCCACTGCTCGGCTGGCCCCACACAAGGTCTGGCCCCACACAAAGTCTGGCCCCACACGAGGTCTGCTCTGCTGCAGAAATCCCGGCCACCCTGCGTTTGCCGGGAAGCGGGCAAGACACGCAGAGATCTGCTGTCTGTCTCTGTGCTTCAAACAGATCAAATTTTGCTCATGTTTTGTTTATTTGGGTTCACGTCCCTTCATGTCTGATGCAACAGGTCAAAGTTTTTCTCCTGGTGAGGATGCTATTGGAGGGTAAACGTGGGTAAAAGCAGGAGGTGAAACTGGAGAGCGCCGGGTGCGGTGGCAGAAAGGATGGGAAGCCCCCCAGCCTCCTGGGCTTTCAGGGCACAGGATGTGTCCCACACCAGCCCCAATAACTTGTGGTTGTTTGTAGCACCTTCCCACGATGCCTCCGGGCTTGACGCAAGAAAGACTTGAGAAAGGATCCTCCTTTTCCTGAGGGAGTTTTGTTGTTTCAATCCTATGGCTTTTGTCCTGCTGCTCAGCTAGTTAAAGTCCTTTTGAGGTTATCCTACATTCCTACAGCAGCTGCTCCCCACAACAAAGGTTTCTCAATGGCTCACTTTGACATGTGCCAGCCAGCAGAGCCTCATCCTTCCTTGGGGGCACCTCTGCCAGGGCAGTTTCCCCCATGGGAAGGATGCTGCTGCTGGGGGCTCACAAGCAGCTGCCTGCAGATATGCCTCACAGCCTCCTCCTAATGTTTTTAATAATGTTTTATTGAAAATAATAATTCCTGTGCATAGCAAATCACATTACTGCAACACAAATATCATGTGAAAGAAATAAGTAACTTAACAGTGAGGCTCTTTTCTCAGAAAGGAAAGAGACAAGATACTAAAATGATGTCCTTTACAATTAATTGCACTGAAACTGTCCAGGTTTCCAGTATTCAGATATGGTGATCTCACTGTGCCAGCCCACAGAGACTTCATCAGGCCAGGGGGGTTGGTGTCAGAGCTTGTCTTCTGTTTGTGATAATGCAAATCGATGCCCTTCACTTCTCACCTTGGCTGGGTCTGACTCCTGGCGTCGGGCTTGCAGTTCATGGTGAGCCCAACCAGCCCAAATGTGCTCCACTGGATGGGGGTAACTCATTCTTCCCTCTCCTTCCTTTCCTGTGGCATCTCTTTGGCCCACGCTGGGCTACAGGTCTTGTCTAATACAGCTCAATTTTGAAAGTGAAAATAATCACATCACCACATCCCTCCTAGCAAATTCCATTGTACATTTACTCAATCTTTGTTTCTGAAGCAGCTCTTTTTTTTTTTTTTTTTTTTTTTTTTTTTACCCTAGCTCACGCAGCATCCAGCCCCACAGAGCCTGGATCAGTGCCTGGCTTTCCAAGGTATGCCTAAAGGTCGACACTAAATGTCAGTGCTTGGGGAAGAAATGAGCAGGTTTAATCACTGGCTTTTGGAGTCACAGGTGCTCCCCGTGAGAAATCAGTTTGTGGTGTGGGAACTGGCCACCAGAGACTCACCGCAGCAAGCTGTGCCAGGGCATGGAGCAGGAAGGGCACTTCTCCTGGGACAGAGATCCCCAGGTGAGTGTGCAGCTCAAGCGGCTGGAGCTGTGAGCTGCTCCGATTGCAGCTTTCCAGCTCCCTGCAAGGCCTGCCCTTCTCCCAGGGCATAGTCAGGGAGATACAGTCTGCAACGGGTCTTCTCAGCACGTACCCATCCCAATGTGGACTCGTGCACTCTTCAAAGGCAGTTGGATGGGGAAATAGTTCTCTGGGGACATCAAGAAGGATTTGTGCTCTGCCCTTTTGGGCCCACCCTGAGGGAAGGACTGGGAAAAACGTTTTTCTAGATGCTGTTGGGCTTGAATTTGGAGGGCTGAGAAAGACACAGTCCTTTGTTCACAAAATGAGTGTTGACGTACACTTCAGTCATCTCCTGGCACTCTTCTGTTTTGTCCTCACGGAGATCAAAGAAAGTTTTCAGTAGGTCCAAGTTGAAGTAGTGCAGTACGACAACAGTGATCCCAGCCACAAAACAGAGCAAGCCTAGAAGACAATGTACTCCCTGAGAGCATTCCTGTAAACACCAGCACACTTCCAACCCCACACCCCTCCTGTGATGGGGCCCTGCCAGGAAACAATGCCTTATGGAAGATGCCCTTCTACTATATGGGTGACTCCAGCTGTTGTGCTGAGCATCTTAAAACCCAGGCATGGGTGCTAAAACCCAGGCAAGTGATCCCCATCTCCTTGCCTTACTGCACCTCAGGGACTAAAATCCCTCCACCACCCTTGAGATGGGGATGGTATTCCCCCTTCTGCCAGCCCTCTCCACATCTCTGCCAGGATCTGCTTTGCCAAGGCACAGGCTGGGGCTCTGTTGAGCTGCGCTGCCCAAGCTCTTTCACATCCATTTCTGAGGCGAAGCACTGGGACTCTTGCACACCCAGAGGGACAAGGTGGTATGCCCTGAGGTAGCTTGGTGTCCTTACCAATCGCTAGTGTGAGCCAGAAAGATCCCCCATAGCCAACGTGCAGGGTTGCAGTCCCAAACTGGATCAGGCACATCGAGGAGTTCCTCACCGTGGAGAATGAGAGCAACGAAAAGATCATGAAGGCTCCTGTGACCAGAAGCATATAGCCTCCGTAGACTAGGACAGGCATGGAGAAGAGCATGTTGGAGATAAGCCAAGTGCAAAAGGCCACCCTGGAGACAAGAGAAGACCAATGGATGAGTTGTGCAAGCACCACAGACTAGGATGTTGTATGTGAGGATTTCCATGTAGGAGGAGGAATCTGGGCTCCAGGTTGCATTGTATGAGGCCGAGAAGCTCTGTGGGCAGGCTGGAGTGATCCTTGGCCTCCCAGGCTGAGCAAGCAGGTGTGCAACGCTCACACTGCTACGTCCAGAATGCAGAAGCCCGGATTTCCTCTTCCCATTGCTCAGCCCACAGACCATACCAGCCCCAAGGAGGCTGCAGCAGCCCACTCAGGATATCTAGACCATTTCACCCCCCTGCCCTTTCACGTGTGGGGCAGTGCAGACTCCAGAGAGCAGCACACGGGACTGGGATAATTGCTGAAGCAGGCAGAAATCATTTTCCGCAGCTCTGGACTTGGCTGAGGAGCTGGGTGACAGGGAAGGCCTTCAGCTATGGGCCCGGAGCTCCTGGTCCGTGGCACTGCCAGGCTCCTTTCCTAGCTTCTGCATCCCCGCTGTCGAACCCAGACCCCAGGAAACAGCCCTTGCCCTTCACAATTGACAGTAGAGGAGACACTCTCTGCACAGCTGTGGACCAGCTCTCCCCTCAGCCCATGAGCAGCAACACGTCGCTGCCCAGCAGATCCTGCAAAAGCATTGAGACTGACCCCACAATAACAGGATTGTCAGCTTTTCCTCATCTGTTCCCACTTCCAGACATTAAATACCCTCACAGATGAGGATGGGAGAGTTCTGCGGATGCCCATGGGCCTCTCTGGGCCGCCAAGGACAGCAGCTCCAACTCCGTCTATGGGGATGGATCCTTGCCATCCATCATTCGCAGGGATCTGCACCACATTCCTCTCTCCTGTCCCCAGCCCTGGTGGGGGTGACCGGCAGAGAGAACCAGGACCTCCTATCTGCTCACTCTAAGGTACCCACAGGGCCACTGGTCTGACTGCAGGCCTTGCAGAAGCCCCTTCATGCACATGGCCTTCCTCCTGGCCCTCTGAGGCCTAGGGACAAGGCAGCAGAGCCTCTCCCACACCCCTGCATCTCCCCTGCCTACACCAGGAGACAGAAGCTCACCAGAGAGTGGCCGATGAGTAGTGGCCAGAGATGCGGTACTGCCTGTGCATGCTGCAGGGGCTGCGCGTGGTGAACTTCTCCGCCACGTAGAGGATGGGGCTGGGCAGCCCCCTCTCCAGCCCTTCGCTGTAGCTGTGGTCATAGTCTGCATCGAAGCTCCAGGCAAAGTACTCGTTGTAGTCTATGGTCTCGTTGACCTGATTCACTGGGTTTCCTGCCAGAGGGAGAAGACTGAGGTCCTGCTGTGTCCCAGCAGCCTGGCTGCTGCCAGCCAAGTGCAGCAAGGTCCCAGGAGCCTCCGTGCAGACCAAGGCCACCCACAGGGCTCTTGGAGACCTCCATGGCCACTCCAGAGCTGCAAATGGGGACGTCAGACTCACCCATGAGTGTGATGTTCACCCCCCCCAGGCCAACATGCAGCCCAATGTCCGCGTTGACCATGGCATGGCTGAAGGACTTGTAGGAGGTGTTTGCCGTCACCCAGCCGGTCTCCCAGTCCCCCGTGAACTGGACAGCTGCCAAGAAAGGTAAAGATGGGGTTAAGCAGGGATGGGTCTCGAGCTTTGCTGTGCTGAAGGGGGGGATCACGGGCAGCATTCCCACCGTGGCACTGCAAGGGAGTGTAAGGAGGGCAGGAGAGCTGACTCAGCCACCAGGACGTGCCTCAACCAGCTCCCACGCCCTGGCAGATCTCATGTCCTCCCTTTGCTGAGCACCCACTCCCTCGATCCTGGAGTGGGGCAGCTCAGATTCCTAGGAACCAACCCCATGACCTGATTCCTCCTTGGACATCATCTCCAGGACTTCCCTGCAAGCCCCGCAACGCAGCAGGCAGCGCAGCCCCCGGGGACAGCACTCGGAAATGAGCCCGTTCCTCAGCCTCAGGAACAGGGGTGAGTTTCATTCCAAATATTAAGCTCCCTAGATCACACTATGAGCACATAGTGAGGATCGCTGTCAAATGGAGGCGGTGGAGAGGGGTGGCAAGTGCCGTCACAGCTCTGTCATTTCAGCTGGAGGAAAAAGACAAATTTAGAGGATTTCTGGTGTATGTTTTTTTGGAACAAAGTATCCTTTTCTGAAACACTTTCACTTAATTTTTCAGCATGGAAATGAGTGGAAAATGAAGGTGATGGCTTAATCTCAGGCTGAACAAGAAAACCTACCCAAAAATAAGTTCAGCTGCTGAAGTTCAGCAACTTGTGAGGGCACTGATCCAGTAGCAGCTCTGCAGGAACGCTTTCCAGCTGCAGGGTCGAGTGTGCCGTGCTGCTGCCAGACAGAAGCCCTGACGCTGGCTTTAAAAAAATTAATTCCTCCTGTGTGTCCAAGCGGCGCCTGGCTGCATCCTTGTAAGGAGAGTGGCACTGGATGGGTCCCCAGGGCTGAGCTGGTTAAGGCTGTGGAGCAAGCCCTGATCTACACCCCTCTGCCTTTTCCAGCCTGGCACCATGTTCCTGGGCAGCTCTGCTGACATCTCGCAGCACCTGGACATCCCCAGGCAGAGGGCGACCACCATTATGTGTGTCAGCCAGCAGAGTCCTGTAGCTGGTCACAGTCTGGATATCTGCTTCTATTGCCTGGTCGAATCAGGGGTTGAGTCATTTAGGTTGGGCTTCATCATCCCTCTTCAAGCAGTCTTGTGATCTGCCCTGTCCTTTGCGGCAGGAGACTTTCTTTGATTTAGGATCAGGGCTGGTTGCTCTCCCCATCTGGCATCTTCTATCCCCTCATACATCTTTCATTTACATGTCCTGTTGCCCTCTCCAAGTTGGAAATCCCACAGTCTGGTTTCCACCATAAATGCCATTTATTACAGAAGATTTCCTGGCTCCTACTAAATCAAATCCTCTCCTTCATCTCCTCCTGCCTTGCTCCTTGGAAGGTTCTTTACCCTCCCTACCCCAGTCTCGGTGCTGCCTGTGTTTTATTTTAACCTGCTCCCTCCAGAAGGTTTCTCTGATACTCCAAACATGCCTGGCCCAGCCATGGTCCCTCAGCAGCGGGCAGCTCAGGAGGGCATGCATGGTTGGAGGAACATGGGACCGTGCAGCCCACCAGAGCTGGGGCTGTTTGACCTCTGCAGTGCAGTTACAGCCAGCAAAGCTCCATCTCGATTCAGAAGTCACCACAGGCACCTCGGGGTGCCCTCAGCCCCCCGTGCCATAAGCCCCTTTGGAAAGCTGTGCGACTGCTTCACGGAGCAGGGGTAGGGTAGACCCTACAACCAGCCCCAGCCAGGGGACGGCCGTGACCACCAGCTCCCATTTCCCAGACACAGACCCTGCCCCGGGGTTTAGTCCTGTCCCCAGACCCACCCTCTGAGGGCTGCGCAGCACTTACCAACGATCACCACTCCCACGAGGAGGCTGAGGAGAACCCGCAGAGTCCAGTACAGCCTCTGTGGAGAGAAAGGTGGGACATCAAGCAGGGAGAAACATCCCCGGCTGCCTTCTTGCCTCACCCCGAACCAGCCGGGAGTATCCCAGCATCCAAATGTGGGGAGCAGATGCTTGTCTCCAGGGAGAGGGGGTCACACACCGCCCGGCCGCGGATGCCTGGGATGATGAGCAGGAAGCTGCAGGTGAATGTTAGGAAGACCACGATCACTATGATGGTGCTGACATCCAACACAGCGGCCTTCCTCTGCTGCAGGTAGAAGGGGTAGATGCCATCGAAGAGAGTCATCTTGCACCTCCAGGAGCCTGTGGGACAGAGGCAGTCACAGTGAGGACCCTGCACTGCCTCGAGCCTTTGGTGGCCAGCCCCAGCTCAGCTCTGGAATAACCAGCTGCAGGAAGTCCACCCCAAAAATCCCCAGAGGGACAAGGAAATGTGACGCTGCAAGGAAATGGGCAGGGTGAAATACTCCCCAGCAGAGAAGCACACCACCCAACAGCCCTCTGTGGAGGACAGGAGGTGCCTGGGGCAGGTCTCCACCAGCCTGGAGGGATTATGGCAGCCCGGGGAACCATGAGCCACTGTCCTGCTGCTGCTTGATGAGCAGCCTAAGCCCAGAAACCTGTTGAGCAGCTCCTCCCCAGACAGAGACGGGTCTTTCCCTCCAGCAGATGCAGCCAGGGCTTTCCGCTTTGTGGCTCACCCTTAGAGGAAGTCCATGAGCCGGCAACCACCAGCACACTCAGCCTTCCTCCAAAATGACATGGAACCACTGAGAACATCAATTCCACAGTAGCAAAACTATCCCCAGCCAGGGAACACCATTGCCAAGCAGAACAAATCCCACCACCTCCCCATTTCCACCCCGTCTCCTCAAAGAGGCTTTTCCCCAAGAGCTGCAAAGTGCAATGTGGGGAGGGAGGACTGTTCCTGTGCTTGGGCCAGAGGGGCCAGAAGCAACCCCTGGATCTGAGAGTCCAAGGAGCACACAAACTTCAGGAGCACATCTCAAGGCTAAAGAAAACCGAGTTACACGAGACAATGAAGTGTGTAATTCCCATAAACATCTTTGAAATCCCACTGACACTTTAGTTCCAGCAATTACGGAGCTTCCCCCATTCCTGGGTTAGATCTTTTCTACCAAAAGCAATTACATACTTAGTCATTTTATTTTGCTTATTTAATAGCATCTCCGCAGCACCCCAGGAAGTCTTCTAAAGAGAGAATGCACAGCTAATATGACTCATGACCAAATACAATTTCATTCTGTCCCTGCATGGAGGAGTTGATTTTATTATCATTTTCTGAAAAAAAAGTATTAATCATATTTTTAGGTAAGATCCAACCCAGAGCAATTCAGCCGCTAAAAAGTAGGTCCCAAATCCCTAGAAGTGGGTGAGAATTACAATAAGTATCATAAAACAGTTTACCTGGGCAGCTGAAGTCACTTTTCGACGCATAAAGCAGTATTTGGTTTCAGAGTAATTCTCTGCCCAGTATCCCAGATGGTTGCAGCAAACAGTTTAGCAGTTTTTACAACTGGCTCACAACTAATCCAGACCTGACCTTCTCTTGACTCTCTGCTCCAGGCTAACAGAACTATCACGCACACTTACAAATCTTGGTTTGGGCTATTTCCCTAGGAAGCCAAGCCCAGAGAAGGGCAGCCTTGAAGCACCATGCCTGCTGTGATTACCTGGCAAACAGGAGCTGTGATTGAGTTCTGGTGCTACAATGTCGGACTGAAGTTCAGCCGCAGGGTCCCCAGCCCAGCAAATGTGTCCACCAACAGTCTGAGTGGCTGTGAAAGAAGAAACAAATGAACAGTTTAGCCTAGGACAAGTTAAATCTTGATCGCTTGAATTCCACTGGTTTCATTATGTCTTTGCCCAAATTTCATTTGAGATGCAACGGGGAAGGATAATTTCCAAGTTTGTAATCACTGAAAAGCAACTCATCACAACTTAAAACAGATCAACAACACATAACAGTTGAAAAACAGAATGTAACATGGAAAATGTTGCCTTTTAAAATCTAAATCTGACTTTCAAACTATATGAAGAGCTGTTTGCATTTCCTCTACACTTCACAACTTCTGAGAAAGGTTTTATAGAGAATTTCCAGGGAAACAACTATTTCTGTTGCTGTCCACCCAATCTTTCTCACTTGATTACCCTGCACAGAAGACCAGCTCCTTGGCATTTGTGCAGCTTTGAAGTGGAAAACTGGTGCCTGCAGCTCATGGCAGGAGAAACTTAAGTTGTTGCACCTTAGAAAACATCCTCCATGCAGAGGCATGGCTGTGGCCCTAGAGCCCCTGCAGTTTCCTCTGTCAGTGTACAGAGAGGGAAAAGACTAAAGAAATCTTCAAAGAAAGATCAATAATTTAACAGAAAAGGGCATCTTATCATTTGTTTAAAATATTCTGGATTGGCAGGGGAGAAAGGCAAAGGAGGCAGAGAGCTTG
Source organism: Tringa tobata (assembly GCA_033628505.1). NCBI lineage: Eukaryota > Metazoa > Chordata > Aves > Charadriiformes > Scolopacidae > Tringa > Tringa tobata. The sequence goes on from JAHREE010000493.1 coordinate 354,837, forward strand.
CCCCAAACCTCAGCAGTTTCTACTTACAGAACCGCCGTTTTCGGGCCCCACAACGAATCAAGCTGGAAGGGACCTTTTGGAAGTGCCCATCCAAAAGCTCCTCACAGCAATCCTAGATTGGGTTGCTCAGGGCTGCAGATCGGTATTTTCCATTGCAACAATGGAATTCCTGTCCCCTGGAAACTGAATAGTCAGAGCTGCAATTAAGGATGGGGGCACCTCCTTGCGTTTTCCTGCCCCTATAGGGTCAGGTCGGGGTAGGAAAACTGGCCGGATTAATTCAGGATGGGGATTCATCCTCTCCTTCCCGCTCCCGCCTAACCGGGACCCCTTGAGTGGAGCTGGCGGCGTCCGGGCGCTGCTCCCCGGAGGTTTCGAAGGGCTGGGGCAGGAGCGGGTCTCCCCGCCGGGGG
>JAHREE010000493.1:355636-379494 GCA_033628505.1 Tringa tobata
GGGCGACCAAGGGGCCAGGGCCACCGGTGTCTTGGGGCACCCGGAGGACACATGGCACATGGAGGACTAGGAGGTTGGGCTCACTCATGTTCCTGCCTGCATAGAGGACTAGGGGGAGTCCGGGTGGTGTGGAAGGACAGGGTGGGATGGGGTCATGCATGTCCTCACCTGCAGGGTGCGGTGGAGCCACGCACATCCCTGGCCGTGATGGAGCTGGGCCACAGGACAGAGCCGGTTGGGACTATGCGTGTCCCTGCCTGCATGGGCACAGGACACCGTGGGGAGCCCTTATGTCCCACCAGGGCAGGGAGTCTTGCTGGACACTGTGGTGGCCCTGGGGCATCTGGTGGCCCCAGGGGTGTCCCCAGGTGAGAAAGCTGGAGACCCTGGTGGTCCCTGTGGGCACGCTGTCCATAGCATGGGCACAGGTTTGGGATTTTCTGGATGATGTCTGAGGCTGGGGGATGCAGCCTGTTCTGAAACTCCAGGGCTGGCTGGCTGGTGGAGGAAGGTGACAGCTCCACAGTCTGTCCCACCAGCAATTGGGAAAGCTAGAAATAAGCTGTGACTAACAAGAACCAGGGGGACCAGGCTCCAGGCTTCTCAAATGCTTTGAAACTACTCAACCTGTATGGTCACACTGAGTTCTGCGGTGGGGCTGCTGCTCCCTTAGGAAGCTGATGTGTCCCACAGTCCCAGATTACACGTGGCTCCAGGGACAGCTCAAGAGACATTTGGAGGCTGACGTTCTAACTTTAGGGGAGTTAAGTCTGCTGAGATCAGGTGGAGCAGGAGACCCTTGCTCTGCGGGAAGCCATGTATTTGCACCCTCTGCAGCACAGTTTTTAGAGGTGTTTTAAATTCCAAGCCTTGAAAGGGCACAGGGATCCCCTCTAATGGAAGAAGACAAGGCTGGAGAAGCAGGTGCTTGATTTCACAAGGTGTAGAGGGCAGGAATGACTTTCCAAAGGTCACACAGGGAATCTGTGGAAAAGCAGAGACTGGAGGGCTCATCAGATCTTACAAAATTCCTGGAAAGCTCCACAAGTCTATGGAAACAATCCAAGCTTGCAAAGCTTTCCCTCAGCAAGCTGCACCATGGGCTTCCAAGGTCAGTCTAGTTTCATTATGTCAAGGAACCCCCTGGGTGGTTTGTGAGATTTGGGAGCAGGTGTGAGAGCAGGGGGCTCTTTCTGGAGAAGCCTGGCAACTGGTCCTCAGCACATGGGAGAGAACACTGGGGACTGTGAAGCTGGAGCTCTCAAATGAAGCATGGAAAGGAGCTTGAGGGACAGCTGAGTGCCACTCATAAGATGCCCATCTTCCTTGAACATGAGGTTCCTAGCCCAGATCTGCATGTTCCTCTTCTTGAGTGCATCCTGTAAAGACTGCTGACACTCAGCCTTGCCTTTGAGGAGGTTCCCAACAAGGGAAGGCTTGATAGGCAGGGGAGACATTCTGTCAATGTCTGCTCATGCCTTTACAGACCAAGTTTTGCCAGGGAGAGCTGCTCCTGGGGAAGGGAAATGGTTCCTGAGGTTTGGTTGGGAGAGACAAACTGCTGATGTGCCCAGTAACTTGTAGAAAGACATAAAGGCAGTGTAGAGGCATGAAAGAGTTCCATGTTGGTGGGAAAGGCTCTGAGAAGTCTGTGGTCCAACCTACTGCTTGGAGCAAGACCACCGCTGTCACTGTATCATGTTGGCCATGATTGAGGCTGAAAAGCCTCCAGAGACTCCACCTACAGTCTTGGATTGACTAGGTGATAAGTGGGTTTTCAGTGCTGGGCCACTGAGAGGTGAAAGGTGCATGAGAACTGGCATGTCATCTCGTGACTTGGGTCAAGATGAACTCCCATATCTGAGGAAAAGGGAGGCTGCTCAGTGACAGAAGGAATTTTAAAACTCTTTTTTTGCTGGATCCCCGTGAGAAGACTGGAGGGGAAGGGGGGCAGGTGCTACGCTGTGACTGTAGTGGTGTGCTGTGAGCCTTGGCTTTGCTTTCCTGAGCGACTGATAAATCTGCACCACCTTCAGAGCTCAGCTCTACGGGGAGGGTGCAGCTCTACACATTTTGAGTCAGCAGGAGATAAACCCGGCTGTGTCTATGGGGATTCCTTTTCTATAGTGCGGGAGGTCACGCGGACCTCTGTGCACAAGCAACCCACAGCTGCTACAGGTTGCTCAGTATGTCTCCAGCCACGCAGCCCACACACTGCCTTCAGGCAGCTTCAATGGAGAGAGCTTTCTGGCAGGAGAGTCCCATGTGGTGATGGCAACTAGGCTCTGCCGCTCCTGGCAGAGGTCCTAGGCATCTCCATGCTTCAACCATTGGCCAAACCTTTGTGTTCTTCCTATGGGATGAGGCTCAGAGAGCCTCTGGTTCCCACCAGCTGCACAACCCAAATCTCATGTCTATGAGACCGTGCTCAGCAGAAGGCTGTGGGATGGAAGAGCTGTGGCAGCCTCTTGCACATGGGCATGCTCCAGGAGGACAGGGGTGGCTCTGGGTGACCAGGAACACCATCCAATGCTGCTCTCAGTAGCTCTGAAGCTTACAGCCGCCCCAGCTCCCATGCTCAGGGAGGTGAGGCTAGAACTCAAAATGCAATCAGTGCAGAGGTATTTGAACAGTGATCTATCATTAAATCCGTGTTAGAGGAAGGTAACAAAGTGGTGAGTCTGTAATAAAGTTTTGTAAGGGTAGAGTGCAGGTGAGCTGCTGCAATGGAGGAGGAACAAGGAAATGTCACTTCTGGAGAAACAGCTTGTTTTCCAATGCAAAAGGCAGAAATTTCCGGTGGAAGGAAGTTAACGCGGGTTATACGCTGTGCTCAAAACCTGGCAATGACCATTCGGTTCTATGAACACAATTAATGTGAATGCAGTGACAATAATTAAATATCAAACTACTTCATTTGCCAAGTGGACAGTGTATTTAGTGACTCACATTTTACAGTCTATGCCACTGGGAATTATAAGTGAACTATCCCTGTTGCAATTCCCAGTAAATCAGAAATAAAACCTACAGTGCTGCTGACAATGTGTAAGCCTTTCCGAAACCATAATTTCTTTAAGCTTTGATTAAAACAATGAGAAAAGGAAATTAAATGCATCCGTTAGGCTTGCGACAGCGTGATGTAGGAAAAGCTGGAACCTGTGCAATGCCACATCTCTTGGCAACACAGCTCCTCTGGAATGATGCTGGTCTTTGGATACACACAGTGCTAGAACAATGGACAAAGAGCCATATTTAGCAGAAAACCCTGTCTTGGAGTTAAATCCAAGTTTGGCATTCCTGTGACTGGAAAACCAATGGCAGCATTGTGTCATTCATGGTCAAAAAACGTAGTCTTCGCTGTTCATGGCTGGAAATCCCTCTTTTCAGTCAGGTGTTGGCTGGAGTTTTAAATGTTCAGATCCCGGTGATAAAATCTGCTCTGGATCCAGGGTCTTTGTGGAAAGAGAGATGGCAAAGTGTCATGAGAAAGGCTGGTTATGAGAGAGTGCCAATCAAGTTGGCGGTGACCATCAAGTTAGAGGTGACTTCTTGATGGCATCAAGAGTGTCATCAAGTTAGAGGCGACCAAGAGGTCTTGATCTGCAGTAGTAGCACACTTTAGGGGGCCTGACTTAATGCTGAGGCTATTCGCATTTTTTTCACAACTGGATTTTTCTTGGATTGGACAAAGTGCATGCAGAGAAATTGCCAGCTGAAATATGTCTATTTCTGTAACAAAGAGGGTGTTTCTCTAATGGAGCTGGCACAGTTTAATGTCTTCCTGCCATAGATGATGAGTTGTGAACCTACAGCTGGGGTATCCCGAGGCAGGGGTACCCATCCTGCTCCAGCAGAAATGTCTTCTCAGGCCAGTTGACACCTCCTGACAGAGCTTTCCCAGGGTGACGGGGTCTCACTTGTCCCCTGCCATCTTCCCACAGCCCAAATCGGGAGTTACTTCCGATGGATGACGATGGCAGTGGGGTTTTACCAGGCAGCTGAAACCACAAGAGGGAGCTGAGATTATGGTCTGTGCGTGCTCCCAGCCTCCGGGAGCAGCCCGGCTCCAGCTCCCTTCTCCTGCTCTCTGTTTGCAGGTCACTGCTTCCGAAGACCTGGGGGCCACTAACAGCTGTGGAAATGATGTTGAGGTTGACCGTGGTTCTGCTGGTGATGTGGACCTGGGGGGGTAAGTACGGACTCAGGGAAGGGGACCCAAGGGGAGATCCTGGATAGTTTCTTCCCCTCAAAGGAATTTCCTTTAACTCAACGGGGCACCATATCAGAGATGGGGATGATTTCAGAAAAAAAAAAGGAGCAAAATACTGAATTTGCAAAGCCTGTGGCTTGGGCGACTCACCTACTGCTGCTCATATGATTACATGCATATATACCTATATGTTTATGTGATGTTTATATAGCTTCTAACCAGGAACTAGAGCTTCTTACTGGCATTATAATAAAAGCAATAAAAATTCACACAGAGGAAAAAAAATATAGGTTTATTGGCAAAGGCTGATGCTGATACATAATGCACGGAGGAGAACTCAACTCCAGTGTCAAGGCCTTTGCTTGACTCACATGGACATTGTAGGGGTCGGAAATAAGGAGACACTTCTTCTGATACAATGAGACAAAAGGAGAAAATGAAGGTGCTTTGGGAGTAGACTGTGGAGGCCAGGAATTAATTTGGGGACAGGATCACAAGTGTGAATTTCTAATTTTAGACATTGCTTATCCTTCAAAAGGAGTGCAAAACTTTTCTAAAAAATGGTTCATACAGAAAGTCTGAGAAAAAAATATGGGAAAATGTCACTAATATAATTAATGGAGATGCTCGTTTCATGCATTTTGTTTTGCTGTTTACCAAGTGGGTCTGGTCTCTTCCAGAAGCCCAAGAGAGCATCTCCTGGGAGGTACAGCGCTACGATGGCTGGTACAACAATCTGCTGCACCACAGCCGCGGCTCGGTGGGTGAGTGCCAGGCCCAGGGATGGGGATGGTGGGATGGGGCGAGCTGGCACTTTGGCATCTGGCTTGCTTTACCACTGAGAGAGAAACCCTTTCTGATTGGAGCCTGAACCAGGCAGATGACCAGGCAATGCCACCTCCTCTGGCCCTGAGAGGTGGCTGTTTGCACTCAAGGTAGGTCCCTAGGTGCACCTAAGAGACCCTGTCAGAGAAGTCTGGAGGGGCGAAGCAGCCCAGCTTTGTGTCCCCCCTACTTTTACCTGCTGCTCAGGCACCATCTGCAGGTTGAGCTGGTGTTGGGTCAGTCCCACAGTTGTGCCTTTGTGGGACCGTTCAAAATATCCAAGGCAGGGAGGACCCAGCTCTTCCCAGCAGGCATTTCTTTGATGGTCAGGGATCCCAGAGCTGGGAAAAGGCATCTTTAGCCAAAATCAGCATGAAGTTCAAACAGCATTCAGCAGGAAGCCAGAGACAGAAGAGATCATGGTCCAGAAATGCTGGATCTACTCCTTTTCTGCTCTGCAGAGGACAGATATTGTGCTGTTGGGCTGCTGTGCAGCATGTACTGTACTGGGACAAGCATGCAGGATTTCCCTGTGCCAGTTGTGAGCTGCTTTCTTGTGCCTACAACCAGCCCATGGGTCCACCTCCAGGAGATGTCCCCAAGCCTGTGACCAGGGTAGATCAGGCAGGATCTCATCTAAGGTTATGAATCCTCCTATTTCCTGCAGTCCAGGTGACACCTATGTGGGTGACACAAGGCACAGTGACAATTACATGTCTTCCTCTGAATCCAAAAGGCTCTCCCGCATGATAAGTGTGTCATTAACCCCTTGGTTACACCAAAGCCTGTTAGGGAGATGCAGCAGGTGCCTGGCAGACAAGATCTCCATCTTCCAGACCAAACAGGTCAGACCTTAACACTTGGAAACAAACATGTGGAAACTAAGCCCAAAAGTAAGCCAGCAATTCAGGTTTCCCAGCTCTGGGGAATCCAGCAAATGGAACCCTCTACGCTGGTGAAGAGCCTTTCAAAATGAACTTGCTCATGACTGAGAAAAGAACTCTTGTCTGCTGCCTTTTTAGGACAGGCAGTGGGTGCAAAGTCAGGGCATTTCTCTCTCATCTTCTCCCTCGTCTCTCTCCCTCTTTGTCTGTTCCCTCTCATGTTTCCTACAGTTGGCAATCACCAGGTTTATGCAGGATTGCATAGTCAGCATGGGCATCTTATTGTCACTCCAGTTACCCACCACCCTAGACCTCCAGGAGGTAGTGGACCAGAGAAGGACAACTGGAAGGGAACATGCTCATGGAGGAACCCTCCTAGTTTTAAAAGGACTGATTGCAGGAAGTTTTGGGCCTTGGTACCAAAACTTGTGTGTTCTTGGCCATCTATGCCATCTTCTTGCTCTCTTCTGGGACCCTCACACATGCTGGTGCATCCCAGTGTTGTTACCTCTCCCATCTGTTGGGTGCTGCTGGACCCAATGCCGTGTTGCTTTGGTGCTGCAGGTGCCAGGCTGCTGCGTCTTCTGCCCGCCAACTATGCAGATGGTGTCTACCAGGCACTGCAAGAGCCCCATGTGCCCAACGCTCGTCAGCTCAGCAACATGGTGGCGCGGGGACCCTCTGGACTGCCCTCACGCAGGAACACAACGGTGCTGGCTGTCTTCTTTGGTAAGAGCTGGGGCCTGGCATCAGGTAGAAACTGTTGGTTTGGGTAGAAAAAAAAAAGGTTTTGGGTGGAAAGGCCACGCTTCAGAGCGCTCCTCACCCACTGCATCACAGCAGACCCACACCCGAAAGATGAAGCCTTGGGTATTGCCATACCAAAGGGCTGTACAGCCGAGAGAGCTCGTGTGAATTTTTGGTGACCATTGGCAGTTGCCACAAATACCAATATTTGTCGGGAACTTCCTCATTTGTTTCAGCAGCAGAGTTACCGCTCTTGTTGCCGCTCAGGAGCTCTCCAAGACCAGGGACGTCTCATGTAGAAAACAGGTTGAACTTGTTAAAGAAGTGGAGGCAATTAGCTCACAGCTAGACGTAGAGCTTAAGGTTCATACTCATCCCTGGACACCCAAGACAGGGTGCTGGGCCCCAAGAGAGGCCATAGGAGGGGTAGCCACTAGTGCAGTATCGTTTCACTTCTCCTTGGAGGTAGCTTTTTCCCATCACACCAAAGCTCAAATGGGTCAACAGTAACAGCAGCTACCAGGCTCAGCATCAGCAGCTGCCCTTGGCCTTGAAGGCCACAGGCAAGGAGGAGCTCAGGGAAATAGTGGCTAGATGCAGCAGAGCCTCACTCCTGGTGAAGTGGTGGCCAGCAGATGGTCCAGCTGCTGTTGGTCTCCAAACATCTGCTGGCTGAGTTTCCCCACCCTGGTCCCTCAATAACCCTACCCTACTCATGAGGTCTGGCCAGGGGCTCCTGGAGCCCTGCTTTGCAGAATTGTGGAGCAAGCCAGCAGTGAAGGCAAAGCAGGAAACCACTCTTGCTGCAAAGGGCTGTCCCCTCAGCCCACATACAGCTCAGCTGCCCACCATCACATCCTACTCCAGGTGCTGGTGGCAGTCCTCCCAGCTGCTGACCATCCTTGGGTCTCTGGCAGGTTTCCATGTGCTCTCGGACATCCTGGAGACGGAGAAACCTGGCTGTCCTGCTGAGTTCCTAAACATCCACATCCCACCTGGAGACCTCGCGTTTGACCCTGCAGGCACTGGAGAGGTGGTCCTGCCCTTCCAGCGCGTCCAATGGGCGATGGAGACGGGCCAGAGCCCCAACAGCCCCCGGGAACAGGTAGGTAGCGTTTCCTTTGCTCTTTGCCTTTCAGCTAAACTCCTCTTCCCCCAACACGGGAGTCTGTAGCAGCCAAAATAGAGTTTGCAAAAATAAAAGGAAAACACCATTGTTTCCTTAAAAATATACATCTCTCAAGTGTTTGAACCGATTGCAAACGGACCAAAGCACAACCTCCAACGTTTGTGGTTGCTCAAGCTCAGTGCTTTTCTTGGCCAAATAAAACGTAATTACTTTAGATCTGCTGTGTCATCTATTGTAATGCAAATTGGAGTATCTATCCTGCATGGTTTATGGATGGCAGAACAGGAAAGGGTAAAGCAGGGACAATTTGCCAGCTTCCTTGCCTGAGAAAGTTTTTATCACCTCAATCAGGATTAGCAAAGATAAGGCTGTCTGTATCTGGTGAAACAAGTGATAACTGGGGCCTTTCAGGTACAAGTGCAATGAACTCTAGAAGATCTGTAATTATGACACATTTTTTTAGTCACCAACTCTTACCTTTAATAATATATCATTGAACTGATCGAGTACGGTCATTAAGTTGTAAAGTTGTAAAGCTTCTCTGATTTTCAGTCATTTTTGGAAAAAATCCAGATTTTCCCCCATTTCTCTATATTTTGCTGTGCTGAGGCTGGATGTGTTCCCAAGCCCATGTGCTTTTTCTTTCATGCTGGAAAGCTTCCAAAAAAAAAAAAAATCACCACCACCAAAACCAACCAAAAAACCTTTTCCGAAGCAAAATATTTCCCCTGAACCTTTCACATGACAAACCATGATGAGACCAGATTAGCAAGTCACGTTTTTAGCAGTATTTCAAACCTTAGAAAAATGAAAGCTCCAGCATGTTTTGAGACTGAAAAGGATGTTTTCATGAAAACATTTGGCAGGGGAAATATTCAACATGCTGCCAGGGCAGTGAGACTCCCTGCTGCAAGGACAGGGCTCCCCAGAGGGCTCTGGTGTTTCCAGTTTCCCCAGAGATGGGTTTAGTCCCCTTCCAACTTGATCTTGTCCATGTAGGGATTCACAGATGCCTACCTCTGGGCATAGCTGAAAATAATTGGGGAAAAAAAATCCCTGTATCCGGTCTTTTCCTGTACCTGACACTAATTCCTGTGGTTTGCCAAGAGATTGTTGGTGTATATATTTGCATCCCGATAGCTCTTGGCAAAACAGGGGATGGAGTGTCTGCTTTGCAAGACCAAAAGGGTTGGGTTGGGGCTTTTCAGACCTTTTTTTTCCCACCTTTCTGCTGAGACCCCAGTGCCTGTTAATGCCGGTTCCCTGCATCTGCCCTAGACCAACGAAGTGACGGGCTGGCTGGACGGCAGCTCCATCTACGGCCCCTCACACTCCTGGAGCGACGCCCTGAGGAACTTCTCGGGGGGACAGCTGGCGTCAGGGCCCAGCGGGCGCCTGCCGAGGGAGACGGATGGCAGGGTCCCCATGTGGAAGGCGCTGGATCCATCCACGGGACAGGGCGGTCCCCAGGGAATCTATGGTAACGGCGGCATCCTCTACGGGTTTTCACCTCCTTGGCTCCATTTCTGACCGTGAGCAGGGGGAGCAGGGCATCCCTGGAGCTGACCCCGGAGGGGACGCCGGGAAAAAGCGGGAGGTGGGGTGAGCTGGGACACATGGCTCAGGAGTCCCGTGGGAGAGCAGGCAGTTTCCCAGCCTGAGGGAGAGGAAGATGTGTGCCCCAGCGAAGGCTTCCAAGCAAAGACGTGCTGTGAACTCAAGGTTCACAGGTGCTGCATCCCTGGAAGGCAGCAGGTCATTTCCCAGCCAACACGCAGAGACCAGTGGATGCTGGTCCCTCTGATCTGATGCAATCTCCTCTGGGGAAAGGGGCTACCACCGACAAAAACCTGCTCAGCTTGCTTTGAATTCCTCACCTGCTTGACCCGTGGTCTGTGCTGGGGGCCCGGTGCTGCTTCTCACTCACTCGGGCTGCCCATCTCCTTGGGGAAGGAGGCAGGGCAAGGGGATGAGGGGATGCTGGGCTACAGCCACAGGGCTGGGGGTGCTCCTCCAGCCACAGGCAGAGCTAAATCCAGTGGTGGCATCCCCCCACTGATGGTCCTGGTGGCTCTTGCAGACCTGGGGAGCGCCTGGGGGAATGAGAACCGCTTCCTGCAGGCTGAGAGCATCGCCTGGTTTCGGTACCACAACCACCTGGCCACAAAGCTGGCCCAGATGCACCCCACCTGGTCTGATGAGGACCTCTTCCAGCACGCTCGCAAGCGGGTCATCGCCATGTTCCAGGTGACGGATGGCTCCCTCACCCCCCCTGGCTCGGTCAGGACCCCCAGCATCCTCCCCAGTGCTGGCCCTGACCCAGCTCCCCTGTGCCTTAGAGGATTGTGCTGTACGAGTGGCTGCCAACCCTGCTGGGGACAAGCATCCCGGAGTACAAAGGTGAGGGGCACAGTGGGCGATGGCATGTGGAGAGCAGAGGTTGGGGGACCAGGGGAGCTGGAGGATGGGGAGCTTGGCCCCCTTTCCCTCCAGCCTGGCTGCTGGAGCTTGGCTGCTGCCCCACAGGTTACCAGCAGCACCTGGACCCCAGCCTCTCACCAGAGTTTGTGGTGGCTGCAAGGCAATTCCTGGCCACCATGGTGCCACCAGGCGTTTACAAGAGGTAGGATGAGCCCAGCAGGGCTGTGGGACAGCGGTGCCCGTGCCAGGGGAGGGGATGCCTGAGCTGAGGTGGTGGCTGGGGATGGTGCCTGTCCCTTCCCTGCATCCTGCACCTCGCTGGGACAGCTGACCCTTGTCAGCTTGGGGCAGCCCTGGCCAGGGACTGTGGGTCCAGCCCTTCTCTGCTGTTCCAGAGACACCCAGTGCAGCTTCCAGGAAGTTCCCGGCCCCGGAGGCTCATTCCCAGCAGTGCGGCTTTGCAACAGCTACTGGAGCAGAGAGGTACAGGGAAGGGGGTTGGGGGGGGCCGAGGACATGGCAGGCTGGCCGGGGAGGGCTTCATTCCCTGCTTTACATTACGGACAACCTCACGGGGCTCTGAAAGGGAAGTTGGGTGCAGAGCTTGACAGCCAACCAAGAGCTGTGAGATCCTCCCCATCCAGACATCCTCACCTACTGTCTCCAGCTGCAGCAGGCTCAGACCTCAAGGTTGAGCTGACATGAAGAAAATAAGCCTGGAAAAAGTCCACCATCCCCCCTATGCCCAGGGTCTGCACCCCTACGGTCACTAGTTCAGGGTGTGGGGCTGCCCCATGTCCTCAGTCCTGCAAGGAATCACCCGCTCTTCCCATCTACTCTCAGAGCACAGGGCTGCAGCAGGATGTGGATGTGGACAACCTCCTGCTGGGGATGAGCTCGCAGATTGCAGAGCGGGAGGACAACATCGTGGTGGAAGATCTCCAAGGTTTGCACTCCCCTGCACTGCAACCGGTGCATTGCTGGGGGACTCTCTTTCTTGGTGCTGTGCAGGGGCCAAGGTGGGGAGGCATGTCCCCTTGCCACCATCATCAGCACCCAACCACATGCTTAGACCAGCTTCAACCTTGTTAATGGAGGTGCAAAGAAGCTGCAGGGCATGTTAAGCAAGTTACTGAGGCCGTCCTGGCATGAGCATGGAGATGATCTCCTTGTTCAGCACGGTCCCATGGCAGAGGGACAAGGCCAGCCTGGCAGCTGTGGTGGTTGGGGTTGCTCCTCTGGCTCTGCCTGGCCTTCACTACGGCTTTAAATTCACCTACAGATTTCTGGTATGGGCCCCTGAAATACTCCCGCACCGATTACGTGGCCAGCTGGATTCAGCGCGGACGAGACCTTGGTCTGCCCACCTATAACCAAGCCCGGGAGCGATTTGGGTTGGAGCCTCTCCAGAACTGGTCGGATCTTGCCCCGCACTTGGAGCAAGAGGTAAGAGGGAACTGATCTGGGCACAGAAAGTGTGTGAGTCAAAGGACATTGGGACAGTCCAGGTAGTAACTGGCTTCTCCAGCAACGTAGGAAGAGAGACTTCACTGCTCATCCTGCCCTAGATCATTTTCATGCCTGCGGGGCTGTAGCGTTGGGATAACTGTGTAATTACACGGCATGAATAAATATATCCAGCCCAGTGCTAAGCTCCTGTGCTGCTGTGAGCTCTGCTCCTCCTGGGGCTGAGATGCTCTGAGAGTGATGCTTAGTTGCTAAAGCTGTGAGCTTCAGGGTGTGTGGAGCTGAGCATCTTCCCAGTCCACAGACATGTGATGCCTGGGAAATGCACAATTCTCACTCCTCCTGAGTCTTGCCAAGACTTTCTGAGGCCCTGGCAGAATTCCCTCTGCTCACGTGTGTGCGGTGGGGGGTTTGTGGCCAGGTCCTGGAGAAGGTCACCGCTCTATATGCCAACAACACGGCCAGGCTGGAGCTGCTTCCCGGAGGCATGCTGGAAGTTGACGGCTCCCTCTTCAGCGCCATCATCCTGGACCAGTTTGTGCGCCTGCGTGATGGGGACAGATTTTGGTTCGAAAACACCAAGAATGGGTAAATTCATCTTCCCTGTCTGGCACAGAGTGCAGGCTGCCCGCTGCTTTGCCAGCCCCAGTAAGACATAACAACTGGGACTGGAGGAAAAACCATCCTCCAGCTTCCTCACTTCCTAAAACGGTGTGGAGAACACATCCCTCCTGCCACCAGACAGTGACACCCCGGGCCACTGCTTGGCCCCACATCTTTTTCCCCAGGCTGTTCACAGTGGAGGAAATCTGGGAGATCGGTAATACCAGCTTCCGTGATGTCCTGGCTGCCGTCACCAACTCAAGCCCCACAGACCTCCAGCCCAACGTGTTCGTGTGGAGCAATGGTGAGTCCAGACAGCAGAGCGCAGGGAGCAAACAGCACTGGCAAGTCAGGGAGGAAGGCAGATCTCCATGTGTCACGCAGTGACTCGGTGACACAGGGGAAGCAGCGGGCTGGCAGTTTCTCAAGGCTGACACCTGCAATGCCCCTAAACCAGCAAAATATGTGCAGAACGCAAGGATTGCTTGTAAGCGAGGCGGGCGGCGCTGATGTTGAAAGCGGGCTGAAGCCCAGGCACGCGCATTGCATGTGTGCTGCGAGGATCTCAGGGTACAAAAATGTAATTGATGCGCTGGAAGGTCCTGCTGGAGTTAAAACTCAGCCTCTGCCTACCCCACGCTGCGTCACGCTTCTCACTGACGTGTCCTCTCGCTCCTTCTATGCACAAGCACACACAGGTCTGCAGGCTAAACCGATGAGTGACCTCAAACGTGATGAAGTTTGCAGATGAGTTAAGCTTTGCGTATACCATAACTGCGTAACGTTGCCTACTTTTGCCTTCAATTGCATCAGCCTCTGAAGGTGCCCTGGGTGCTGCGCCGCAACACCCACTCCTGCCCGGCTGTTCCACCAGCAGGGCTGTTGGTTAACCAGGGCTGCTTGAAGGGCTGGCCAGGCTTTCTGCAGATGTGGTGGCACCAGCCGGCTTTCATCCTGAAGCTCAGTGCTTGCATCCCAGCATGTTTTGGGTTCCCAGAAGGCTAGGAGCAGCCCAGACCCATGCTGATGTGCACCCTCACCCTCATGTCCCTCTGTGCCACCCTTGAAATGAGCTTTCCTCTCCCCAGAAAGAGAGCTGGTGCCATGCTTAGGGTGAGGTGTGGCCAAACACAGCAGTCTGCCTTTTCCTCTGGAGACCTTGCCACATCCTTCCCATTTACTGAAAGCATTTTTTATGGTGCACGTTCCAGCCCTTACAAGGCATTTGCTTCCCTCGGCATATGCTCCCTGAATTGTACCAGAGGACTCCCAGGATTTACAGCATCCGAATGAGCAGAGGCTCTGACCCACAATTTGCCATGGCCCAGGCCGCTTCTTGCTCAACCCATCCCATGGGGAGAGGTGATGGTGCTGAACTCCCAGAGTGCTTGAGCCCAATTCTGTGCTTGTTTTGCTGTAGCAGGCAAAGGTTTCAACCTGAAAACAAGGGTTGGCCCTTAAAATCTGGAGTTTAACTTGAACATCCCAGATTTGCAGTGCTCCCTGGGTCACCTGGCAGTGAGTGACCCAGCATCATTAAAACGGTGCCTGTGGATGATGGAGGTGAGATGAGGAAAAGGTCCATGACACTCACAGCCTGTCTTCCCCCATGCAGGTGACCCATGCCCCCAACCCCAGCAGTTGACAGCTCAGCAGTTGGCCAACTGCACACCCATGACGGTGCTGGACTACTTTGAAGGCAGTGGTGCAGGCTTTGGGATCATCATCATCGTCCTCTGCTGTCTGCCTTTAGGTTTGCTGCTCCATTTCTTTACCCATCTCCTCTTCCACTGGATAAAGGGGCTGAGTGCTCATGAACCAAGAACCTCCAAGTAGGAGCTGCTGAGTCTTGGCCACTCCTCAGTCCTTAAGGTGGCAGGGTCCTTGGGCATCAGATGGTTCATGGTGCAGCCCTGCATTAAATAAAACCGTGTAGCATTGAACTGGGGGTGACGGGGAAGAACACCTGGGTCGTGCTGGTGATGCTTTCAAGGAAGGAGCTTTGAGGTATCTCATGTGTTCTTCTCCTATGTGTTCCCAGTGACTCTGTTTGTTGCCTGGATCGTTGCTGTTCTCCGCAAGAAAGACTTCAAGAAGCTGCAGAAGAAGCAGGGCTCCAGTGTGCGGAGGGAGGTGACCAGAGAGGCAGTACAAGGTGAGGTGGCACTGCTGGTCCTGTGGTGGTGTCTGGTGATGCTGCTGAAGTCAGGGCACACGCCAAGGCAAGGCTAGGCTTGGACCTTATTTCCAGACTGGATGTATTTCCCCAGGAGGCTAGTCAAGCAGTGGAGCAAGGTAGCCCAGAGAGGTTGTGCAATCTCCATTCTATCTAAGACCCGCCTGGATAAAACCTTGAGCAGACTGGCCTGACCCCGTAGCTGGTCCTACTTTGGGCAGGAGGCTGAGCAAGAGACCTTTCCAATCTGAGTCCTTTCCAACCCGAGTCATTCTAGGACCCCTTAATTACAACCCTCTCTAGATCACACTCTACCTGAAGGAAACCTATGTAAAGCAATTGCATCAGTAGCTCCAGGACAGGGGACTGTATCTCCTTGCTCTGGGCACTGGAAAAATGCTGCCTCCCTGCTCCATGGTCTATATGCCTCCTGTGACCGTGTGCTTGAGCTTTGGAGCTGGGAGATCATCATTTTTCCCTTAACATGTCATGCAATCACTCCCAAGCTGCATCTCAGTGAAGTTGGAGGTGCTGGGATGAATAGGGATGCGGGTGCACCTTTCCAGCTGAGTCCTATGTTCTCTCCCACCAGCGATGGAGTGGCATGGTCCCAGGACAGACAGCTCTCTCGTCTACATTCAGTTCCAAGCTGACAAAGTGCTCAAAGTGTTGGATGGGAGAGGGTCTGTGCTCCGGAGCATCAGCCTGAAAGCCCATCAAAGGGTGGAGGTGATCCTCTCTAGCAACAAAGGGAACAAAGCTCTGCTCCTGAAGAGCCCCAAGGAGTACGACCTGGTGAGTACCACGATGCCTGGGGTATGATACCTTCCCCTGGACCCTCCACCACCCTCTGCCGCTGGTCGCATACGCCCTGGGCCACTCAGCCCTGGCCACTGGGAGCAGTGTAGGTCCCTGAAGGGTGGTGGCGACCTCCTGAGAACCACCAGGTCCAGCCCATACCATGGAGCCACCACAGTGGTGAAGAGCAGCAGCGCCCATGTCCCGACCGAGCCTCTGCTGCTCACAGCCACTTGGTGGGGTCTTTTGCAGGTGCTGCTTTTTAGCGAGGAGGCAGAGAGGAGCAGCTTCATTGAGAAGCTACGAGGCTACATGCAGCGGAGTGGCCTTGATCTGCTTCTGTCTGAGATGAAGGAGCAGAGCCTGATGAAACGGGCGGTCACTCAGGAGCAGAGGAAACAAATTCTGGAGACTTTTTTCAGGCACCTGTTTGCTCAGGTATGTAGAGGTGTGGCAGGCTCTGATGCATGGAGGAAGGTATTTCTGTATTGATTAAGCAACGAATGTCGGTGCTGTTGCTCACCTTAAGATCTGGTAAGTGATGCACAAGGAAGTTGCTGATATTTTCAGGGCTGAGGGACATTTTCCCTTGCAGAAGACAAAGGGAGTTCTGCTGTGGTGATATAAGTCTTTAAATTTGCAAAGAGAGTTTTGAATGATGTAACTGAGGTCTCCATAATGGTCAGTGGTGTTCAGTGAGAAAGTCACGTGGTGTAGGAGAAACACGGGACTTCCCCGTGGTGTCTGCCATGAGTTTTGTGCCAGGGCAGCCACCGGTCTTTGTGCAATAGGTCAGGCAAGTGAACACCAGCCTTCTGCTCTGCCAGCGCTCATGGTCTTTCTTTTGTGGGACACAACCTGCAGGTGCTGGAAATCGACAAGTCCGATGCCGGGGAGCTCAACTTTGAATCTTCACAGAAGGCGAAGGAGTCTCTGACATGTGAGCTGAGCAGGGCTGAGTTTGCCGAGGCCCTGGGGCTCAAAGCTCACTCCATGTTTGTGGACTCCATGTTCTCCCTGGCTGACAAAGATGGCAACGGCTACATCTCCTTCCGGGAGTTCCTGGATATCTTGGTGGTCTTCATGAAAGGTGGGAGCTGGAGCTGGTTAGTGTCTGCATCTGTAGTCCTCAGGCTAGAAGGGCTCTGGCAAGGCTACCAGCAGAGTGAAGGACAAGACCCATTCCAGCAGGTCAATCTGTAGACACTACTACAGGTTAAAATTCCCCTCACTCAGGGCAGCTTCAACTTGAGTTATGCGGCAGTGACAATGCAACTATGTTTTCTGTAAGACTGTCCATGAGGGGGGCTATCTCAGAGCAGTGATTTGCTGATCTATTGCTGCCATAGACAAGTCGCCCCATCTCCTGAATGGACCGTGCATCCTTGCCTTGACAGAGGATAGCAGCCATATCAGATATCATATCTGACTCCATCTGACTGATGGAGCTGGTGAATGCCAGATTCAATCAAAGCAGCTCCCAGAAAAAACATTGCTGTGCAAAAACACATTTTGAGTTTGCAAAATAATGCCCAAGAAAGAATGTGTATCTGCCTGGTATTTCACCTTGCACTTGAGAAAGTCAGTGGAAGGGCTCATGCATTCAGTCACTGCGTAAGTGCTTTCAGTCTCTTCAGAGCTGGATGAAATGTCACTACTGCAGTTCCAGATTCTCGAAGACAATGTTTAAAAGCACTTTTGCCAATGAAAATAGGATCTCGTTCTTACTTTGCATCTCTCCCTCCCTTCTAGGGTCCCCTGAGGAGAAGTCCAAGGTGATGTTCAGGATGTATGACATTGATGAGAACGGGTTCCTCTCCAAGGATGAGTTTCTGGGGATGCTCAGGTACTCGTACTGAGGATACTCCCCAACTCTCCAGATATTTTCACAATGTCTGTAAACACAGATGTCTTCAAAAGCAGCTCCCAGTTTCTATGCTTCACCCCCCAAGGGTGCTACATGAGAGCTCACGAGCTCAGCACTCGCAATCAAGAGTCCATTTCTCCTGTGAAACTGGTCTGTGGCTCAAGCTATGGTCTCTAAAGTTCCCGTCTCCCCTCCTTGCTCCAGGTCCTTCATTGAGATCTCCAACAACTGCCTGTCAAGAGAACAGGCAGAGCAGGTGACCGAGTCCATGTTTCAGGCCTCAGGGTTTCAGGACAGGGATGAGCTGACATGGGAGGATTTCCACTACATGCTGCGGGACCATGACAGCGAGCTTCGTCTCACCCAGCTCTGCATCAAAGGTCAGTGGGCACTGGGTCACCACAGGCCTCGCAGGACTGGAGGAGATGGGCAGCACCCAATGTGTAGCTCCCAGAACTTGTCCCATCAGTCTCTCCAGCCCAGCTGCAGTAATGGGACATCAGCTGTTGCTCCCTCTGTGACATTTTTGGGTCAGCTCATAGCCTCTCCCCATCCCACCCCTGCCCAGGGGAGATGCCTAAACCTTGTCCACCACATCTGACACACTCTAAACCATTGTCTGTCTTTTTGGTTCCTGAAAGGTGTCCCTGAGGTGCTCAAGCAAAACCTGCACAACCGCGTCTCCTTCATAAAAAAGAAAGAGCCAGGAGGGTAAGCTCTCCTCCTTAGTCTTGCTGCTGCTGCTATTTCTTCTTCTCTTTCTGCCCTGATGCACATCTGTCCTTGACCTCAGCCTCTCCAATCAATGGTTCCACCGGGTGTTCGCACGCCCAGCACTGGGGAAGGGGTACGGCCGTGGTAGGACATGACCGTGAGCAAACTGGACACTGCAGTGGGGCTGCTGCCCATCCCTGGCACCCAGGCAGGCAGAGGGCAGGAGCTGCCTCCTGCAGAGCCCCCACTGCCTCCACTACATGGGGATGGGGGCTTTGCTCCCCTTGCTTTTCAGAGGGGTTGGTTATCTTGGAGTGAATCCAGTCAGTGTACCATGCAATTAAAGTTAACGCAAGCAAACGTACAGGAAAGACCTTCTCACATGAGGCTGAGATGGAAAGTGGAGGAATGGGGAAAATTTTGGCAAGCCCTTCCTGCAAGTACAGCCCTGGGCTAGACAGAGCTCTCTTTCCAACAGAACCATCTCAGACGAGGAAAAGGACTCAAATCTGAACACTGTGAGCCAGTATGTGGAGCGAGAAGGGCAAGAGCTGAGGAAGAGACTAGGCAGAAAGTGAGTACACCCTCTCCTCGCAGGGTGCCCTCCTCGGACACGGGTTGAGCCTGTTTGCTGTTCCTCACGTCCCTGTGTCAGACTGGGTCTGACTCCAGTCAAAGGGCACTGCTGCAGGGAGCCAGCACACCCATGATGGTGGTGCAGTGTAGGGAGGGGATGGGAGACCATCCCTGCAGGAGATGCCCCAGCCCCTCAGGCACAGCAGTCCCATCTCAGCGGGGATGGTGCCGTAGCTGGGTCATTCTAAACTTCTAAATCGCCTCATCTCTTCCTCTGTCAGTCTGGTTTGGGAAAATTTGGCCGAAACCATGACATACCTCTATTGAAAACAAATGAAACGGCCGACTCCAGAGCTTGGGACAGTGCTTTCTGGAGTGTATGTCTTTCTGCTTTGCCTGGCAGGGCTCCTCTGCCCCTTGGAACGCTGCTGGCTGACCTGTGGGCTGCCTGCAAGAGATGCAGGAGAGACTCTGTCTGGGGCTGCTGTAGTAGCCCCAAATATTTCTACAAGGAAGAAGTTAGGCAGTTGTTTTTCATGACCTGATTTCTCGTAATAGTTCCAAGGAATCAGTTTGGAGGGTTGAATATCACTATAAAAATTATCTATTGCAGTTCTTATCTATGGTTTATGAGTCACTATCTGCAGACTTATCGGCTTTCAAAAGCGTATAGACTGCGGGAAAACCTGAAATGAACTGCTGACACTGTGCTCTGCAAGTCACTGGCGTGCAGATGTGGCCACGGCTGCACGTGGAGGAAGACCCGGGTCTGGGCAGCATGGCCCTGAGCCATACCTTGCTGGTTAAACCTTGAAATGACGCCAGCCCTCCTGCATTTCCCAGGGGGAACCAGTACCAGCTGCATTTGTACACTGAAGCCCAACGGAAGAAGTATGAGCGAAACAAAGTTCAGCAGAAGATCCAGGAGCTCAAGCGCTTCGTTGAGAATTACCGGCGCCATATCGTCTGCGTGGCCCTCTTCTCCGCCATCACCGCTGGCCTGTTCGTGGAGAGAGCTTACTGTGAGTGCCCATCCAGCCCTGCTGCCCCAGATGTGGAGCGGGACATGGCATCCTCCCCTTAAAGTTGCTGGGTGCTTGGGGCATGCTGGGGTGTGAAAGGTCCTGGTACAACTTTGGGCAACAGTGTCAGTCCTTTCCTGAGATAGCCAAAGGATTACTGAGGTTGGATGGGACCTCTGCAGAGGGTCTGATCCAATCCCTTGCTCAGAGCAAGGCCAGTTTCAAAGCTGAATCAGGCTGCTGAAGGCCTTGTCTAGAGAGGGTCTGAAGAGCTCCGAGGCTGGAGATCCTGCCACCTCGTTGGGTTTGTGCTAGTTTTTGACCATCCTCCCTGTGAAGAGTTTTCATTTTATATTCAATCAAACCCTAATTTCTTTCAGTGAAGCTCATGCTCTTCCCTCTCATCCTTTCACTGTGCATCTGTGAGAAAGAGTTTGGCTCTCTCCCCTCTGTAACACCCATTAAGTGGCTGCAGACAGCCACAAGGTCATCCCTTACCCATCTCCTCCAGCCTGAACAAGCCCACTTCCCTCAGCCTTTCCTACGTGACTTTCTCCAGCTCCCATCCATCCTGGTGGCCTCCACTGGACTCATTCCAATTTGTTCATACTTCTCATATTGGGATGTCCAACTGAGGACACACTACCAAGGTGCAGTTTCACAGAGCCTGGCAGAGGAGGATAGTGCCCTCCCTTGTCCTCCAAGGAGACAGTGTCACCTGGCAGCTCTGGAGGGGGTCTGACACAGAGAATCATGCCCCTGTCCCCACACAGCACCTATTCCTGGTGGAGCCACACAGGTGGCTGTCCCCTTGTTGCAGGAAGGGTCATGGCCCTCAGTGCCACGCACATTGACACCTGCTCTGCTCTTTCTCTCCCAGACTATGCTTTTGCATCCCCCAGCACTGGGATCGCGCAGATCACCTTTGTGGGGATCATCATCTCCCGGGGATCGGCTGCCTGCATGTCCTTCATGTACTCCTACATCCTGCTTACCATGTGCCGCAACCTCATCACCATCCTGCGGGAGACCTTCCTCAATCACTACATCCCCTTCGATGCCGCCGTGGACTTCCACCGCTGGGTTGCCATGGCAGCCCTGATTTTCTCAGGTAGGTGGGCTGCTGGGGGATGTGCCACCCACGAGCCACAGCTACAGCAGGAGGACCAGCTCACCATAGCACAGCAGGACCAGGCAAAAGCTTGAAAACCCATAGGGAGCCTGGAGATACATAGATGCTTTGCACCAGAGAAGAGGAGGAATTGGCAGGTCCTTGGGCACATCAGCAGGGTCTGCTGCATCTCCATCCACAGCAACAGTGATGCTTTTCTCTCCTGATTTCTCTCTCTTACAGTGCTCCACACTGCAGGTCACATAGTGAATGTCTACATCTTCTCAGTCATACCTCTCAGCGTGTTGTCCTGCCTCTTTTCCAGTGTCTTTATGGATGATGGGTAGGTGAAATTCAAAGCACAGTCCAGACGGGGTGTCCTGGGAATGGACAGGAATGGAAACGGAAACCAGGAGTTTGCTCTGGCCACTCCATGGTGCAATCTCTTGTCCCTCCCCAGGTCACAGCTCCCCCAGAAGTATTACTGGTGGTTCTTCCAGACTATTCCAGGTGAGACCACCTGGCAGGCAGACCACCTGCATGCCTGTGCCCAGGATGGGCAGCCCTCTGCCCAGCCCAGGTGAAGCCCCTGTGGGGCTGCCCTGATCCCCCCGGGACCTCCCAACCCCTCCTCTCACAGGCATGACAGGAGTGCTGCTGCTTGTGATCCTGGCCGTGATGTACGTGTTCGCCACCCACCACTTCCGACGGGTCAGCTTCCAGGGCTTCTGGATCACCCACCACCTCTACGTGCTCCTCTACGTCCTGGTAAAGCACTTGGGCTGGGAAGGTGGGGAAGGTGCCGATGCATCACAAGCATGTGGGTCAGCCTGGCTGACACGGTGAAATAGCTGTGGAGGTCCCAAGGGAGCTGGTGGGCATAATCTTGGCTCCCCACTGCTGCTGAGCTGCCACCAGAGCAGACATGGGGCGATGGCTTGTTGTGCCAAGTGCTGTGCTGATGGGGGCTGCTTCCTGCCCAGGTCATCATCCACGGCAGCTACGCGCTGATCCAGCAGCCCCGCTTCCACATCTACTTCATCATCCCAGCTCTCATCTACAGCGCGGACAAGCTGCTCAGCCTGAGCAGGAAGAAGGTGGAGATCAGTGTGGTGAAAGCTGAGATCCTGCCCTCAGGTACCATATCCTCCCCAGCCAGGGGGGCAGCGATGGAAGGAACACAGCTACCAGCCCTGCCAGCTCTCAGATGGCAGCAGTTCCCAACCCAGGTGGCACATAGGTGGCTCGAGCCCCAGGAAATGTCCCACTGGCTGTCACACATGCCGGTGTCTCAGGCTGGCATCTCCAAGAGTTAGCTGCATCCCATTACAGGTGTTGCCCCCATGCCTTTGCGGCACCCCTGCATGGCAAGGGTCTCCTGTGCCACCCCCCCAGAGGTAGGGAAACTGAGGCACAAAGCTCAGGCCATCACACCCTGGGATGAGTTATTTACCCAAGAAGAAGCTCTGCTCCGGCCCTGCTTCTCCAGCATCCTGAGCCCAGTGCCTGCCTCCATGGCTTGTCCCCAAACCCCTTCCCACCCACCCTGCATCAGCTCTAATGCCCCATCTGTCCTTGAGCCCACCCATCTCCCCCAGCCTTTCCTCTCCAATGTTCAATGTCTCCACCTGAATGAAGCCCCCATCCCTTTCCTCCTCTAGGTGTCACCCACCTCCAGTTCCAGCGGCCGCAGGACTTTGACTACAAGTCTGGGCAGTGGGTGCGCATTGCCTGTGTGGACCTGGGCACCACCGAGTACCATCCCTTCACCCTGACCTCAGCACCACATGAGGACACGCTGAGCCTGCATATCCGGGCTGTGGGGCCCTGGACCACTCGCCTGCGGGAGCTCTACTCCCCTGAAAGCCTGGCCCTCATCGGCAAGCTGCCCAAGGTAAGCCCTGCGATGCTTCTCCAGCAACAGGGACATCCAAGCCCAAGATCATCTGAGCAATGGGTTGTGCCCAGTCCAAGGCACTTCTCCGGCCTTGAAGGTGGCCAAGTCTGGGGCAAGCGGAGGAGGGAGATGCTGACAGGTGGTTCCCTTCCAGCTCTACCTGGATGGGCCTTTTGGAGAGGGCCACCAGGAGTGGAACAAGTTCGAGGTGTCAGTGCTGGTGGGAGGAGGCATCGGGGTAACACCCTTCGCATCCATCCTCAAGGACTTGGTCTTTAAGTCATCCATCAGCTGCAAGCTGCCGTGTAAGAAGGTAAGTGGAAGCATCTGGAGGACAAGAGCCCTCCTGAGATGCTTCCTGCTGCTGGTGGCCTCTTCAGGGGCAATAATCCCCCATGACCCAGCTAGTACGGAGCCCCATGGACATTTGTGGGGTGCCCGTCCCGTGCTGAGCCTTGTCCCCATGTGCCACAGATCTACTTCATCTGGGTGACGCGCACGCAGCGGCAGTTTGAGTGGCTGGCAGACATCATTCGCGAGGTGGAGGAGGCGGACAGGAACGATCTGGTCTCCGTGCACATCTACATCACGCAGCTGGCTGAGAAGTTTGACCTGCGCACCACCATGCTGGTGAGCCTGGCCACCCGCCGGGGAGGATGCCGTGCTGGGCCATGCTGGGCCATCTGACATGCACTGATCTCTCTTCCAGTACATCTGTGAGCGGCACTTCCAGAAGGTGCTGAACAAGAGCTTGTTCACGGGGCTGCACTCCATCACCCATTTTGGGCGCCCTCCCTTCGTACCCTTCTTCAGCTCGCTGCAGGAGGTGCACCCCGAGGTCAGTGCCTGGCTGGGGATGGGAGAGAGGCACCCAACCGCCAGTGTGGAGGACTGGTCCCAGCCTGTCCCCAAGGTCTTGAAGACCTTGGTGATATCCGCACGGAGGGGAGGGCAGAAGGAACATGAGCCCCACTTTCCCTCTGGAACCCAGATCAGGGTCACCAATGCCCCACACCAGCCAAATCCCCCCTCTTCGCCCGCTATGGTGACACCCTGACCGCAGCCACTGCCACCCTTGGGGGATCCTGTCCTTCCTCCATGTCCCCAAGTGGGTCCAAAGGGAGGTGACAACCTCCCCAAAAGCCTCCTCAGGCTGGGACAAACTGCTCAGCTGGTGTCTGTGCCCAAACCTGCCAGAGGGCGAGGGGCCAAGAGTGGGCTGGGCTGAGAGTTTGTGGTGCTGGGTTTGACCCCTTTGTCTCCCTCCTTCCCTAGGTGCAGAAGATTGGGGTATTCAGCTGTGGCCCACCAGGGATGACAAAGAGCGTGGAAAAGGCTTGTCGGCAGCTGAACAAGAAGGACCAGACCTACTTTGCACATCACTATGAGAATTTCTGACCCTACCCCAGGC
>JAHREE010000493.1:379570-400877 GCA_033628505.1 Tringa tobata
AACCCTTCCCCCTCCTCCTAGGGCTCCACTCCCTGATCCAGAGTCCCTCCCCATCTCTCCTGGAGCCCCTTGAGGGACTGGAAGGGGCTCTGAGGTCTCCCTGGAGCCTTCTCCAGGATGAACCACCCCAACTCTCTCAGCCTGTCCTCACAGCAGAGGGGCTCCAGCCCCCTGATCATTTTCATGGCCTTCTCTAGCCCCACTCCAACAGGTCCCTGTCCTTCACGTTGGGGCCCCCGAGCTGGCGGCAGTACTCCAGCTGGGATCTCACCAGAGGCAGAATCCCCTCCCTCGAGCTGCTTCTTTTGATGCTGCCCAGGTTGAACAGGAGGGAGTGTCCCCTGTGCTGGTGCTGTGTATGGCGTGAGGTGGGGTGGGATAGATTCCAGCCTTAGACAGTGTCCTACCAGACTCAGCATCCCCAGGCAACGCCCCCGTGGTGGCAATGCCCCACAGCAAGACCTGGTGTGGGAGCAAATTACAGCCGAGGAGCCAAAAGAGGCTGAACCTCAGGAACAGCTTCAGCCCTTGGGGTGTTAAACAGCCCCCCAAGACCACAAGGAGTATCTCGACATTTCACGGCAGTAAGGGGGTCTGTGATGGCCAGGGGTTCCCCAGCCATGCCACAGTCCTGGTACCCCCAGCATGGGGGCTGGGAGAGCCCCATGGCTCAGCAGGAAGCCCCAGCTCCCACCCACTGCCAAAAGTTGGGCAGGCTTCCCCCGCCCGGACATCGCACCCTTTGGCAAGGTGCATTTTGGCAGTTCTTGGACAGGCTCTGCTGGCACCACAGCCAAGGACGGGGCCGGGCTCCCGGGTCGGTTTTACATGCTCAGGCTGACACATTTTTAGGTTTTATGACCTTGTTTACGCTGAGCAGCGCTCTGACCGCTTCTCCTTCTGGCTACGGGAAGTTGCCCTGGGTTATGTCTTAGCCCTGTTAAAACACGGTAGCGACTCACAGGCTTCCACCTCTGCCAAGATCAACTGATCCATCTCCACCACAAAGACTAGCTTTGATTTGCAAGCGGTTGGGTCATTGAAGGTTTCACGGTCCTGCCTGCAGCGAGCTCTCCTCCAGCCTGGTGACACCCTAGGGCACGGTCCCCAGGGCCCAAAGGCACAGACCCCTTCAATCCAGCCACCCAAGGCTTTAAGGGACACGGACACAACAGGTAGGTACCATTTATTGAGGAAAGTTCAGTACCGGCCCAAGAAAGGGACTGATCTCTCAGTATGAAAATTAACATGACTGCAATCAAAGAATAGATTATCTGCTACCCGCTACCTCGTTAGTACCTCATCCATGGCTCACAAACTCAGCAGGAAGGCCTGAGATCCTCAGAAAGTTACAACTCATTCACAGTGGTAAAACCTTTGAGTGATGCTGTCCCTTTACTTCTCACCCACGCTCCCCTCCATGCTAAAAGCAAGCTGTGCCCCATAACAGCAGCCCCTCCCTGGGGCCTGTGGGGTCCCACCCAGCCAGGGACAGAGCAGTTTGCCCACAAACACACCGCAGCCTGCTCTGCAGTGGTCCTTCTGCCCCACGGGGAGCTGCTGGGGTGGGATGACACAGCAGACATGGTCCCAGCCAGCCTCCAGACCAGCTTCTTCAAAAAAGCCCTGGGCTGTGAGCTTTGAGACCACGGTTTGCAAAGAGCATGGAATGACGTGGATGTGCAGATGCTCCCCGTAGAGGGGGGCTGGCCAGGCTTTGTTCCACCAGCCATCACAGTCCCTGAGCGTCCCCAGGAAGGTGGGACTGGAAGGCAGAGTATTCACACAGGGACATCCCGCGCCCCGGGATTGCCAGGCGGGAAGAGCTGCAGCAAGGACAGCCCCAGGGCAGGGCTGGGGTGGGCCAGTGGAACACCAGCATCTCCATCCTCGCTTCACCCGTGTGGCTGGTGACACTCTCACCCAGCACATTCCCGGGGACAAACCCTGTGGCCACGCGGGCGGCTGATTCATGCAGAGAGACCCAGGCTCTTCTGCACGTGGGATCTGGCAGAGAAGAGCCAACTGTGTGAACCATCATCTCTAACCAAACAGCAGCTTAGGCAGTGCCTAACCAGACAGCAACCAAACAGTTTTGATTCAAGCTATTCCCTATTGTTCTCCGTTTGTAGTTACCTGTTAATACTCTAATGGTGCCATTCACCCTCATTAACATTTGATTTTCCAGCTCTATTACAAAGCAGCGCCCGCATAAGGTGCAAGAGCCACACATCAGCCTCCCGTGGCCTCATGCTTCACATCTCAGGCAGGTGCTGTGATGGGGGAGAGGGCCGGGCACGATGGCATCTCAGGGGCTGAGGTCGGTGGGGTCACACTTCAGCATGACTTTGACCCCC
Source organism: Tringa tobata (assembly GCA_033628505.1). NCBI lineage: Eukaryota > Metazoa > Chordata > Aves > Charadriiformes > Scolopacidae > Tringa > Tringa tobata. The sequence goes on from JAHREE010000493.1 coordinate 381,928, forward strand.
TCACCCCTCTTGGTGGTCTCGAACGCCTCCAGAGCCTTTTCCAGGGGGAAGCGGTGGGTAACCAAGGGCTTGACGTTGATCCGCTTGGATGCGAGCAGAGCAATTGCCACAGGCCACCTGCAAGGCAAGCAGAGAGCAGGAGATGAGAGCAGCCACCAGTTTGGAGCCCCAAGGAAGGACAACAGAGGGAGCCACCTGGTTTCCTTACAGTAACTTCCTTAGCTCAGGGGAGTTTGGCCCACAAACAATCTTCCAGAGGGGGAACCTCAGGAATCAAGCATGGGAGATGGGACAACCCAACGGCTTTGGGCTGTTGAGCACCAAGAAGTCTGCTGTACACAGACAGTAGGCTGTGCTTCACCCACAAGAGGCTGAGTGAGTGAAAATCACTCATCACACTTTGGAAGCACCGAATGATAAACAAAACCACTGCGCACTGCTCTCCTTGCAAGCCTCCTCACCTGCAGACTGATCACTGTGGAGTTCAAACTCAGTGCAGGGAGAAGAAAGGAGAAGCCTCAGTCAGCTTCCACCCTCTGCTTTGGCACAGACTCCTAAATCTGATTGCCTTGTCGTCCATTTCAATGGGCCAAATGAGAGGGATGGGGACACAAAGGGATGCAGCAGCAAATCTAACTCCCAAACTCCCTACTTAAAAGACATTTCTCCTTTTAAGAAGGAGCCTGACCACACCTCACAAATCCTTCCTGGAAACCACCCCTGCAGACTAAGCAAAGGTTCTTGCTCCACTAGCAAGAAACTACAGCTCTGAAGAGAGCAGAAACCAGGCTGCCAACGTGCAATGCTGGGTCTCAATCACTACCCAAGGAGTTCAAGATCGAAGAGAGGACAGCTGAGCTTCTGCTGCTTCCAGGGCAAGGCCACCTTTCACTCAAAGACCTGCCTGTCCACGAGCCATGCAGTTCAGTCCTCTGTATGCGCATACGCCTTCAGGCTGGCTCCAGATGTATCTCCATCTCCAGAAAACTGATGAAAATGAAACAAGGCTCTTGCTCATCCCAGCATTCGCTGATCCCCAACAAGATTGAGGATGTGATTTCCTTCCACGAGGAGCAAGGAGAGCAGAGCTGGGCACCAGCAGCATGGCTGGATACGCCTGGCCTGGCATCGGATGCAGCACTTGGGATTTTGACTCTGCCCAGAACTAAGACTCCCCTTATCCTTTCCTCAAAAATGGACAATACAGCAGTTAGGAAGGTGGGGGGCAGCAGGCAGGCAGCTTTCCACAAAGCAGTGCGTAGGGCCAGGGCCAGGACCAGGCCAAGCAGCTGCTCAGAGGTCTCCCAGCACAAAAGGCTGAAGCAGCTAAAAGCTGTGTGTTCTCCCTGCCATGCCACGAGCCTTCTACCACACCATACCTCTTCCAAAACACCTCCAGCACATGGCGTTCCCTTTCTACAGAGCATAAGAGTTGAAGGCACAAATGTTAAGATATTTTTAAAATTTTATTTTAGCCTGCTTGCTTGCAGCAGAGTAAGGGTTTGTTGGGTTCTCTTCCTTTCTTTGCATCAAATGCTGCATGAAATGGGAGAGTGGGACAACCCAGCTGGGCTGGGCTGCTTTGCTGTGCTCGTGTTTGCAGTGGTGGGCTCATCCAAGAACCAAGGCATAAAATGCAGGACACATCAGTCAGACGGCCTGCACCGCAGCGCTGGCACGTCAGAGTGCCATGAGGTTTAACCAACTGTAAGGAAAACCAGCCTTTTCCACATCCTCTCTCCTTGTGGAAAGCAAGAATTTCTTAAGGACAGACTTGGAGAAAAATCAGCCCACGCTGCAGAAGACTCACGTGTTGCAGTAGCGGAATATCCCCCGGATATCCACTTCCCGCACGGCGGCGTTCACAATCGGCACAGTCACCATCTCAGGCCCCAGCCCCACCAGCACCAAGGTCCCACCAGAACGAGTGGCCTGGAGAACAAACACACAAATATGTTCTGTTTGGCAAAATACAGTCACCAGAGCCTGTGCAGCAATCTGTGAAAAATAAAGTCACACTTTGTGGCTGTAATGGCCTGCCTGGGGCACAGCAGAGAAGCCAGGGGTGACACAGGATGCTGTCTGGAGCCCGTAGGTGTGAAGCACTCAATAAACAAGGCTTAAAAAGCAATCTCTCAAAAACCTCTGACGGATTTTGGTATCTAAATCTCATTCTGATAAATTACTAGCACTTAGGAGTACAGCACTTAGGAATATTGGATTTCAATGGGAGAGATTTAAAACTAAGAGCCTGATGCTCCACTGGAATTTCTCTTTTTTGCAGCTTGTCCCATTTGTCTCCTGTCCTTTCATTGTGAAACTCAGCACTACCTTTTCTGCATCCTCCCATTAGGAAGTTCATGGCTGCAAAACATCCCCTCCTTAACTGCTTTCTTCACCTGCTGGAATGAAATTTTCTTAATTATTCTCCTTGTTTGAACATAACTTCACCTTAATGGAAGATGCTGTCCTACTTGTACCAGCTCCCTGGCACTGCTGCGTAGTCATGCTTGGGTTTTGGATCTTACTGCAGTCTCTTTGGGAAGTGGTAAAGCATCAAATCAGACAATTATCCCCATGCTGCATGCAAAGACGTTAACTCTTTAATTATCTTAGTTTGTTGTCTAACAAGCACCTCCTCTCCCCCACACCAAGCCCACTGGAATACAGCACTATAGGAGTGAAATAACTGTCATTCCCCGCGGCGTCCCGTGAAAAGTAAAGCCAGTTGTCATCCCTGCTTTACCCTGGGGACGAGTGGTACTCACATAGATGCCAGCCTGGATGCAGGCCTGCACTCCTGTACACTCCACCGTTATCTCAGGCATGCAGCCAAGCAGGCTTTCCACTTTGGAGGCCACCTCCTGCGGGGTCTCATTCTTCACCTGAATGGTGAAATCTGCCCCCACCTCCTTGGCTTTTTGCAGGCGAGAGGCCGATATATCTGGGGAAAGACAAAACAGCTCAAGAATTGCAGCATTATTTGAAGCAGAAGGGGAGAGAGAACCTGAGCCTGCAATCTGCTTCCTACCCCTGTCCGATGTCTCAACAGAGCCACAGTGCTTGGTGACCAGTTGTCAGCTCTCCCAGGAGAGAAGACAGAGTTTATGTGGTAGGACAAGGTGGGAAACTGCAGTAGTTTCTCAAGAATTTATATAGACCACCCAGACCAAAGGGCTTCCCAGCCTTGATGCAAGCAGGCCACCATCAAGGAGCCCTGATGGAAGCAGACACATCTGGGGTTTGAACATGTGTTCCTTTCCTCAAATCCAGGGAGCCTTCAGTGAGGAGGGAAGGTGGAGATCTGCTCTCTTTTCTGGGCAGGAAGAGAAGGATGAGCGATGAGGACACCTTACAGACACAGGAGACACTAAAGACTTTCCAGCCGCAGAAGAGAGTGTGTTTTAAAGGGGGTGAAGCATGAACTCACAGCTGAAATCCACACCACGCAAAGCGATGTCTGAGTGAAGGAAGAGCTGCCACCTCTAGTCTCAAGGGCTGTCTTTTAAGACTATCAGTTCATAGATCTCCCGATTTCTCTTTGGTACTGCAGGAACACTAAGAGCGTGCCAAGACAAAGTAGAAGGCCAAGCTTAACTCCAAAGGCCATGCACACCCATGCCACAAGCAGAAACCACAGCAGCAACAGCCATGGCCAAGCACTGGTGGAACCTCAGTGCAGGGAAAGGCAAAACACAGGAGGGCAGAACAGACAGGGCAGCGCTGAGCTCCACTTGCCCTGTTTGAACAGCGTGGTTGTGTCTTACCAAAGCTGCCACTGTCTAAGACCGCACTGCCCAGTGTCTCTGGCAATCACCCTTTCATGAAACAGCTTCACTAACTCATCCACTACTGCAAACAGACTAAAAAAACATGTTATACACACACTCAGCAAGTTAACCTTGGGAGAAACCTACGAGGCAAAAAACCACCCATTGCTTTTGCATCTTCCTTCTCTGGTTCTCAAGAATATTCGCTGTTGCTCACACCCTCAAGGAAACCTTGCAAAGGGCACTAAGCAGAGACAAAGTTGCTCTGACCTTGCTCCCTGATGACCCAGAAATGACCTGGCTATGGACAGCACAGCACCGAGAAGCCTTTCTGACAGGAGACATCAGGCTCAGAGGATCATTAACGTGGCCATTTCACATCTAGCGGTACCAGATGAGAGCAGGTCATGAGCTCTCTGAGGGCTTCCTCAGTGGTCCACCAGCAGATGCTTCAGCTGAGCAAAGTGCAGGATGCATTAGTTGTCAACACTAAGCGCATCCCCGCTGTTACAGACCTCTGCCGTCCTTTTACCCTCCTTGTAACAGCACTGGAGGCTGCTGAGATCTCTCAAGCAGTTTCTGTTACAGACAAATGAGCAGGCAAGGCCATTTAAAAAACAAAGGGAGTGGATCTGGTAATATGGTGGAGACCTCAGATACCCCATTAACACAGAGCACCAAAGCTGGTGATGATAAATGCCTGCAAGGGCATGGCTGTACTCTGGTACTCTGTCGAGAAGGATCTTGACAGCAAGGTCAATATCTTTCCATAGAATCATACAACGGTTAGAGTTGGAAAGTACCTTAAAGATCATCAAGTTCCAACCCCCTAGACCAAGTTGCTCAAAGCCCCGTCCAACCTGACCTTTTGAAGATCCACAAAATGGTCTGTACCATGGAGCGAGCTGCCCCGGCCACACTGTTTGTCTCTTCTCTTCCACGTCCCATGGAAGGAAGCCACCCATCCCTCTCCAGGTACCACTGGTGACCAGGACATCTCCGGACATAAGGAGGTGGACAGCAGACAAGAAGAGTGGCATTTCCCAGGCAGAAACAACCTCTTTGCCTTGTGCTGAAGCAGTGGTCTACAGGGGCCTTTGTGTTAGCACTGGAAAAGATGTCCGGATCAAAGGTGGAAACTGAGGTGTAACAGCCAGAGAGTTGCTAAACCCAAAATTGATGGGTAAGCAATGTCCTAGGCTTGAAGACTCGGAAAGTGATGCCTTTGCCAGGGGCACACTCCTCTCCAGGACACACAGAGCACCCACCCACCACAAAGAGGAAAATCTCACCAGAGCGCAGTCTTCAGAGAAGTCAGAGGCCGGGGTGGGAGGAAAATATCAAGGGAAAAGAGAAGGAGGACAAGGCCACTGCTCCGACATGAGCTGCTCTGACTCAGCCCCAGCACTGGGAGGAAGCCAGGCCAGAGGACCTACTCTGCCCACCACAGTGAGCGTGAGGTCGCTGACAGCCAGGGCAGGCCATGGCTGCGGAAGCACTCGGGGTGCCGGGGGCGGGCACACCCACCGAGATAAGCACCCAGGAGACCTGTGGAGGGAGTTTCAAGAAAGGGTAACAAAGGGTAATAAAATGCAGACAAAGGAGGAAAAGCCAAGGCTGGAAACTCAGGGCAGCATCACCCTGGAAGCCTCAACACGGGCTCTCGTTCCTGGGGCTGCAGGAGGCATTAGTCACGTCTGTCCCTCCCAGGCTGTGAGTACTGGGCCTCAGGACACACGTACAGTCATGACCCTCTGCCAGCCAAGCTGCACTCACAGACCTCTCGCACACTTTTGAGGCACTCGAAGTGCTAAGAAACACTTCTGCCTGGCATGGCTGGTGTCTCCCAAATCCCAGCGTACAGCAAGGAGACCAGAGGAGGCTCAACAGCACTCCCAGCAATGGACCAAACTCCCCAGGAAGTTTGGTCTCAAAACACCAGCTTGTGGCAGGCACGGCGGGGATTCAGCCATTTAGAGAATCTGCCCAATCACTAATTTATTTTATACTGTCTCTTTGGCAGAAATACATCCAGAGGCAGAGTCCTGGAGCAACAGGCACGGCCAGCCAGTGCCTTTCAAAGCAGCCACAAAAGCCAATTCTCTGGCAGCAAAAAAAACCCCCACGCTTTTCCTGTAGTTGGTCTCTGTTTTGCTGACCTGCTCGGGAAGGAAGCCCTGGTGTCAGAGAGGAATACAGGACCCAGCAACGATAGTGTCAGACCCGGTCAGGGCTGCGGTAACATCTCGGTACACCTGGCCCAAGTGAATCACCGCTAAGCGCATACTGAAGCTGACAGATCTACAGGTTATCAAACAAGAAGGTTACCACGTTGTTTAGAGCTCCAGACACTTGTGAGTCTTGAGGAGAAGCAAGTCATTCAGAATTTAAACCTTACTGTGGCGGAACCCCACGCAAATCTTGGGAAAGTGGTCAATTATCCAATTAAAGGGTTGCGTCTTGCTTCTAGTTTGTTTTCACTTCCTGGCAGATGGAGCTAATTAAAGTTTTGGCTGCAGGATTAAGAGTAGCCTGATCTTGTATCTCTGCTCCCACGGAAGTTATCAAATTACACTTAAGCTGCCCGTGATGGTTTACGAGCCAACTTAACATGCAAATATTCTTGAAGCTCTCACACTTTCTATGTTGATCTTCAACTCAAAGGAGTTGAACTCTGTCCAATTATTCATATTCCCTGACCTTGACTTCCAGGGTTTCTGGAGGCACTGGCACCCAGGACTTCAGATTTAGATAGCATGAGGGGAACAGTTTCCCCTAAGTAGGAATTACTAATTGTACCTTTAGTGACAGATAGAGTAAGGCAAGACAGCCTAACACTGCCGTATGAACACCCACAGCGTCACTTCACTTGCTGGGGAATAAGGCTAATTTTTTACGTGCCTCTAAGAGAAAAGTAACTTTCCAGAGCAACAGCAATGTCCACAGCAAGGCAGAAGGCCAGGAGAAGGCTGCCCATAAATATCGATCACACCCACCTGGCAGCAGAACAGAGAAAGCCATAGACCTTAGGAAAGAGAAGATGAGGACTCACGAGGCAAACTGATCTCCTGCACCCAACTGCAGTCCATTAAACACATCAAACCCTGTCTCTGAAAAGGGAAAACACTAGTCTGCCAGGAATAAAGCACTTCAAGGAGAAGAGCAAAGGTTATCGGAAACGCTAATACCTTTTATCAGGCAAGCTGTCTTATCTGGGGGGAAAGGCAAGCTCTGGCACACACAGGCCTTTGGAAGGGTAGGGCTGAGCGTTAGTCTCTAGCTACAGTGCCAGCTGCTCTCTGGGAGTCCCAGAGAACGGACCCGACCCCTCAGCAGAGATGTAACTTTCCAAAATCCATGGACTCCAGGTGTGCCAAAGACCCTCACCGCAGAAGCTGTAAGAGACGAGTTTTCCCCAAGTCAGGAAAAAGCTCTTCTAGCTATTTCTGTGTTTGTGTGCGGCTTGTCAAATCGAACACAAACATTTAAAGCCCTAAACGCCGTTGCAGACAAAGCTCTTCACAGACAAACACATCATAAAAACTCCAGGCAATGAATTCAAAGGATCTGATAGCAAAGTACAAGAGGGCCTTTGTGGGCAGACAGTCACCTCGCAGGTGTCGGCTCCTAAACCCAACACAAAAAGCAGTTCCTTGAGAAGGGCAGCAAAATCCCCAGCGGCAACGAGCCAAACTAAACCCGTTCCTCAGCTCCTGTCACGCACAAATATTTGACTGGGGACAGCACCTCCGTGGGCGTCTGAGCATCTCAGTCAAACACTGATGTAGACAAGTCAGGATCATTACCTAGGCCAAGATGCAAAGATAAGAAGGGGTTAATTCCACATAGCCAAGCTTGCTGACCCTACAAACCAGGTTCTGAGATGTTCCTGTGGCCACCTGGAGCCTGTGGCACACGCTATACAGACCTGCTTGCCCAGGAAGCAGAGGTGAGAGCAGCTCCCACTGTTACAGTGAAGAACACACTTGGGCAGGACCAGCGATGGGGCCACAGGCCGAACCAGCTGCCTCAGCCCCACCAACCCCTGCCAGCTCACCAAGCCCTTCCCCACCCAAGGACTGGGTCATCCTCCAGCCCCTGCACCAGTTCAGCTCGGAAGCAAGGTTCCTCATACGTAATTCAAGAGGCAGGGTTGCTTTTCCTGCTATAGCAACCAACATCCACAAATGACAACACTTTGCAAAATCTGAGGCCTGGACTGATCACATCCACCAAGGAGGTGCCTGCAGGGTGGGGCCAGCACAGCAAAAAAGGCCCCAGACTTGGCAGCAAGAGGATTTAGGAGGGAGAAGGCACTAATCTGCCTTAGGTTTTGTCATGAGCTGCCACGGAAGGATGCTTGCGCGAAGGCAAGAGGGTGGGGCCTGAATTTTGTCTCTCAATCCAAAGACAGAAACACAGTAATTGAGAGGTCAAAAATGCACCCAGGCCGAAGTGTGGGAGGTGGAGTAACAGCCTTCTGAGAGGTCCATGTTGGGGCTGTGGCCCAAAACCACTACAGCAACCTCTGCTCGTTGTCTAGTCTTACCTGCAACCACTCCTCCCAGCCACCGCTGCTCAGAAGGATCAAAGAGTAGTGGAAACACCACTCCCAGGCCCTGTCCAAACCCCAGGTGGAAATTTCAACCAGGAAACCTCCTGAGGCTACTCCAGCTCTCAATTCTCCTGGGCAAGCTACAGAGAAGCACCTGAACTTGGAGGTGAGGTGAAGAGAGCTGGGCTGGGGTAGCAGGACAAAGAGAAGGGGGGATCGAACATCTCTCTGCAACAACCAGAAGGGCAGCTGGAAAGACAATGGAGACTCATTTCAGTTGTTGCAGACAATACAAGGGGAAATACCCAGTTTGTGAGTCGACCCCAGAAAAAGCCTCTTCATTAGGAGGTGGTGCAATCCTGGAGTAGGTACCCAGAAAGGTGGGATGTCCACCCTCAGCTGTTTCCCAGGCCCAGCTAGTCAAAAACATGGCTGCAAGCAGCAGTGGACTAGAAACCTCCAGGACACAGTTATGCAAGGAAGGCCCATTTCTGAAAATCAGGGACCCTGAAAAGGCCATTTCAGTCATCGCACATAATCAGTGGAAAATAAACCCCCCAGCAGGACAGCAGAAAGAAAGGTAGCAAAAGAAAACTAGAGAGCCCTTTCTGCACACAGAAAGGACTGTGAAAACATGTGTCCAGGCCATCACCTAGTGCTACGAGAGGAAGGAAAAACCTGCTCAGAGCAAGCCTCCAAACACGGTGTAAAATACGCCGTGTGCCTAGGTGAAGACTAGAAGCAGATATAATCAAGGTCTATCTGCCCTACAGGGAAGGCGAAACCAGATCTTCAAGGCTCGATCTATGAGCCAAAGGCAAAGCATAAAGTTGAGGTCAGAAAAGCTCAAAATGGAACAAAAAAAAAAAGGGTCTGTTAGTGTTCAGAGACACCAGAAGCAAGCAGAGCTTTTGTAACTTGGGGCTTTGTCATACAGACACATTCCCTCTTCCCAAAAGACCTGCTCAAAGTCTGAAAAAGGTCTCTAGGCTTGACCCAAGGACCACTCATTAGCCTCTGCTTTTTTCTCCTTGAAGCACTGTAGCTATACCGCCTGCACAACACGTCTGTGCCAGGAAGCAGAAGTTGTGACCCTACTCCATCAACCCAGCAGAGAAGCACCAGTTGCAACCGGTACCTTCTTACAGATCCCAATAAATGCAAAGATCAAAGTCTTGTCCTGGGGATTTTATTAGGATTCCCTCCCAACAGGCACGCTACTACTCCATTCATGAACAGACCTTCCATTGTGTCTGGGCTGCTTTCCCCAGCAGTAACCCTGAAGGAATAACGGGCAACTAGTCAAAGTGAGGTATTGTAGGAAACAGGCACACTTTTATGGGTTAAAAGGACCTACCTGTAATTACCACCGCCGCTGCACCCATCATCTTAGCAACAAGCACATTCACAAGGCCAATTGGTCCTGGGTACAAAGGGGAGAGAGAACACACAAAACTGTCAAAGACACCAGACGTGGGCTCTGAACGTGCCCAGGGCTCAGCACGTTCCCAGGCTAAAGGAGGCTCTGACTGCACTTCCAGGTGGGCAGCTGTGGGATCTCAGCATCACCATGATCCCACGGCAGCGAGGACCAACTGCTGAGAGAGCGGATACTGCTACATGAGGGACTCCGCAAGGAGAACACCACCCGCTCCTCTCTCCCTGGAGCTGTAGGCTTGGGCATGCCCAGGCACTGCACTTTGCATTTGGGCAGCTCAAAATTCAGCACCGTAGGGCAGCATGGGTAAGGGCAGCCTCAAGGTCATCACCATAACTCCGCCGTGACCCACAGCTTACAGCAGAGCCTAGAAGCACAGCTTGCACCCCGTCCATCCCCCTCCATGCCCCAGCAGACAGAGAACCCCAGGAATGAATAAGTTCACTCTACCAGAGCCAGACACGAAGACTTTGCTTCCCAGAGTGACTCCCGCCCTTTTGCAGGCGTGGATTCCCACCGAAAGGGGCTCGATAAGGGCTCCTTCTTCAAAGGTGACATTATCTGGAAGCCTGCAAGAACCAGACACAAGCAACAGTCACCAAAGAGGTCGATGACAGTGATGAGGAAAGCCATGGCACTCAAGGACCAAACGTGGGTCTAAATCCCAGTGGCAAAATACACTCTCGCCCTTGGTCTGAGAAACCCAGGGCTGGAAGCCATTCCAAGAGGTTGTATTGCCTCCTTCCCTCCTCTGAAGCAGCATCAAGTACACCTAAACCATTTACAAGTAAGGTTTGCCTAAGCAAACACAGGGATCCACAACTTTCCCTACACCTTCTCCCCGGTACTTGGCGAGTCAACTCTTCTGCCGCTCATTCCCTTTGGAATAAACCCCACAGTTGTGTGTGCACCTCCTCAAAGGCTGCCCCACGGCTGGGACACATCAGTGGGCTCCCACATCCCTCATCCGGATGGAAAAAAGCAGAGGGGGGTGAAACCCTTCTGAACTACTGACAGAAACAAATCCCAGCCTCACAACGCAGCCTGCCAGAAAGCCACCAGCGTGGGCTCTCGCACAGTGGGTGCCGTGTCTGCGAGGAAAGTCTTTCTGACAGCCCGAGGAAGCCTGAGGTCAGATCCCATCCAAGCCAGCACGAAGCCAGAGTGACGGAAATGACAGTTGTGGGAAGGCAGCTGTAAGATATCTGTATGTCCCTTGTCTCCAGGAGGCACTGAAGGGCTGACTCCAAGAGTTCCCTCGCGTGAGAGTTTGGCATTGCATCTGCTCTTCTGGGTTGGGGAGGGCAGCTTTGTGGCACCATCCCATCTCCATCAAATTACTCAGAGCACCCAACACAGAGTCTCTCCGCCTCCAGAAGGACAGACAACAGCTGCCCAAGTATGTAGGAGCCCATGGAGCTCAGCCATCACCTTTTCTTGGCAAATCTGTGCTGGCAGAGCAACTTCATGTCACAGAATCTGCTCTGCATCAGCCAGCCACAGCATTGCTGATCTGAACTGGGGAGTACCAGATCCAGGCTTTGCAATACACAGCTTAAAAAAAAAAAAAACCAAAATAGCCAAAGTAATATTTACTCAAATCAGAGAAAAAAGCAAAGCCCTAGAAGAAGACACCTACAAATCAGCCACTTCCTCCCAAGCAAAAACCTGTGATGTTGTCAAAAAATGTTATTTTAACACACAGGAAATCAGTGACAGCAGATCTGGACAGTAAGAATTTAGACCCATCCAGACCAGCATCTCATCCTGAGAGCAGCTGCTTGGGATCCACTTTGAAAAGAGCTTCCTGCCTGAGGACTCTCATGAGAAGAGCATTCAAGTGCCTCCTTCCAATGGATTTGATCCTGAATGTGTCCTCTGCAGGCGCCAAAGATCAATCCCAAGGACATTCCTGCTCATGGAAGCACCAGCTCCACACAGACTGAGAAAAAACAAGCTGCACAGGGAGACCAGTCTGAGGGGACCACAACCTTAGACTATTTTTCACTCCTCGTGTAAATGCACTTAAGCGGGTATAATGTTGCAGAGGCTTATTTGGGTTTCTAGCATATTTGCCAGCGTACTTAAGCACAGAGTTGCTTTTAAGCAAATGTGTCAGTCCTGCCACATACTCAAGATTGCTGAACTGGATATGAAAACAGACCTGTAATCCTAGCAGCTTAGTGGGGCCATTCAGTGCCACACAAAAAAGCACCTTAGCAGGGACTCCTTTCTGTTCCTGCTCTGCTCTAAGTAGGATGACTTTGTTTCAAACGGCAGAGCGATTGTCAGCAGTCAACGCGGTGCTTCCTGAAAAGCAGCAGTAAAGCTAGCTCAGCTCAAAGAATAAGACAAAGACCTACAGACAAAGACCTTATCATCCTAAGAAGGCAATGATATAAAAAGATGGCAGAAAAGAAGCTTGGAGCAAATGGGAAAAGGAAAATAATAAAAGGGTAAAACAGTGGTGACATCCCAGGAAACATGGAAAAAATGTTTATGTCTGGCACCAAAGGGGATAAACTACACCTGCCTGACAAACCCTTGGCAAAGTGGCTGTTATCCAAGCCTTGTACATGTTATTTATGGATCAGAAAGCATTGAAACCTGTTGTGTTCACGTAAAGAGTGCTCACTGCAATACTCGAAAGGGCCAAGAGGCAACTTCTTCAGCTAACTCCCTGCTCTGGGAGTATGTATTTCTCTGCAGAGGGAGCACCAACTCACTTGTAGCAGTAGCTGGCACTGTGCTTGTAGTAGCGGCACAAGTTCCCATCATCGGGAGGAGTGGCGCAGAAGAAGATGGTTGGAGACAGGTTATAGCGGCCAGTTTTGCAGAACTCATCCATTTCCCTTGGGACACCAGGCTCGATGGCCACTCGATCACCTGCCAGGGTGAAAGCAGACTGTTACCCGGGAAGAATGTGGGCACATAGGTACGGGTAGCACTGAAGAACCACAGAAGACAGCATGAAGCCCTGGCACGAGGGGCATCTGCTCACTGATCACACTGCACACACCAGGCAAGTTCCTAACACTTCCTTCACGGTGGCCTCATCACCAAAAGAAAGAGCTGGTGTTTCAAAGGCACAGACAGAGCAGATGGAAGCTCAGCCACATACAAACCTCTCTCCAGCTGCCTTGAACTCAGCCTTAGTGCATGAAAAGGCAGCCCTCACCCCAGGCAATCACACAGTGATCAGACTTTTTTTTCTGAATCTGTAGAAACTGTAAGAGGAAATAATTAGGAGAGAGCAGGTGAGCTCTGCTGGCCACCAGCTGGAAAGGACTGTCCCTTGGGAAGGGAGCTGACGGTGCAGAAGCACACCCAGGAGTGAGGCAGGACCTATCAGGGAACAGAGACGTCTTGACGCTGCGATGGAGTAGCCCAGACTGCTGGAAGGACACATGCTGCAGGACAAAGAGTAATGATTTAACTGCAATCACAAGGCAGGATGGGCAAAGAAAACAACTGTGTGACCACAGTACAACTTGCCACACACAGGGACACAAGACCCCTTTTTCTTTGGCAGAGGAAACCAATTAAAGCCAAATGTCTCTGCCAAGCTCTCCACCAACAGGGTTTCAGCCAGACAAGTGACAAGCAGAAGAATGGATCGAAGTAAAGAGCCATCTACACCCCTGTGATATGGCCAACGGGGGATGTTTGGGGGTGAGAGAAGCAGGACAAGCACACACTGAATGTCCTCCCAGCCTCCCCTTATATTCAGCTGTGGGGTCTCCCAGGCTTCATGTGGTTTCTTTGTATTTTGTAACCCTCAACAATTTCTCCCCCGCCTTCCACCATGTAAACTTTTAGCATCCACATCATCCTTTGCCAAGGAGGCCTGCAGGTCTGCTACACTTTAGGTGAACGCTGTACCTGGCTTCCACTGTCCTTGCTCTTGTATTGGAGGAACCAGAGAACCAGGCAACCTTTATGTGCCCTCCATGAGACCTGTGTCACACATCACTGAGGTGGGTAATAGCAGCACAGCGACACTCTGAAGGAGAAGGTCACACTGTGCAATCCACAGGTCAGAGCATCAGATAAACTTACCTAACAAAAAAGTACAGCCTGTTACCAACATGTTTTCAGGAACTGATTAGCAGGAAAACAAACAAAAAGACAGTTTTGATTCCAGTTATTCGTCACAGAGATGCTGCTCCGCATCTCGTCATTTCCTTCAGCTCCTCTGAAAATTTTTCACTTATTTTATATCCCTTTGGAAAGGAGGAGACCAGAACTGTATGCAGAGCTCCAGAAGTGCAATGATGTCCTCTGATTGAGTCCCTATCCCTAACACTGATTTGCATTTTTCACCACTACTGAGCCAACTTTCCCACGCATTGTGTCTGAGCCAAAGATCTCACTCTTGACCAGTGATTGTCAGCCCACCATTTTAGATATGAAGCTGGCTTTGTTTCTTCTGCTGTGGAAACCACTGTGTTTACGCACATGGAATTTCATCTGCATCTCATTGCCCAGCCACCCTTAAGGTCTCTATGTAACTCTCGCTAGGTCTCCACCTTGCCTAAGTTGCTACCACCAGCAAACTTTGCAAAATTCAGCCCATTTTCTAGGACATTCATGAGCACAGTGAACTGTAGAGTTCACACCATGGGGCCTGGTAGGGTTGCTCCAGTGACCTCTCTCCACTGCAGGAGGCCATTTGCTTCACACACAGTGAAGAAACATTAACAGCAGGTTGTCTGCAAGAGACATGTTTCTGTACATGGTTTCCGAAGCTTTATCTAGCTTCTTCAAAAGGCACCTTGTACCAGTGTAGACTCTGGTCTGCATTAAAATAAAGTCAGACTAGCTCAAGATATCCCAGGATAAAGCATACCTAAGAAACACCATAAACCACAGCGTCCAAGCTGGGTGATTAATAGCAGCACAGCGACACTCTGAAGGAGAAGGTCACACTGTGCAATCCACAGGTCAGAGCATCAGATAAACTTACCTAACAAAAAAGTACAACCTGTTACCAACATGTTCTCAGGAACTGATTAGCAGGAAAACAAATAAAAAGACAGTTTTGATTCCAGTTACCTGGTTTTAGATGAGTGACTCCTGGTCCCACTTTGACAACAGTCCCAGAAGCTTCATGCCCCAACACCATGGGGTCCTTCACAACAAAATCCCCGATTCGACCATTCTGCCAGTAGTGGACATCAGACCCGCAGATCCCAACAGAATGCATCCGCAGAAGGACCTCTGCCAGAAAAGCAAGAAAGCCTCCTTGTAGGAAAGCTTACCTTCTCGGGCACTGGGGAGCGACACGGGTGCTGTCCCTGTGCCCCACAACAAAGGCCAAGCCAGCATCGAAACAGCTGAATTTACTAGCATTAAATAAATATAGCAGAACTGCACATGCACGCGTTAGGATGGATGGCATATTCATGAGACACCTGCTGACATACAAAACTACACAAGGATTTACAACTCAGGAAAGATTAACATATGGTAAAACCCCTGTCAACAAAAGCTAATACAATCTAAAAGGGACATGAGTGTCACCGGAGCAGGAATGAAAGACCAAGTTCATTTAATTTTTCCTTTTCCCTAAGCTACAATTTCAGCCCTGGAGAGTTAGTGAATCAAATTCCTATCAGCCCACATGCCCAGCCTATTAATATTGAGTCCTGCAATAAGATCATCTGACATGTCCCAAGAGCTGTTTAATGTGAAATACATGAACTGATGAAACAGGAAGCAGAAAAAGCCAAAGGGCTGTATTCGTTACTGCTCCTGCTCTTCTTTTCAAGTGAAAATGCAGCATTACCTGTTTCAACCACAAATTCGTTTTTGGATTATTTTATACTTTCTCAGAAATATTTTATCTTTTTATAATATCAAGGAGTGACAAAAGAGAATGAGAAAAGAAAGAGATTAGTAAAGAAAGCAGGCAGAAGCAGCCATCTCTAGACCTACCATTGGGACCCGGTTCTGGGATCGGACGGTTTTCCTAGAAAGAAAAATAAAAACATTCAGTTGCTTGTGCATAGCCATGGGAATAGCTCCTGGAGAGGTGGAGAGTCAGTCCAGGGTAGCTCAGGTAAATCCGTAAGCTGATCAGGTTTTTGGTTCTGTGTGCTCAATCAGACATTGCTGTGCAACGAGGAGGGATATAGATGTGCCGTCCACGCTCCCTAAGCCCACCTCCTTTTGCTTGCACCGTGGAGTAACGTCAGCATCCGTTATGAGAGAGCACACAGCCAGCTTGTAAATCCACCCTCCAAATTATTTTGCAATAAACTCCCCTTCCCTGCCCAGAAAAGAGCCACATACTAAACTTTCCTGCCCCGGAACAGCCTCAAGTTTCAACCTGAATCCTTCATCCCACTGGCTGACCAAAAATTCACCTTCTGTAACCAGGAAGATTCTGAACCACCTATGTTCAGAAAATGTTAATATTGCAGTGTTTATGTTACTATTACAAACAATAAGAAATATTTTTACTACATGCTGCATTTTACTGCATTTATGCTCAATGCATAAATCAATTGTAAACATTACTGTAAGTCACATTTGAAGTCACATCCTCTTGTAATTGGCATGACAGCTCTTTATGAATTGAATGATAAAACCAGAACCATAAAAGTAGTCACATGGCCCCAAGTCACCCTTCCACTCAAAAAGTCTGCAGGCCTTTGCCTTCACTGAACTCCCTCAGCTGCCTCAAAAGATAAAGGAGTAATTTTGTTGGGGTTTACAACATCAAGACAGTACGACACCCACCGAGCACCCACCTCTAGGATCATGTCTCTAAGAAAAGCCCCACCAAAGCAGTTAGTGCTAACAAGAACTCTTCATAATCCATCGGCTGCTCAGATTTTCATACATCTTAGACCTCTTTACTCACAGCCCAAAACTGGGCACAAGACCTTCAAGCAGACCCCCTATTCACACAGTTCCTCTTAAAATTTTTGGTGTATACACATTAGTGAGCCCACGGTCGGTTATTTCTCCTTGCAAGAGCATCTTCTGTTAGCAAGAAACACGATCTCTGGACTTCAGAGATGAGCAATCGCTTTGCAGCAGTCCTCCACGTATTCACTTCACCAGTTAGAAGCTGCTACATAACAACAAACATGAGATTTTCTGCTGCCCTACTGCAGAGATAGCAGGGCATCCCTTCCTCCTTTGGGGGAGCACTGCTTCGCATTTTAGCTAATTTAATACGAGCATAAATATGAGCATATTCCTCAACTCCTACTTTGTACTTCACCAATCTAAACATCACAAAAAGAGAAATTCTGGAAACGCATCCTGAGAGTGCTGCTCTGTTAAAATACCTGCTGAATAATCCCTGCAGGGATGTGGGCAGGATGGCCCAAATTGTGTCAAATGGAGTGCAAATCAAAGCACAACCCAATCTGCTAAAGTTTTCAATGCATTTTTTTTTCACCTGCATTTTTTTCTATGTGGGGTGTTTGTTTTGTTCCACTAAGGACACAGCCCACAGCATTACTTTTAAAAGAAGTTGATCTAGATGTAACTTCTTATAACTCAGCCCAGAAAAAAAAAAACTTTTTTTTTTTCTTCAATAACAGCTGTGCCGAAAAACAGACATCCTGGTAGGAAGTGAATTCTCCAGCCTGATTTGCATAACACATGGAGTGACCAAACTGGAAGACCCCAAAGTGTTTCAGGACACACGTTCTGCTTGCTGTCCAATGTTCACCCAGAAGTTCAGAGAAAGCAACTGGTGTAACTGAGGACGTGAAGGAAATGCAGCAAATGTTTTCTGTAAAAGGAGACATATAACGAGAGGATATGGGCACGTGCATAAAAAACAATAAATCTTCAAGTGGCAGCAAATGTGAGTCTGTGGCAACCGCCTAAGATCAAGAGGAGAGTCAACAAAAATGAAGCCAACACATTTTCGCATAACACAGGTCAGCTATTAAAGTCTCGGTGACTCTCCCCATGGCCAACACAGCCACACGAATCAAGAATGGTGCGGGAATTATGGCAAAAATGATCTCACCTAACTTCAGGTATCAATAACACAGATAACAAATTCACAGTTCACTGCCTTATGTGACCTTTACATGATCAGACGGGCAATGCAGTAAGTGCCATTCATATCGTGGCAAAGAAACTTCAGAGAAGCCTGGGAGGATCACACCTCAAGGAGCTGCCAGTAAGATCAGGGGAGCACTGATGACCACCTCCGATGTCTCCAGCAATATGAATATCCCAAGGAAAACTCACGCATCTGGGCATAGGCCAGTTTAGAGACCAGCAACGCAGACAGGATGGAGCCAGCATCCACGCTCATCCACCTCTCATCCATCCTTCTAAATCACAGGGTATTGGAAACGTAGATCATCTCAATTCTCACTCACTATGGTGATGCCTTTTATTTCTAGAAGCCAGGCTGCACACACTTCCAGTGAAATTGCAGGTATATCAAAGGTGGCTGGGAGCCACACAGGCATTACTAACACAAACACCACTTAGCCTTTGGCACGCATCACTTGAGCTGTGCAGAAATGGTAAAAAATCAACTGCTTCCCTGATAATCATGCCCAAAAAGAGCTGCTGCAGGTATCCAAAGTCTGTGTGTTCCTAAAAGCCCTCCTGCCAGAACTGTTTGTACAGAAAACCGCCTGTCAATGTTTGCCCATGTAAATTTTCCCTCCCCGGCCTGGCACTTGCCAAACTGGCAAACACAAATCTCCAGCAGCGCCACAATGATCCAGCACCTGGGACATCCAAGCGTTGACAGTCAGACACACAGAATTGGTTTGAAGCACTGACGGAAAATCAAGGCCTCCCCTCCCCACCAGGAACAAGCGCAGGCGTCACGCTGGGGCTGCTCCTTTGAACCCTCCTTCTCACCTGGGCCCTCTCTCGCCCTAGGAAGCCAGGGGCCACCCTCCATTTCTGCCTCCTGGGAAGGCCGCTTTCACATGAGTGTCTGAGGAACAGCCCCCGCTCCCCGTCCCGCTGCTCCCCATTCCCTCCTTCAGCCGCGCAACCCGAAGCGGGGCTCGGGCAGCCCCTAGCCATGGGGCAGCCCCAGGCTTTGGGCTCCCCGTGCCCCACTTGCCCCCCTGGGCACCCTCCCCAGCACGGGGGCAGCCGCTGCCCCTCCCGCTCCCGTCCCGGGGCCAGTTCAGCTCTCTGGCCCGGCGCCAGTCAGGGACACCGCGGGGAACGGACGCTCCCGCGC
>JAHREE010000493.1:401106-452126 GCA_033628505.1 Tringa tobata
AGCCCACCTGGGTGTCCCCCACTGAGCGCCCAGGGCCCAGAAGGCCGCAGCACCAGGCTCCCTCAGCCCCATGGGCTCCCCCGGCCACTGGCAGCACCTGGGGGAGCAGCTTCATCTGGGGATCTGCTGGCTGCCCTCCCGGCGCCCCGACCCCGGCTGGCCCCGGCCTGGGCACGGACACAGCACTCCCGGTGTTTCAGAGCGTAACTGGGTGCCACCGGGCCCTGTCTCCCCTTGTCTCATGTCTGCCCAGGTGCCGCCTTCTCCTGTGCTAAATGGAGCGGCCTGGTTCGTGCTGCTGCTGGTGTGAAGCCGGTGGCAATGTGGCAGCGTGCACTTTGGCTAAAATTCAACAAAATGCAGGCCGGTGGGCTTGCCTGGACCCAACCAGGCACAGCATTGTTGGGATGTTGATATCTCAGCTGGGAAAATGCCTTCCTAGGAAAAAACTGAGATTGCAGGGATTCTGGATTTCAGGGATAAGAGGCTTACTGCCCAACATCCTTGGCTAATGGTGTTGGCAAAGATCTCAAGAAGGTTATCCTCTCCTAAGAACAGCCTGAAGCTTTGTGAGCTTGACTTCCTTGGAAAAACAGAAAATGCGGAGGATATGTCACGCAAAGTTGCCAGAAGGAGCTAAGAATAGCCTGCACTAACATTACTGCTTTCTCCTGCTTGCATGAATGGGAGTGTCTATGCATTTCATTTCCTTCTTGCAAAAATGTTTCACCTTCCAAGCAGAGGAGGGCTGATGCATTTCTGTTCTCCCTATCAAGGGCATTCCCCATCATGCTTATCTGAGTCAGAGCCAGCATCAAATTAGTGGCTGTGGGCCGCCTCCGTGGTTACTCTGAGGGCAGGGGAAGGAGCCTATGTGCGGGGGAAGCTGTGACCAAATGCCTTACTCAAGTGTTTACACAGCAGTGCAATTGCTGCCACATCCGCTGCCTCCATGCGGAACGAGTATTTACATTTCTGCAAATTACAGAAAGAGGGAATGGACGTCTCCTCCTGGACATGCTTGTTTTCTCAAGGCACCCATTCACACCTCTCTTTTTTGGGACATATTTGCAGCTAACCTCCAAACTTGATTTGCTGTGCAAATGGTCTGCATTGTTCTGTCTGCATCCCAGCTTGGAAGTCGCTGTGAAATCCCACAGCTCTACCAGCAACGTGCAGTCTGGCCCTTCAGCTCCAAAATTTCAAGAAACACGAGAGA
Source organism: Tringa tobata (assembly GCA_033628505.1). Taxonomy (NCBI): domain Eukaryota; kingdom Metazoa; phylum Chordata; class Aves; order Charadriiformes; family Scolopacidae; genus Tringa; species Tringa tobata. Next base: position 402,326 of record JAHREE010000493.1, read on the forward strand.
CATGCTTGGGGCTTAGCTGAGAACTTGGGGCTCTTGCTACAGTACAACTCCTTCGGGTCACAGGAGTCATCTTCAGCTCCTACAACACTACATCTCTCTACTGTTCCTCAATGTTACTCATTTTCGCATAAACCCCTGATATTAGTGGAGTTGATGAGAATTAAGCATGGCTGGGTCCGCCTGGGAAGCTGGTGATTCCCATGCAGCCTTATTCCTCCTTCTCTCAAGGGAAATTTCTCACAGGCTCAATGTTTGCCCAGGGTAACTTCTCTCCATTTGAGACTGCCTTCATTTCCTGGGGCACGGCTGCAGTCTGCCGTTGCAAAAGCAGTGCTGCAGCACACCCTGAGATTTCCTCTGGGTGCATCAAACAGGCCAGGCCAATGGCAGGTGTGTTGGGCCAGCCAAGAAAATGTATTTCAATTGCCACAGGCTTTGTCTTGCTGCAAAAGTGGCTTCTGTGCTGCTTTGATCTGCTTTTGCACACCAGGAGATGCTCTGAAGAGCCCAGGCTCTGGCTGCTGCTGTGCCCTGGGGGTCACTGCATTGACAGGGCAAGGTGGCAGATTTAAAGTGCTTTGGTTCTGTTGTCATCTCTCCCAGGAGGAACCAATGATGCTAGCTGTTCTTCTCAAGGAACAGTGATGCCCTCGTCCAACACAGCCCTGTGGCCAGACAGCCTCTGCTCCTACCCTGCAGCCAGATGGGGAAGAAGGTGGTTCCTTGCCAGCATTTGGGGAGACAAGTGGCTTTTTGTTGGGGCATGAGAACTGGTTCCTTCAGCTCCTGCTCCTCCCTGCCATGACCGTCAGCACTGTGTCTTCAATTCTCCAGCTTCCTCCCCTTCTCTTTCCCGCTCTCCTTCTAGGTCAGATCCAGTTCACATTTTCCATCTGTGTTTTCTCTGCCAGCATTTACTGCCTGACAGCTAGCTCCAGCGTGCAGACTGGGTCTACTCTTGCTTCAATACCACAAGGACTTCACCAGCTGCTATAAGTCCTCTGAGATCTTCATTTAAAAGAAGTTTTGAAGCTCTTGCCATGGTCCATTTCTCTTTGTTTGCCTTCAGTGCTGCCTGGCAAGCTCTTTGGACTGCCAACCAAAAAAAGCCCTAACAAAACATACTTAGGACTTAGTTGCACACTCGTTTCTTTTTCACTTATGCTTATGGGCACACAGCTTTTACTGACCACAAGGTCATTTGCATGCCTTTAAGCACGCAATAATGGTCTATAAAGATCATATTAGGACTTAAGTTGACCTTGCGAAACAATTCCTATTGCCAGAACAGTTTAACTTTTCATCAGCTCAACAGAAATACGTTTGCCTTTTCAGTCAACGATCAGGATCATTGTTGCCTCGCTAGGTAAGAAGATAGGTGCTTTGTTGACATGACTGTAACTAGGTTCACTTATAGCAGTCAAACTGGGCATGTATTTTCTTTGTTTGCAAGTTATGAAACACCCCCCTGGACCATCTCAGGTGAGGAGAGGGGTGACATGACCTCAGGGGGACTCATTTCCGCATCCCAGAGAAGGTCAGCGTCCCAGGTCACACACACGCCAGTTCCCCGTGGAGGGTGAGGATGGTGTTTTGGACCCCAGGGTCCTTGCAGTGATCCTTCAGCTGTCCCATGTGGTGGGGCAGCCTCAGGTGTAGTGGTGGCCTGGGCACCCTGTGTGAAGCCACCAAATACCTGCTGTTAAGCATCACACGTCAGTGCAAGCCTCTGCCCGATCCAAAATGTAACCAAAGGGCTGAATTCTGTGTAGCCTTAGCCCAGTCTCTCCACCTCCATGAGTTCTCCATCTCCATGCATAGTTCAAGCAGGACCTACATTAGAGGCAGCTACTTCTATTCCCCTTCCCTTATTTATCCTATAAAGGATTTCCATGTTTGCCCAGGAGGTGCTGTCATCCTCAACAAGGACCCTCTGAAGCTGCTTGCACTTCCCAGCATAGCAATTCTATTTCTGACCAATTAGATCAACTGTTTTCTCCGAAATGTAGGCAGAAAATTTGAAGACGCCTTCCCAGATCTACCAGCACTTTTGACAACAGTTAGAAAAGGAAATAAATTAAAAAACACAGTAGTAACTTCTTTCTCCCAAAGAGAGGAGATGCCGTAATGGCACCTCAACCGTAGAGCCGCCATCCTGCGACAGCCTCCCCTCTCCTCTGAATCAAAGTGAGCACAAGTGTTAGGGCTCAGTAAGGTGGGTCACAGCCACGCAGCCTAGATTCAGATTAAGTCTGCAAATGAAGTTCAGTGATCCGATGGAATAGCTCCAAGTGTGAGCGGTTGTATTCTGAAATAACAACACTGGTTTGCATTTTGAACTATTAACTCCCCGTGGAGACAAGCCCTCAGATAATTTTATCTTGAGAGGATTTGTTCCAAAAAGAAAAGCCTCTGTTGCTCAACCTGCCAACAGGGATGCAGCTCAAAATACCTATCAACAATCCTTATTTTTAAATGTTTAGTCATACCCCCAAAACCCTTTGCTGTTTTGGGGCTTTGAGTGCACCACCTTGTCCTCTGAGCACTTCACAAGACGCTCTCGTGGGAAGATAAATAGAGGAATGTATTGGGATCCAACATTTCCAACTGACCAGCTGGCTGAGGGCGGAAGATCCTGGGAGCCTTTGTTGCTGCTGGTTATAAATTTTTGCCACATTGTCCTGTTCAGGGTCAGGAACTTCAGCCAGCCCTGCATGTACGTGTGGCCACTCACTCCACCTTTTTAGGGACGCCACGATTTGATTGCTCAGACGTTTTCTCGACACATAGCTATTTGCATTGCTCAGATTTAAGGTTTCCAAAGAAGCCATCCTCAGCCGCTGACTTCCTTGTACCTGTTTGCATCCTTGCACACTGATAAAGACGCCACACTTCATATAATCCCTGGGCTTCCGTATTATATCTGGGACATATGTTGTTGGTGCTAGGGCATATGTCCAATTTTCTTTTGTGTATCCTTCCTTGGAATATTCCAAGGCCATATACACAGTAGTGTGAGTCACCCAAGAGGCTGCCCAAGGGCAAGGTGCAAACTGCCAGGGAGTCACCCAAGACAGTTTGGTGGAGTTCAGGGTTTCGAAGCCAGGGCCACAACCCAGAGAAATTCTGCTTTACTCCATGAGTAACTCCAACTTTGCATGCCCAGAGACACCCCTCTTCAGACAGATTTGCTAAGCCATCGGACAGGGGCAGAGCTCTGTACCTTTAGATACGTGCCCCATGGTTAAAGCACTGGCTCAAGTACAAGTATGGAGGGAACCCGAGGCTGATGGGAGCAGAGCCTTGAGCTCTGGTCCTGCTCCCGAGACCTTGTACCGACAAACCATTCTCCCAGACATCTGCAGTTATAAAACAGCTTTGCAAGCTGCAAGATCTTCTTGTTCATGTATTTTGAAGTCCCCTGTACCAATGCTTTGACATTGCCGTCATTGTCCTTGCTTTGACATTGCCATCCCAAGAGCAGGTAAATCCCACTCTACCATATCCATGCAACAGCCTCTTTCTGCTAACAGTGTTGCTGTGCCCCCATCTGCCTGCTCTGATCCCCTTCTGTTTGAAGTACAATTTTACTGCCTTTACAGCCACTTTTTACTCAAAGAGTCTGCCTGAAAGGAGAGGGACGTCGGTCTCTTCTCCCGAGTAACAGGCAATGGGACAAGAGGAATTGGCCTCAAGTTGTGCCAGGGGAGGTTTAGGATGGATATTAGGAAAATTTTCTTCACCAAAAGGATTGTCAAGCATTGCAACAGGCTGCCCAGGGCAGTGATGGAATTGCTTCCCTGGAGGTATTTAAAAGGTGGGTAGATGTGGTGCCAGGGGATGTGGTTTAGTGATGGACTGGGCAGTGTTGGGTTGATGGGTGGACTGGATGGGTCACTTCCAACCTAGACAATTCTATGGTTCTACATCTCCTCTGTCAACTGCCTCCCCAGCCTTGCTACCATTCGTGGGAGCCAGGCACTAATATCAGTTCCCTGAGCAAGTAGCCTGCCTGCATGTGCTAATGCTGCATCTTGGTGGACTATAACCAGATCTGATGGCCCAAACCAGCAGAACATGGCACTTGGGCAGCAGGTGTTTAATACAGGAGACTTGTCTGGATTAATCATTAATGTTTAATCCATGACCCTCAAATGCTACAGACATGCAATACCCTACTGAAATTCCTTCCTGAGTTTCAAATGTGGTATTAATCCTGTACAACTGAGCAACAGACACCAGCAGTCATGTTTTAAATGCCTCTAAGACACCAATGTCCTTTGCCCATATCCTCTCTCTAGCTGTGGCTAATCTGCAGTGTATCACAGCAGTAAATAAAACCCAACTATCTGACCCTTTCTGGCCCCACAGGGCCCTTACAAGAGAAGTAGGACAAAGAAACGCAGTCATCAGAACCTGTCATCATATAGTCACAGAGATTCAGCTTACAAGGACCTAGCAGGGGGGATGGGGTGTCTCACATCCATCTCCTGGCCAAAGCAGTGTTAACTTCAAAGCCACATGAGGTTCCTCAGGGCCTTGTCCAGCCCAGTGGTGATGTTCTCATGGTTGGTTATCCCTTTGCAAATCTTCGGGCCTGTCGCACAGCTGCACCAAGCTTATAGTGAGCAATTTTTTCCTTTCCTAGAGCGTCTCTACTGCAATTTGAGCTTTTGTCTCTTCTCCTTTCTCTGGGTGTCTCTGAGAAAAGTCTGGGTCTGTCTTCTGTACCTCTAGCTAACTGAAGGCAACAATTATATTCCCTAGAAACCTTATTTTCTCCTGTGAGATAAGTCCAGCTCCTTCAGTGTCTCCTCATATTCCAGGTATTCCAGTCTCAACCATCTTAGTGACCCTCCGTTGGACTTTGCAGTTGACCAACCTTTCCAACTTCCCTCTGGAAGGATATACTTAAAGTCTTGCTTCCAGGAACACGGGCGAAATCAAGTGGTCAGTGATGTTACTTCCCCTCCATTGCAGCATCCCTTTCTCCCTGTACCATCCTGCAGAAGCATGTCTATCTTGTTCGTATCTTTGGCTTTTTCTGGTTGGAGTTTTTTTTTTCCTGCTACTTGTCACACACCATTGACTCCAGAATGGTTTAAGACCCAGCCACATGGAACTCACGTTCAACCCCAGAGAAGTGGTTTGGTCCAGACTCACCAGTGCAGTCAATGGCCTATGTTTTGGGCTTCTAGTATTTCTGGTTTTCCATAGGAAAGGACCATGACTTTTGATGAAGGGAGGACAGAGAAGCTCCCTGGATGCTTCTCAGAACTTTTCCCAAGTTCATGATGTAGTTCTCTCTGAAATCATCATAAGTCCTTACGGGCAGCTGGGCCTTAATAGATCTATGTGGGAGAGATGAGGCCAGTTTATGGGGAGCCGTTTCCTACCTGGGGGACCGGCTGAAGGGCAGCAAGCTCCCTGTGAGTGAAGCAGAGAAATGGGACAACAAAGGGGCTTGGTGAGAGATGTGGATCAATAACTGGAGAAGGACTAGCTACAAGGAGGCTTGAAGGCAGAGGGGACCCTGAACCATGCTGTGCTGGAGACAGGGAGGGTAGTGAGGAGCGGCAGTGGAGCTTGGATAACGCATAAGGAAGCAGCTACATTCTCCACACAGGCTATGCGGAAGGTCCAGCTACTTCTCAGCAGGGATCAATACTCCAAGATAAGCTCCTGGTGATATGGGATTTTTACACTTTGTCTCTCTCGCGTGGTGGGTGTGTTTCCTGACCTTATTTAGCACTAGCAGCACCAGGCTGGAGGCAGTTGTTTGCTTTGGTTTGTAGCCATATCTAATCAATGCCTCCACCATCCACCACTAGATTCAATGCCAGCAGTATGAAGGAATACTATAAAAAAACCTACACGTCTTTACACACATCTCAAATAACTAAGCACTGTGGAATGAGTCATAAACCACACTCCCTTGACAGATGAGGAAACACAGAGAAACAAAAACATCAAATGCAGCAAGGAAGGTGGTACTAGCTTGTTGTCCTACCCTTCAAGGTTTGTTTGGGAAGTTAATAATAATGTGTTGACGTTCTTTCTTGTTAGACAAGGTGACCTATTTACAATAAATTCGACCACCCAGGGCTAGAAATGAATGCTCAATCTCACAGGGGACTGAGTAACTTCCTCTTCTCAATGGGTGAAGCTCTTCTTTCTAATGTGGCATGGACCCCATTTCTGAGACAGATATGAGCAGGAGGGCAAGTATTTGCCCCAGTGGAATTTCTCCATCTCAGCCCTTGGGTAGCATTAATAGCCCATATGGTCAAAAGAGGTTGAGATTTAGGGTGTCCGGGTGTATGTCTGGGGGAAGATGCTGGGAGAAGAAACAAAGTCTGCACCATGATTAGATGAGGTGAATGCAAGTGATCCATGACATGCACATCTTTGTGCCCAGCAGCAGGGACTCGGATACACCAGGAGCAGGGACAGGCTCCTGAATGCCTCCTGGGTTTAGTGGGGACAATACCAGGATGCCACTGATATAAAAATCTATCCAGACAGCTGGAGCCCTGCTTGGAGAGTAAAACCCAAAGACAGCCTGAAGACATATCGTAAGTCCAGTAATAACCTGGGGAGCTGCAGTGTCCAGGTTTCTCCTTCCTCTGGCATCACCAGACACCTGGAGAGCTTGCGCAATGTCACCAAAAAAGGGCCTTGGACAGCACAGCAATTTCCTGTTCACTGGTCTTCCCAGAAACCTGGGTAGCCCAGCAGTGAAGTCTCCCAGGAGGGTTCTCCTTGTTTAATCTTAATCAAGTACATAGAGGTGTGACATTCTTCAGACGTCATCTACAGTAACCGTTGGGGTGGATTGTGGCAGTGCTCATCTGTGCTCCAAGCCTGATGGATGTCAAGAGCAAAGGGCACCTTATGACATACATTTCTGCAGAAAGTAACTAGAGGTTGCTCTAAAATTAGACAAACATGGACAAACCCTGGTGCTATCTTATCTCTGCCTCATTGCTGCACAGAACTCCAGTTCCCAAAGCATCAGAATGACTTGGAGAAACCTCTCTTACTGATGAGAATAGCAGGACTTGGGGAGAAATAAATTCCTTTCCAAAGACTGTGGATCATCTAACAACAGATGTTTATGTAGTTCTTGCTTGCTGGCCGAACTGCCCACGACTTGAGGAGCAACTCTGCCAAGGGATGGGAGCAGCCCAGGGGGAGCACAAAATCACTGCCCACCCTGAAACCTCCAGCCACAGGGGAAACGTGGTTCTCATTCAATCCCGCTCTTATCTACTGCTAAAGGGCCATTCCCATTTATAAGCCTGGGATGATATCCTAAGGACAGGAATGGTCTGTCCTACATATTTTTCAGAAAAGTAATGCATAGTATCTGCCACCTCCTAACACAAACACTTTAGGAAAAAAGTCAGCATTAGAATGAACAAGTGTGTAACGAAGCAAATATGCGAGAGTTCAGCAACTTCTCACCTCCAGAGGTGTCCAGAGAAGAACATGGGAACAGTAGGAACATCCCACCCTTCTAGATCTCACCCTTGGACAAGTTCTTCCCTTTCCAGTCAACCCCAAATGTCCTTCTTGGCAACCTCCTCTTCTCCTTCAAGGCCTCCTGCTCTCCTTCCTCTTGCCCCTTTGTGGTCATGTACAGAGTCACAGACAGCCCTGTTCCTTGCCCTCAAGACTAACACCCACACAGTAAACATCTGTCCTTGCAATCACCCCCTCCCTCATTTCCCACTCCCGCCAGACCTCTCCCTTGGCTTACCCTTTTGGTTCCTCCTAGCCTTGTCACCCACAGCTGTTTGGCAGGCTTCCTGCCCCTTCTGCAAGAGGTAGGGAGCCCCCATACCTCAGTGTCCCTATCCTGCAACTCAGCATGGCTGAGGGCTACAAAAAACCTCTGCTGTCTCAATCTTGGGTGGTTCTTTACCCGTCTGTAGGGATCATTGATTAAATTTTCCCCAGCCAAATGTTGTCCAACACCGTCTCATTTCAGACAGTCTTAGGGTATCTCTGGTTTTTGGAAACGGCTGTGATGAGGTGCTCTGACATCCCTAGTGTTTCCGTGTTCTTCTCTGGATACCTCTGGAGGTGAGAAGCTGCTGACCTCTCACATATTGGCTTTGATATGCATTTGTTCCATCTAGTGCTGACTTTTTTCTAAGGTGTTAGGAGGTAGAGCAGGAACATTACTTTTATAAAAGATATAGAATTTGCATACTCACCTTCACAGTGTGAGCAGCAGGAATGATCTGGAGCATCTGGCCAAATAACTAACAGCTGGGTGTGGTTTGAAAGGCGTGCTGGGCTTGGCACGACCAGCTCACTGTCCACGTATGAATGGCATTCCTTTAGAAATGCAATGGAAAAGCAACCACTGAAGGAGGATGCTGAGCATGGAAAGCCGGCTGGAGTTGAGCTGGGGAGAAAGCCTAGTATGCCAGGATGTTAGAGCAAGAGCTCTCCCAGTGCTGGGAGCAGGCTGGAGCCCATCAAGCTACAAGCCAGAGATGTTGGACTGCCAGCCGGAATACAAGGTAGCTCCTCTGCACCCGCCTGAAGACCAGTGGGGCTGCAATTGAGGAACGTTCAGCTTTTTTCAGCATGTGTGCTACAGACTTTCTCCCAGTGGTGGAAGACATTCATGGGCTGTGACTTCTCCGCTGCTGCATGGCTGAACCTGTTGACCTGCACGTGCATGGTGATACATCCTACTCCGAAACTTGCTCTGGAGACCAGTCTAACAGCTCATCTGGAAGGCTTCCCCCAAAAACCTCTCAGCCCTCTGCAGTTTGCTCATTCTAATTTTGCACATCATGTTCCTTTTGGAAAGCAATGAACGTTGGGGTGACGGGGAAGTACCAGTGGCCTCACACAGAGTTGAACTCAAGGCCATGGATCTGTCTAAACCCAAGTCTAGAAGCAGAGACACCTTCAAGGACACAATGCTGGAGGAAAATTTTTATAAGCTTCTTGTATTTCTATTCCAGCCTTGCTAATTTGAGTTCCTTATAGTTGAAAAGTTGAAAAGCTGTAGTTTATACCTGGCTTTGTTATGCTAGCAGTCTTCGTGGGGTGTTGGGAAGCCTGAGGTCCACACCAAGGGTTTGGCTGACTCAGGGTCGCAGCACACCCTGGCGAGAAGTAGAAGCCTGAGGCCGAGAAAGAAACAGGATGATGCCTTGAGAAGCCCCATAAAGGCTACATCAGACTTCATTGGTGTCACAGGACGGTGACTGCTCTTTTAACCCTTGGCAGATGGCCAGCCTTTACTTCCCTGGGCTAAGATGGAAAGATGCCAGGAAGATGTCAAGTCTGGCCCTAACTTGCAGGCTACAGATAATTAATTTGTCTTTAGGATGCTGAGTACGACCTGCTCATTCCCTTCTTCTTTCCAATGTACCAGTTGCCTTACACATGAGATTTCAGAGTTGACTCAGTCCTGCATTTCCTTCTCTTCCAAAGCAGTGACTGAGTGGGAAGTTGCTGGCCCTATTAGAGAAGCTGTGTTGTAATTGAACGCTAAGCCCGTCTCTTGCGAGGTTGTGCGTTCCCGTGGCTGAGTCCATTGCTTCTGCTTATCACCACCACATCTGCGTGCCCCAGCAGAGCAGCCAGCAGTCATCGCCTGCTTCTCACGTGCATATGGGTGGACACAACTGTTAAAAAGCTAATCATTACTAACTGGCATAATCGTAACTAATCTGGCAGCTGCTGGCAGTCTGAGCCACTGGGTGTCTTTGTTTACCTGCTCACTCCACGAAACGAACTTGACAGAGAGCTTCAGCTCTTGCCCATAGTTTGTATGGCCAACCCATTCTGTAAGGGCCAGGCCACTCCTTCCCACGACCTGCTCGTTTCTGCACACCAGGTATCTTTTCCATGACCAGCTCTGCCAAAAATTCAGGGGGAAAGAAATTATTTTTTCTGGCATTTTTGTTATTATAGTTGTCAGGTGTTTCAAAAGACTGGTTAGAAGTGCACTTTTGGTTCCTCTGGACTGGATATTTACAAGTGGCTTTGTGCAGCTAGCGCTGCGCTAAGTGGCCTTAGAGGCAGGGAAAACCATTGCATAAAAAAACTTTTAAATGCGGTTAGCTTCACTCAGAAATGGAGCAGCAAGCATTACATCACTAGATTTCTTATTTTCAGGTGCAAACCTGTTTCTTTCAATGATGCATTTCTCTGTGAGGTGTTTTGGAACTGCACAAAAGCTGTAATGTATTGCTGATAGAGAAAATGTAGCATTAGACCTGAGTACAGTAGGGTTCAAATCTCAGTCAAACCAAGCACATGTCATACCAACCTTTAAAAGGCCACAGTGAGCTGCTGAAGGTATTACAGCTTGAGTTTTCCTAATGTTGTTCCCCAGCCCTGCCAGGAACCCATTTTGTAAAGATGCTTGCATACCCATCACCAGCTGAGCGATTGGAGAAGATTTCAACAGAACAATAAAGATGATTTCATGGGGATTTGTTACCACGGGACCTGGCATTCAACAGGACAATCCTTTGTTCTCTGTCCAGGACTTTAGCAGAGGTTTTTATACACAGATGGTAGCTCCTAGATGAAGTCGCGTGGACATGGACATAACAAGGACTGTGTTTCTTAGCTGGGAAAGACCAGATGGGGAAGGGGAACCACGTGGTTTTGGAGGAGCAAGGCCAGGGGGAACCTCAGGATGCAAAAGAGTTGCTGGGTTAGAAGAAAATGGTTTCTCAGAGCTGTGAGTGAGGCCGGGGCCCTCCCCCACCGCTGGAATACTCCAAAAGACCTCAGCGGAGGGAGATGAAAGGATCCTAATTTTGCTGCAGGCAAGGATGACTCAAAGGGAAAGATATGGTGTGGCTCCATGGGTGGAGGAGGGTGCTCCCCACCAAGAAGGCAGCAGAGGTATTTTTTTGTTGCTGCTTCAATCTGGGCCGAGTTGCCTGTTGTTTTTGTTGGCCTGAAGTGGAAAGGTTGTTTTGAGACACCCAACAAGCGAGGAGGCAGCTGGGAGGCAGCACCAACCTAACAACTATCTGCCGTTCCCCATCGCCCTCCAAGTGCTTGGCCTCTGTCGGGTCCCACCTCCTCTGGTCCCTACAGATCCTCTAAAACCTCTTGTTCCTACAGGTTGCCACCGCTGACACTAGGATGAGCATCTTGAGGGCAGAGCTTTCTCTCTGGTGCTGGAGCCTCAACCAGGAGGGTAAGTTCTGGTCTGCTGGGGCAAGCAAGGCACAGTGAGAGCAAGGCAGGGGACAGCATGAGTCACAGAGACATACCAAATTGCCTGCAGCAGTCTGAGAGTGCTCGTCTGTGGCAAATGAGACCCAGTCCTTTACTTTTGTATTATTTTTTTTTTCACACTAGAAAGTATCTGGAGTGGCCACTTCTCTGTAAGTCAAGCATGACCTCGGTCCTCTGCGATGTGCCTGACTCACCAGCTCAGCTTCTGCTCTCTGCTGGAGATCTTTGTGCAGTTATTAAGAGAAATTTGATTTAGACACATGATGGCACAGAGAGGGATTTTTGTCCTAAAATGAGGAAGATTCATTCTCTGTATTTGCTTTTACTTTTCTATTCATCTCCTTATAAAATTATTTTCCATTACCTTTTTTAGAACCAAATTGCCTCTGCAGCATTTCCCTGTCAAAATGCATGTTTTTATATACAACACTTGGTCATTTGTTAGCCCAGGCCCTGCTCCTAATGGACTCATGCAAGCATCAATGCTGGTACCAACTACCTATTCCCTCTTCCCTAGAAGCACATTTTCAAAATTATTTAACACAGCTGACCATTTTTCCCCACAAAGTGTTAATAGGCATTTAAATGGTGACCAGAAAAATCCACAGTAGCTGGAGGTCCTAGAAAAAGAATAAAAGGGTGAGATGCAGGTGGAAATCCGTCTAAAATCCATAGAAGGGAGAGGTACAGAGGAAGACGTGCGTAACAGCATTTCGAGGTTCTGGAGATGAACATGTAAGTTTTTCTAGCCCCATAATCACAGGGGAGGTTGGTTTTGCCCATGTTTACTCTCAGGCTCTGCTTTAAGCAGCAGTGGGATTTCTGTGGGCAAGTCAGGACACCTCAAGGTACATCTCTGTAAGTAGAAACAAAGACTGTCAAATGCTTTCTTGACACCAGTTGCATTTCTGAGGAGTGTCTGCCTTTGAGATCTGTAACCAGCTAAGAAGCAGGCCACATGCAGCTTGCTGGGTTGACGTGGGACTGGTTTCCCCCAGTCGGTTCCTCTGTTCTTTCTGGGACGGTTTTGTGGACCATCTTGTCCAAGGAAGAGCGTGCATCCCTGCTCCGTTATCTCAGGAAGGCAGATGTCTTCTTTCCTAGTATCTCTTCTTTGTCACAGGCTCTGGAGATGATGTTCCTCACAAGTTCTTGGCAGTGCTCCATTACTTGGGTTTTCTCCCGCGATTGTCCCAAAATGCTGCCTCTCGATCCTGCCTTGTCCATGCAAGAGGGTTAAACTGGGAGGAAGAAACATCAATTTAAATGGAAGTAGTTATAACAATATTATTTTCCTCAGTTCACTGCAAAAAGCGTGCGATGTGGTGGCTTGGGGATGTTTTTACCCTGAACAGCTCAGCCCAACTGTCCCCTTTCCCACCTTGACTTTGACTTTGGCTGGTTCCTCTCTGTCTTTTGGAGGTACAAATGCTTCACGTCTAACATTCATTCATGCCTGAGACTTTGCCCAGAAATGAAAGGTCCATGGGTCTGACTATCCCGGCTCAGAAAAACAGGAAAAAAGCCTGTCCTGGTTTTTTCCAGAGCTCACCCAACACCGTCCTCTGCGAGTGTCGCTGGTGTTTGGTTCCTAGTCCAGGAGCCTCCCGCGCATCGCAGCTTTGCTCTGATCCGATACACAAACACACACCTCTGGGAGATCACCTTTCTCTTAACCACTGCATATTTTCTTAAGACACCCAAGGCTTCCTTACCGGCTTCGGATTTGTGTACGTGTTTCCAATAATCTTTTTTAAGAATACAAACAGTTCAGAAAGCTGCTAGCTTCCAGTTATCTTTCATAAGGGGTTTGTTTTTTTTAAGGGCAGGTGTGATGAGAAGCAAACACCAAGAAGTGCTTGAAGACTAAGAAATGCTTAAACTCTCTGGAAAACATTGGCTGCATTCAGCGGGTGTAATAAATTTAGTAACTAAAACAATCAGGGTTTTTTTGTTCTGAGCCGGAAACTTACTTTTTTTTTAAGCAAAAAAAAATCCACAGATGAACTCAGTGCATCTTCCCAAGAGGTGTCCTTGTAACCTTTCAATCTGTAACAAGGGCAGATTTTTCACAACTAACACTTTTTGGGGAAAAGAAAGCAAGACAACTGGCCCAGTGGTCCCTGGGATTTCCAGCTAAGCCTTTTTAAGCAAATATTAAGAAAAGAGATCCATGTCAAAGTACTCGGTTCGAGCCAAGAAACCTACATTTTAAGATGCATCTGTTGAAATCCAGCTATTGCATTTCAGAAAGACACTGGCACAGCCAGGCTGGTCCCCAAAAGAGAAATATTTCTCTCCAATTCCCCCAAACTGCCCCAAAAGAGGCAACACACCTGCAGGCGGCAACTTCCATGGAAAAGCAATATTTCCTTACTGATTCCCAGGTGACGTCTAAGTGCCTACACCAGAGGGACAACGCAAAAATCAGGGTATTTAATTAAACTTGAATCAAATTTTACCCTGTTTGGTCCTTGTCAGCGTTTTGATGTGCTCAGGACAGAAGCGCAAGGGCAGGTTCAGGAACAGGACAGTGATGACTTGCGGTCAGTGATTTGTCTGGGAGTGGTTTTCCTGCAGAAATGAGCCCCTGGGATTGGAGGTGCTCTTCTTAATTAGTACTCCTGTAAAGACTGTGCTGCAGGGCGCGGGGAGGGGGTGGTGAGGTTGACAAATGCATTCATTTCTAGAGGAAGAACTTGATTTCAAAGGCAGAAGTTCATGGGTAAGAGTAGTTGGCATAGATGGAAAAATTTAAACCATTATAGCTGCAGGAGCTCTGTGGAATATTGTGACTGTGGCACCCAGACACTTTCTGAGCCCGAGACGCATTTCCAAAAGTATGGCAGCTGAGAAATCACCAGCGATTCCCATTCCCAAAAGTCTCAGCTGCTTCGCCTGTAAAGCCCTCACCATGACTGGTCTTCCTTCATTCAAGAGCGAGGATGGAAACCAAAAGGTTTTTGTTGGGCAGTCTGGTGACAGACAAAGCGGTGGAGATCATTCTGCAGGGGTGATGGGTCCCCAGCAGCCGGTCAGCAAGCTGGAATGGGTTTCTCCAGGTGGAGGTGACACCTGCTTCCCCAACCCATGGCATCTCCGGGCGAGCACAAGGGACACATGCTCACACCCCTGTGCTGCAACGTCTCAGAAAGGAAGATCAATTCCAGGAAGCCGTTTCCACCCAGGTTCCACCGCCTGCTGTTCACCCCTGCTTTTTCGGGAAGCAGTCCTCTAGCACAGAAGCCATATTTCCTCATTAATCAGGTCTGGGTCGGGGAAGCAAAAACGCTGGCTGCAGGTGACTGCCAGGAAGACGGCGGAAGGTGCAAAGTTTCCTACAACGTGGGGCTGTCCATCAGCCCATGAGAGCCCCCGTCGAGCCAAGCATGCGGAAGCAGGGCTGAACGCTGTTGATTTTGGCCAACGATGGCACCCATGGCTCAGACTGTCTGCATCGGCAGAACCTGTTCCCAAGGTAAGGTGCTGGGATGAACAGCTTGGCAGCCACCCGTGCTAGAAGGCCCCTTGTAAAATGCCACACGTGTCTACCCACCAGTGTAGAGACCTGCTGGGAGCACTGGCAGAGACGAACCAGCCCCTGGTCCCTGGCAGGGAGGAGGGGGCAGCTACTTGGTGTTCCTGAAGCTGGGCAACAATGATGCTTCTTGAGGGGGAAGCAGGGCTCAGGGTGAAACCAGGGACGCTGTGGACAGGGCAGAGCTGAGAATCCCTCCCAGCTACTTGCAAGGTTCAGGCTCTTCTGCCAAAACCCTTCAAAGCTCACTCGTTCCCTGCAGCCTCCTCTCCCAGAAGGCCATATGCAAGACGTGGCCACTGCTGCTGGTGCTGAGAACTCACAATAACCTGAAAGTCAATGACCATCCTAAGATGTATGTGCTTCCTCCAGGCAGGGCAACTCTGTACCACCCCTGGAGAACCAGCACATCCAGACCGGTGTGCACAGCTTTTCCCCTGCTGCCTTGGGGAAACATCCAGAAAAAAACAGTAGCAGGAGAACTTCCAGCACTTGTTATCAGTATCCATGATTTCCAAGGTGGAACACCCATCAGGCAGTAGCACAGACTGAGGCTTTGCTCATGACCCTTCCCCCTGCCCCAGTCCCTAAGGCTGGCAGGTCCCATGAGACCCTCTCAGATCAGACTCTGTCTGCCTTCTGGTGGGGCTGGCAGAGCTGAGACACTCCAGCACACCCTGCCTAAGCTCAGTTGGTGGGGGACAGAAGGTTGTCTTTGCTGGCAGAGAAGGGAAAGCCCCTGTGGAGGACAGCAGGAATCCACCTCACCAAGGGAGCATGAGGGGGACCACGCTGTCGTCCACAGACCCTTGAGCAACCATCCCAGTACCATGCCAAGGACAGCCGAAGGACAAAGGGCAGATGAAAATACGCTGGTTGTGGTGGCAGCATGCCCTGAAAGTCAGTCATTGCTGCACCAGCCATTTGGCTTTGACACTTGGTGCAAGCTTGCACCCTCCCGTTGACTGTTGGAACTCCTGGGTGAGTAGCATGGAGATTTGGTCCTCGGGAGAGGTTTGGAAGTTCCCACTCACTCCTGTGACCCAGGGGAGGATGAAAGGAATGTGTCAATCCCAATGAAGCCAGGTGGATGAAGCCTAGCAGATGAAGCATACTGGGTCTGTCACACCTGGAGAGCCCGGGAAATGGAGGGAAGGGGGCACATGTGGATTCCTGTAGCAGGACAAACACCCTGGAGACTCCAATCCATCTGTATCACAAAGGAAAAGCCCGGATTTCTTCTGTTTTGAGTGCACCAGACCAAGGGAGCAGGACATTTTGATGTATTTGGAGACAATTCTAGGTTTTTAGCGGGGGATGATTATTCCCTGCTTTTCCTGTCCCAGGGGCCTGGGTTACTGTGGCTGTTTCTTTCCTCCTGGTCTCCTGTCCAGCAGCTCTGTGGAAGGCTGAGATCTGCAAGTCCAGCAGCGACCTCTGCTCCCTCCAGACATCCCGATGCACCCAGTCCTTCTTGAGCTAATCTCCTAGTGCCATCTGCCGTCTGACCCAGCACCATCGTAGGGTGGTGGCAAAGCTCCTGGCCACCTGCATCCTCAGCCTCACCTGCAAAAAGAGCTGGAGCAGGTAGCTCACTGCCAAGCACGGGTGGCCCCCACTGCCCCCACCCTAGTAAAGAGATGAATGTGTCATCGCTATGTCATCAGATAAGATTGTTACATATTCTTCTTTTCCAGTTAAATGAGTAATTCCACAAGTGAGACATTGGCAGAGGAACCCAGAAGAGGGAGTTCTCCAGCCTCAGGGGTTTCCCAGGCTCAGCTGGACCAAGCCATGACTGACCTGAGTCAGTGCTGGTGACAGTCTCACCACAGCCGGGTTCAGCTATGGACACCCCCTCCCCAAGCAAGCCCACTGAGATACGGTGTATTTTTAGTAACAGTGCTAAAGCTGACCAGAAAACTAAAAACATTTTCCTCTATTAACTTAATACAGAGATTCTCTGCCTAAAGTACATACACACTCCCCATCCCAAGGAGGAGAAGAAGGTGCAGGACAAAAACCTGTGCGTGTTTTCTCCGCTGTCCCAAGCCGCAACCTCCCGTTAAGCTTCTGCTTGGAAAAGCGTCCTGGTTTTGTGTGCTCAGGTCTCGGATGCCACCTCCTGGCTTTCCCACTGTAGTGTGCAGCTCGGTAACGCACTGTGACTCCACACACACCGGGAGGACCTTTCCCATCGCGCTATCAGAAATAACAAAGCCATGTCAAGCCCTGCTGGCTCGGAGCAGCTTTTATTCTTGGAGGATCTGACCCAATCCCACATATTTTTGGATAAGGACGGAGGTAATTCCTCCAACTAATGACCCTCCAGCCACTTGCTCGCTGTTACAATATCACAGGCTTTTGTGCAGCATCCCATCACAGCAGCACCTTGACTCCCAAAGCCTCTCTGGGTTCTGATCCATCACTTTGGGGATGGGTCCTGGTACCTCTCTCCTTTCACCAGCAGATACTGTGCGGGGTGTGTTTTGTCCCTACCAACATATATGACCTCTGGGCGGACTCTTATGCATCACCTGTGCCTTCCCGTTGCCCGCTGTTTGGGGGTTAGGGATGCTGTTTCCAAATCTTCACAAACTCCTTGTTGGGTTGGGGAAAAATTTAACTGGGTGGTTGGCAGGGGGATAGGAAAGGTGCTTTTGGAGCTGTGAGACAGTGTGGTGATAGCTGAGCAAAACCCACGAGAGGGGGCACTGCGCAGTGACAAATAGGAAGATTAGGAGTAGACAGCGTGCTCTTTCCTCCCTGCTTCTTCTCCATCATTTCCCAGCTCTTTCTGCCTTCTTGGTGATGTTTCTGGCCTGGGTACGCCTAGTGGTGCACCTGCCAGCCAGAGCTGTGCTGCCAAGTTCATCCATCATCAAGAAGCTTGGGTGTTCATGTTATTTGGCTGTGTGCCTCGTCCAGGCTGGAGCTCCATGGAACGGTACATGTGATACTCCCTGGCCACAGCAGACCTGCTCTTCATCCCCACAGGGCTGGGCCACGCACGTTTGCCAGGGAAATCCCAGCAACGTTACACGAGCTGCAGCTTCTTGGAAGTCAGCTGTGAGCAGTAGCTGCTAAAGGCAGAAATTCGGGCGCTTCCTGATGGATCTGGGGTCATCTGAGATACTTCCTCATGGTTGTGGCCATTGATGTCTGCCAAATGTACAAACAACTGGGAGGACACCAGCAGTCCCATATTTGGCTTTCTGACCATCCTGATAGACATTAAGTGCAGGAAGGAGGCTACCAACAGGACAGAACAGAAGGAAAAACAGCACTGAAGGCAGGGTTCAGGTGTGGAGACACACCTGCCTCTGCCCTTGGGAACTCACAAGAGTTATCTTCCAGCCTGAGGCCAAAATGGTCTTCAACCATGAAAGACTTCTGCCTCAGTGAAGAGGGATGCCTTGGAGAAAGGAGATGATGGCAGAAGCTCTTCTCCCTGCGCTGCCGGTGCAGACCAGCAGATGGAAGCTGCTGGGTTTGCAGGAGCTGTTTGAATCACTCTTAATCAGCATTTGCCACGAAAAAAAATAATAAAATGGGCTGAAGGCACCAGGGCAATCAACTTGTACAACTGAGCGGCTTCTGGGGACCCTTAATCAGCAGCAGAGGTATGCAGGACCACAAGGAGAGCATCAGTGCTGCGAGGCACGCTGGACCTCAGAGCCAGGAGCCCTGTCACCAGCAGGTCCCTGGATGAATGCCGGGGTTAAGTGACCTGTCTCCTTTCCTACATCTCTGGTTTCAGGCACGGATTGAGTTTTACATCTGGGCTTCCCACCGGCCTCCCTGAAGGTGCCCTGGCCTGGTGTGAGCACATCTAACGGGTTCAACGGGGGCCCAAGCCAGCTCTGCAGCAGCTTGTCTGGCACAGCCGTGCTGAGAGGCCTTTCTGCACCAGAGCAGCTGGATTTTCTATTTCCAAAGTGCTCCTGGACCACATGCTGCAGCAGGGCACAGCACTTTTGGGAGAAAATGACCTGAAAGCTCCCAGATTTATTTACTGTTTGTCCAAGGTGGGATGAAGTGTACCCAAACCAGCCTTTTCCCCTCTTCCTGCTTTCTTCCAGCCCCGATGCCACCTCCTGGCTTCTCTGGCCACTTTCTCCTGCAGCCCCTGCCCGACAGGTCCAGGCAGCACCAAGGACCAAAGGAGCTGGGTGCCAGCCACCTGTGCCCTTTTTCCTGGTGATGCCACCAGGCTGTGTCCCATCCAGAGCCGCTCTCCACCCTGGAGCTTCATCCCACCCACAGACCAGGGACATTCCCTGTCCCCAGATCACAGCCTGTCCCTTGGCGGGCAGAGGCACGAGCGGAGGCAGAGGGGCAGAGGCAGCGAGCGCACACGTGTGTGCACACACGCCTGCACCACGCTCACACCGGCCGGGGAGGGGGACGCCCGGGGACCCTCGGAGCAGACATGACCTACTTTAGCTCCGAGGAGAGCCATGTTGCGTGGGTCCCAGCGTAAAAGCTTAATAGAGCCGGCCGTAAATTATTCATCGCCTGCCCATGTTAATGCATGTGCTAAAGGCTTTTTTCTTAAGGAAAAAAAAAAAAAATCTCCTCTATAATTTAAAGCCTTGCACGCTCCCGTGGCCAGGCCCCCGTCCGTCTCCGGAGCGTTTGCGCTTGGGTGAGCAGAGGTGTGAGATGTGGATGGACCCAGCAGGAGCGGGGATGGGGACAGGAGCGGGGATGGGGACAGGAACAGGGATGAACAGGGGCAGGAGAAATCTTTACCCGGGCTGCAGGGGGATGCCGTGGGGCCGGGGCTGGCAGCACTGCTCCAGCACGGGCAGCCCGAGCCACTTCCCGGAGCAGCACAGCTCCGGCGAGTCTGTTCCCAGGCACGGTGGCCAGCAGGGCTATTTTTAGACTTGCCTTTTGCTTTTTCTTCCCTTTTTTTTTTTTCTCCCCCAACCCAGCCCCTTGCCTTTGCTCAGCAGTGCCCTCAAAGCCCTGGGGAGAGAGGAAAACACTGATCTGCGGGGTGGGAAGCTGCAGGGGAGGACTTTAGGAGCTCCCCATCACAGGGACCCCCCGAGTCCAGCTAGAGGGAGACCCAGGCCACCCCAGCCAGATTTGGGCAAGCTGCCCCTCCGTCGCACCCCACTGCAGCACCCAGCCCTGCTCCCACCCAGCCAGGACAACCTCCCCCTGCCCCAGGGCTGCGGGTCCCAGAGGGGTTTTAGCAGGTACAGAAAAGGCCACAAAAAGACAGGGGCAGCCCCGGGCTGCGCTGGAGGAGGAGCTGGGCAGGCATGAGGCGATGCTGCGGCTGCAGAGGACATTTGCCTTCTATGGACATCTCGCTGCGCTGCTGGCAGGGAGGAACAGCGCTGGCACGGAGGAGAGGCCCTCGCTCTCCACAGGGAAATAAAAACACCCGAAAAAAGCTCAGGGTTGCCCTCTCAGAGGCCTCCAGAAGAGCCCAACATCCACAGCCCCTTCGGCACACACCCAGGCGGGCAAGGACTTGTCCTTCTCCTATGGGGGGAGACCCAACCCCAGCCGTGGTCCTCAGCAGCATCCCAGCCCAGGCTGCATCCCTGGGGGAGGGAGGGGAAGGGCTGTGGGTAACACCAAGCCTGAAGCATCCCAAGAAAACACAACAGACCACAGAAGAAGAGTCACAGCAGCCTCTGGGTATATTTTTTTTTTTTTTGGTTGCATTTCATATATTATCCAGTTTCACATTCTCATAGGATCAGTAATTATATAGCAACTTATTCTCAAATCTTTTAATACAAGCGAGACAGCCATGGTCGTATAATACTTAAAGCACTTCAATACCAAGCAATAAGATGCTAAAACAAAAATTGCACAATTTCTTGTTTACTATGCCTGACTGAATCATTGTTACAGAAGACAACCCTTCTCTTTCAAGCTTTTAACTAAACATTAACTTATCTTACAGGATTACAATTTCTCTTTAATAATAATAATAATTATTAATTGCACACAAACACACAAGAAATTCTTTATGATGCATAAATATTTCCTTATTACACATGGTACAAAAATACTCGTACTTTTTTTTTTTTTGTTCGGTATTCCCATAAGGATGGCTGATTATTTGGCAGGACTGGATGCTCTCCAATCAGAAGGATGTGGAAAAAAAAAGAAAGGTTAGATATTTTACAGCCGTTCTATATATAGAAGTCTGAAGGAAAAGAAATAATATAATAACCCTGACTTTAAAACTGGAGAAGAATGGATGAGAACAGAAACCCAGTGCATCGTACTTGGAGGAAAAAAAAAAAAAAAATTCTCAAATTTTTCTGGTCATACTGGGAAGGGGAGGGCAGAGGTGGGAGAAGGGGTGAGACAAGGACAGTTAGTATTTCTCAAAGCCAAGTCTTCACCGAAGCAAGATGAAAACCTTGATGGATCAATCCGTTGGGCCAAGACCTGTTGCTAACGGTTACACAAACGCTAGAACAAACAAACTTACACTCACACATACACAAGTTAAGTGTTTTAATTCATGCCAGAAAACATGCAAAACCCATTGCCTTTCGTTTCCTTCAGCCAAGCCACCGGGGCAAGGCAAGCCCAGGGAAGCCTGGGGCTGAGCCCCCCGGCTGGGCTTCGGCACAGGCGGATGGCGAAGCTCAGGGGGGGAGGATGTCCTGGGAATGGAGGAAGGGATGGATGGAGGGATGGAGGGATGGATGGAGGGATGGAGGCGGCGCACGGCCCACGGCAGGGGGCTGCGGCAGCTTCACAGTCCGGGGAGGGGGGAATGCTGGCAGCCCCGAGGGGGGAGCACGCCGGGGCCGGGCACCTTGTCCGCTGGCCGCAAACCAAACCAAGAGGGGTCCAAGCGATCGTCCCTGGCACATCCCTCCACAGAGAGGCAGGGAGGAGGAACACAAGCCGAGGAGAGACGCTGCGGGAGAGGAGTGGCGGTGAGCGGGGCTGGCTGGATTCATCCTCGAGCATCATACAAAGCCCTTTTCCCACCCTGGGGCTTGGTGGGTCTCCCTGCTCCTGCTGGGGTGGATTTGGCCCCATCACCCATCAATGTAACCCAACTGCATCCTTGGGTGGATGCAGGGGGCTGAGCCCAAGCTCCCATCCCTCCACCCCACAAGAGCCCAACAAACCCAGGGATGAGCAAGACAAGAACCCGGCTCCAAGAGTAATTACTTACTTACTAACAAACTAACAAAACTGACGAGACTTCCATCCTTGCTGGGTAGCTTCAGAGGGAGGATACCAGCGCATCTGGAAAAGAAAGCCATGCCAGAGGTCCATGATCCAGGATTATCTCAACCAGAGCCCAAACCTTCAGTTCCCTCAGACCACATATGAGGTACACCAACTAGAGGTCTCCAGCATGGAAAAGGAGGCTCCAGGATGATCCCCAAGTACTCCTTGAGTAGCAACCCAACCCGGGGCTGCACCATGCCAGCACTACCTGGTGTGGTGGCTCTGGTGGCTCATGCAAGGACAGGCTCAGGCTCACCAGGAACTGGGACCTGGCCAGATCCTCCCTTAAGAAGCACAGTAGGATCCCACACATCTGAAAAGGAAGCTATCACCCCATCTCAGGGCTTGCCCCAACATCTCAAGTACTTCTGCCTATTAGCATAAGCAGAAGACAGCCCCCAGCTTCACACCTATGCCTGGCCCCAGCTCACTACAACGTGCAGACCACCACCATTCAAGCTAAGAAAGCTCCTCACCACCAAGCTTTCTATGATGTTTACCACTGCAGAAGTGTGCACAAGGAGGGGCTGCTCCCCCTGCAGCATGCTTCCACTCCCACACACACCACTTACGTCTTTCCCCCCCGATCAGGCTCAGGCAGGGCAGAGGTGGCTCACTTTGGGCACATGGCACCCCAAGGTGGTGGCCACTCTGCCCTCAGCGAGCAGAAGGAGGCATCTCAAGACCACACATTTAAACCAGACAACCTCTACGTGACACACACAGGGTAAGGACTGCCTCATCCACCACAGAAGAGACCCACAAAGCCACAACCCAGCCATCAGAGGAGGCTCCAGACAGACCAGAACATGGGAAGAGCTTGGTAGCGCTGCAAACCAGCAAGACTTGAAGGCTTCCCAGGCAGGTCGTTGCCGCCACATTTACTGCTCAGGCCTGCTCCTTGCTGAGGAAGGACTGCTGGACTGGGGACCCAACAAGCAGACATGGGAACAGTTGCTGAACAGACCCTTTCCAGCCTGCCAGCAGATGCAGCAAGCTGGCAACGTCCAGTAGAATAGCATCAGACATCCAGGTGCTCCCGTCTGGTCTGCAAGACCAGGCTGGGCTGAGTTAGCAGCTTCATGGCTAAGAGCAGCAGGAGATGAGTCTGTGCCACTCGACTGAGCACAGAGGAAGCAGCAGAAGCAGCCAGTGGAGCTCGGTGGTTGCTGCTGCTCACAAAGGGAGCTGAAACACAGCGGCCATCCCCACTCCCCTCTCCCCAGCTGGTGGGAGGAGAGCACAGCTTCAGCGATGACAGGCATCAAGGGCAGCAGGCACATCCAGGGCTCTGGGTACCAGCAGAATGATGGACTTTGAGCAGAAAAGAGGCAGCAAGCCCAGTGTGAACTGTTCCCCTTGCCAGACCATCCTGCCAAGGTTGGCCCCTTCCCTGAACAAGCCTGGCTAGAGGCTCCCCTCCCAAGCACATGCACCTCTCTAGGGCCAGAGGGAAAACACAGTATTCCCAGACCAGCTCCAGCCCCCGTGCCCGGCACTCTCCCATTAAGAGGGACTCTTGCTGGAGGACATGCAGTCTTTCTTGAAGCAAGGTCCCAGGCCAGTTGGGCAAAGGAAGAGTTGGAGCCACAGCCAAAGCATCTAGTTTGGCAGAGGCTTTACAGCTCATCTGAGCCCCACACGGCAGTGCCCAGCAAGGGCAATTTGCCAGCCTCTTCCTAACAGGGCTAACAGACCAGAGCCAGGTCTTCTCCCCTGCAGGCTGTAAGCACGTGAGAAACATCCAGAAAGCCACCCCAGGTTGAGATGATGGCTGGCAACAAGGGGGAACAGGGGCTGGCTCTTTGCTAGCTGCCTAGGCACGCTGCCCAACTGGCACACAGGATGACACCTGCAATGAGAGTCTGGCTGCAGAGCTACCCAGGAGCGATGAGGACACAGGTCTGCATCTCCACCGGCTGCTTGAGACCTCCAGAAGCTGCACACAGGTCTTCAGAAGAGACAGAGCTGAAGACCAGGATACCCAGAGACTCAGTGACAGCCCTTGGATTACTCTCCACGGTAGGCACATCCTCTGGGTCCCTTCAAATGCTGATCCCTTTTCCCCTGTAAGAAGCAGGAGTCTGACACCCAATGGAGGTGTCCTTCCTCATGTAGAGATGTGCAGCAAACCACCAAGACCTTGACACTGCAGCTCCTCACAGGAGGGGACAATAAGCAGATCAGAAAGCACAGCTGCCTGTGACAGCCAAGTCCTCCCTCTACCAGCAGAAGGGCTGTGATGCCAGTAACTAAACAGTACCAAGCATGAGCTCAGGGACCTCAAGTCCTTCTTCTTGTGATAGCTCCTACAGGGAGGAGCCCTGCAAGCTTGCAGAGGCTCTGTCCTAGCAGGAGCCTCTCATCAGGTTAGATCTGATGGATCCAGTCTCTTGTTCGGGCACCAGCACCACACTTGAGGTAGCTGTCTGTGGCCAGGTAGACTGGGCTGGTCAGGCTCCTTGCCAGATGCCTTCACAAGGCAAGTGGGTGCCACTAAGTCAGCTCCCAGCAGGCCCCATAGCTTGCTCCACGACACAGCAGCCAGCTGCATCCCAGTCAGTCCAGCCTTGGGTGGAAGGAATTGAGGGCACGGACATTCATAGAGTCACAGAATGGTTTGGGTTGGAAGGGACCTTAAAGATCACCTAGTTCCACACCCCTTGCACGGGCAGGGACACCTCCCACCAGACCAGGTTACTCCTGTCCAGCCTGGCCTTGAACCCCTCCAGGGATGGGGCAGCCACAGCTTCTCTGGGCAACCTGGGCCAGGCTCTCACCACCCTCACAGCAAAGAATTTCTTCCCGANAACCTGGGCCAGGCTCTCACCACCCTCACAGCAAAGAATTTCTTCCCAAGATCTCATCTAAATCTCCCCCCTCTTTCAGTTTAAAACTGTTCCCCCTCATCCTATCGCTACATTCCCCTCATAAAGAGTCCCTCCCCATCTCTCCTGTAGCCCCCTTCAGATACTGCAAGGGGCTCTACGGTCTCCCTGGAGCCTTCTCTTCTCTAGGCTGAACAACCCCAACTCTCTCAGCCTGTCAAGACCTTCCTCCCCGTTGAGGGGTCCCATCAAGTGCCATGACCAAGGTGCTATCCTGCTGCCACATACACCCTGCCTTCAATTCTCCATTAGCCTGTGAGAGGGCTCCAGCTCAGCTGCACCCTTGCTCCCCATCCTGGGGCCACCACACTGCTCTGGGACATGGCTATCTCTTTGCCCTGACACAGGCCAGGAAGGCTTGCAGCCTGGTGTAGGCACCAGCATCACTGACACCTTATGGTGCCACCACAGCAGTTGTCAGTGCCAGGACAGGGGTCACTTACTCCCCCACCAGCCACTGTCACTTGGAGGTGCTTCCTCAGCAGAGCCGCATCTCCTCAGCGGCTAGCGGTCCTCCTCCCTGGCCAGTGTCTCCCACGCCAGCATCCCTCCCCTCAACAGCTGGAATTAGTTTCCTCCTGCCCAGCAGCAACAGGAAACTCCCACTGCATTCACAAGGCTGCGAGCGCTTAACCCCAAGAGCCGCCTCCATCCCACACCAGACTTGGCACGAGCACATGTACGATGGACATCTCCTACCCTGCTCCCTGAGCCTGGTGGCTCCTCATCCCCTCCTCAGAGGGTCTGAGCCAGCTTCTGCCCCACGTGCACACCACACCCCACCCCAAACCTGGCCAGAGCCTCCAGCACCTCCAGTTTCAAAAGAAATCCTGCTTTTCTTCCAACACAGACACTGTTCGTAGCTCTGGCACTAATAAACCTCCTACTTCTGATGGACCACCTCTCCTTGCCTTCCTCCTGTAGGTCTCCGATGCTCGTGTGCACAAACCCAACTAGCCTGGCTGGCGGTGGCCCCAGCTGCCAGAGCCCAGCGCTACAGGCAGATGGGCTCAGCCTGGAGTCTGGCAGGAGCTCCTGCGGATGCGATGATCCCGGGGTCAGGCCCAGGCTCTGACCCACCAGGTCTTTCAGCCCACAGAAAGACAGGCTTGATGAGGTGAGGCAGAAACACCCCTTCACCAGGAGGGATGTTTCCAAAACCAGCAGGAAGCGCTGTAAGAACCAGACTGGAGGTAGCAGCTAGCCAAGAGGACATGCTCTTTAAGCCAGCAGCACCTGCCAGGACAGTTTTCTCTTCACATTCCTCAAAGTGTCCCAGACACCTTGCTTTTGCCAGGGAATAGAGAGGTCCCACAAACAAGGGGCTCCCAGAGCCACGTGGAAGAGAAGACCAGCAGCCCAAGAGACTGCATAGGGTTGTCCCAAGAGGATTGCAGCCCAGCAGACCAAGCCAAAGCACTTCCCTGCAGGGAGTAAATTTCTCTGAGGGCTTTCGGAAGATCCGTTCTCTCTCAAAATACTGCATCTGTCAAGGAGGAAGCCGAAAGAGTGAATGGAGACATCCAACGCTGGGCGAGAAAAGAAGAGCAAGGGAGGCTTTTACTGGAAGAGACGCAGTTGTTTCTGGAGCTGCATTAGCTCACAGTTGGAAAGGAGTCTGGCCCCACCACTGCAAACATCTCCTGCTCACCCGCCCATAGGGACAAGACAGACACCACCGGCCAACTGCGGTCGGCCTCGTACTGCTGTGTCCCACATCTGTCCCAGAACACAGCTGGCGAAGAGAAATTTGTGCCTCTGCCTGCCTCCTTCCAGAAACCAGCTGGAACATCCAGAGAAGTGAAAAGCCTCTCCCTTGCTGCAGCACAAGCCCAGGGCTACCTAAAAATCACAAAGGACTGATAAATGGTGCAGATAAACACCATATAGGTACTTCACTCTCCTTGTTAAGTCCTCCATTGTCTCTCCCAATTACCCTCAGAATTTAAGTTTCATTTAAGTTTCCTATCTCGCCCACCATCCTTATGGAAAGCAATTCCTTCAGCAGGAAAAAGAGGGAGGAAGGGAGGACTGAATACGCAGATCCATCCTCAAGCCACCTTTAGCTTGGATGGCCTGCTTTTCCTTCTTAGTTAGTTCTAGGTCTGTCTATCCTTGCTCTGCAGCCAGCCCCAGCATCCCGTGGTGCTCAGCCCTATCCCTACAACTGGAACAGATCCAGCCACCTCCCCAGGTACCAGAAAGGGTCCTTGAGCAGACAGGGACGGAGCACACCATTGTGCTCCTGGGGGCTGGTAGGACCCCAACCAGCATGTCCGAGAGCTGCATCTAGTTACCAGATGCTGACATGCAGAGTAGCACCTTCAATCTCACTGCTGAGACGGCCTCACCCTGGCAAGCCACGAGCACTTCATCGCTTCCACCTGGCTGCAGGTCACCGGGTGCAAGCCTTGGCCAAGACTACAGTGGTGGCCAGCAAGAGCTGCACTGCTCCAGCTGGAAACACGCCTGATGGGAACATGACCCAGGGCAGGCAAGGACAGCCTGCAAAGATGCACCTGCAAGGCACTAATGCCATCTATTAGTGCCCTCTGGACACATACTTCCAGCCTCAACAGCAGGCACTTCACCCAAACCACCCACTTCCAGGGTCCTTCAGGGAGCTGGGTTGAGGAGATGAGCATCCCAAAGCTTGCATGTTGTGTGAGACCCAGGCAGCTCAAGACCATCACCAAGAAAACCTTGCTGCAATTGAATCGAGCACACACATCTCCCCGGGCAGCTACAGCCAGGGAGAGCTGGAGAGCCAGGCATCATATCACACCATGTTGATGAGCACGCAGAAGACAACAGGCATGGATCCCTCCTGTTGTTTAGAAGAAGCATTTCAACAGGCATCTGTCTTTTGCCTTGTACCCCCTCTTGGGTCTTGAGGCAGCTCATGGACACACACCCAGTCCCACAGACCTCAGCAAACAAGCGTTTCTCCTTTTCTCAGAGGAGGATTGAGCTGTGATGCTTTTATTTGGGTTGAGCTAGCCAGGGAAAGCCAGTGCTGGCCACAGGTCAGGAAGTCACTTTTGACACCATCTCAGTCCAGTTCACTTGTCAGGTGTGATTTAGTGAGAATTGCTGCCCAGCAGGTACCTGGAGGAGTTAAGAGCACCTCCTGCCTGCTTTTCTCTGGCTAGAGAGAAACAGCTGGCTTGGGGAGAGCTTGCTGAGGGCTGCTTGGCCAGCCTGTGGCAGCACCAAGTCACTGAAGTTTTGGAAAACACCATAACCATGAAAGTCTTGAAGAGTGCTTCACTCTTCCAGGAAGCACGGAGATTGCCCAGAAAAAAAATAATATCCTAGCAAGTCCTACCTGACAGCAAGAAGTTATTAGGCACAGAAGATCCATCACTGTGTCCAGCCTTCCATCCCAGGGAGAGCTCAACTGCCACAACATGAAGTCCAGAAAATTTTGCAAACGTGACTCTGAAGTCAGTCCAGAGGTCAGTGGTACGCAAAGGCGGGATCTCCACTGTCCAGCAGACCCACCATGGTGGCCATTGCTTGGTGCTCCGGAGCTTAGACATGCTGGTGTCACCCAGGTGGTCACACACCCAGAAACAGCGGCACCCCATCAGGAGACAATACTTGAGGAGGAGTACTCGAGCCCACCCCAGCAGGCCTTCCCACATCCCCAGTTCTCCAGGGCCAGCACCAGATCACAGGCACTGGGATCTGCCTTGTGTCCATCCACAACAGTAGCCACCACTCACGAGATCTGGCTTGCCCTGAGCTAGCCCAGGCAACCAAGAGGGAAAGGTTTATTTGAAGCACTGACCTCTCCTTCCATCGATGGGCTCTACCTCAGCTTGGTGCGGGAAGCCTCAGGGTCCTGCTGGGCTGCGTACCGCCACCACATAGCCATGAGCTAGGACTGCTCCTTCCACCTACCACTCGCTTAAACAGGTCCCAGCTTCAGAGGTCCACCTTCACCATCTCCTCAAAGCTTCTAGACAAGGCTGTTGCCAGCAGCAGCAACATGGAGGCTCCAAGGGCACTTTTGGCAGCCAAGGCAGTCAGTCCCAAAAGGATGGGCAGTTGTGAGCTTTCAGTCCATGACCTGCTCCCTGCCTTGGAAGCATCTACCACAGACAGTTTCCCAAGCTCTGGGTACCCAACGCGTCCTCCTCGTTCCCTGTAAGCACCATGTGGTGACCAACACCAGCCTCACCCATGCTCTTATGAAACAATCCTGCATCCAGTCCCTGCTTCCCAGGGCAAATCCTGTCCTCAGAGGTGCTGCCACAGCTGGAAGCATCTCTTTGCAGAAGAGATTCAGGAGCATCAACAGCCCCTGGTGTCTCCTACTGTCCATTCAGAGTCTGGCTTAGAGGCACTGCAAAACAAGTGCTTTTATATCAGTTGTAAAAGAGCCCAATTCCATCACACAGGTAATGGATGAAACTTCACTAGGTCCAAGGAGAACAAGGCAAGCTGTGTGGTGTCAAGCTTTCCCCCTTTTCCCAGTAGGCCAGCTCTGCACATCTTAGCATCCCACAGTCTTCGAAGGACCAAAGCAGAGCAGGGTCCCCATCTTTGATGTCTTCTTTCCCCAACATCACTACTACATAGAGGAAAAAGCCTACCCAGAACCACTGCAGGAAGCGAGGCAGGACTCAGTTCCTTCAGAGCTAACCACAGAAACCATCCTCCCTAGCAACCAGTCCCATCTTGTGAGCCAAACCGTCTTCCCTCTTTATAAGCTCCCAGTTTCCTACGCTGCTCCCATGTCTCCCAAGTTGACAGTTCCCTTTGTGATGGCTCACAAGACCTGTGTCCTGCCTGTGACTTCAGGCTGAAAGAGTGAAGCCAAGCTCCAGGTAGGAACTTGCTCCATTTCCAGTAACTGGAGAGGAAAGAGGTGAGATTAGACCCATGATTAAGGGCAGGGTCTGTCCCGGTATGCAATTCTGGAATAAAGTGACTGGCAAGTGCTGTTGTCTAAGGTGCCCACTAGAATTTAGTCATGTGCTATCACTATCACGTCACTCACCTCCCCCACCGTGTGCCAGGAGTGAGGTCAAGGTGTATTTCTGGTTGCCCTCAAAGGGTCGTGGTTGGGGAGAAACCAGGTTTCTTTCACGCCAAGTGGCAGGGTTGTCTCTGCCCCGGCTCAACCGGGCTGCTCCCCTCCCACCGGCAGGACCTGGCTGAGCCTGGCTCAGCTGGGAGGAGTTGATGTAAGATGGTGCCATGCTGTGTGCGCCATGTCATGTGCTGCCAAGTTGGAGATGTGGGTTAGAAAGAAGGCCTGGTATCTCATTCCCCAGGCTCTGGTGGGTGGGTAGCGTGAGGCCCATGCACTGGATTGCCAAGGAGATATGGGCTACAGAGATGGGCAGAAGCTTGCAAATCCCATGGTGCACCTTGGAGGAGAGATGGTTACCTTACCAGTCTTTCCAGACGTGGCTGCCATCATGCTTAACACTTCTAGGAATGGAGCTGTAGTACAGCCACTCCACTAGCTGCAATAAGGCATCACTAGGGTGTCCCATCTCCAGGGACAGCTCTGAGCTTCAGGGCTAGCCTGCGCTGGCATCATGGCTGGAGTTCACTAGGGACATCAAAGGAGGGATTTGAGAGAGGGTGGGAGGGAGGGAAGGCAGACGGGACAGTCTTAAAGTCAGTGTAGTCCCCACAGGTAGAGGCTCCTGGTGGTGCAGGGTCAGGCCACGGTCACATCTACAGCAGCCTGGTGCCCGCAAGGGAGCATCACCATAGCATGGCAGCTCAGCGGTGCCCACAGGGAGCACCTCCATCGGTCTCATCTGCGAGCAGCTCACCAACAGCTGCCAGGGTGTGAACCAAGGCCAGGGCCAGCATCACACCATCTCCTGCCTCTCGCCAATCCTGCCTGCCCTCTGGGCAGCTCTTCAGGCAGTTGGACTGGTGCATCACAGAGGGCAGCCACCTCCTCTCCAGCTCACTACCAGACTTGAACACAAGAGCTGCGAGAGGATGGACACTTCAAGTTTAAATCTTTTGCAACAAGCTCTCAACTTTGCTACTGCTTCCAACTCCATGCTTCCTCCAGGGCCAAAGGCTATGGAGCTGCTAAAGCTCTGGCCATCCCCATGAACATCCTCCAGCCAACGCTCATCTCAGGAGGAGGAACTAGCTGTTCTGGAGAACAACTCATGTGCCCACCGAGTGGTGAACCAGCCCCACCAGCGAGAGCAGAGGGTTCAGCACACTAAGACCAAGGTTACAGCTTTTAGCCCAGTTTGTGAGCAAAAGTCATCTCAGTGACTTGCTCCACCCTGCCTCAGCTCTGCAAGGGAGAGGGCTCCAGCCCAGAGACCGGGCAGCTCTCAGCTGCCAGCCTCAGTAATGTTTAACCCCATAAAACTTTATTGGTAACGTATACTGCGCCAGAATGTCTCCCTGCGAGGTCACTGCCGGCTCAAGCACAATGCAGCAAGGAGCAGCTGTAACTGCTCGGCCAGCCCTCCTGCTCTTCTTCAGAAGAGAGCTGGGTCCACCGTCTGGAGGGGCTACACTTAGAAGCGCATCAACATTTACGGAGCTCCTTGGGCAGGGAGCCCTACTTATACAGGGAGCTCCCTGGAGATCAGGGTCATTCTTCAGACCAGAAGACCTCTTTGAAAGCTAAGCTGTCTGTCTAGAACAAGTAGCTTGCCAACTGGAGGGCAGGAACTAAGACCCCAGAGGGAAAAGATCTGGCTGAAGGACTCCTGGACACCCTTCACTTTAGGAGAGCAGTGTTTCTCCCCCACCATGCACCATAAAGTTTTGGCATCTAAGCCTTATGCTTAGGGTCCCCATGTCACTGGTGATCATCCCTGAAGGACCTGCAGTAGGGGTTTCACCTCCCTCAACCACCTCAGCCAGACCAGAGAGGTTTCTTCTTGATCCTCCCTGCCAGGGGTAATTCAACCAGCAACAGCCCTTGGTTCCACCACCCTACGCACAAGGGGCAGGAAAAGAAAGACATCTGCTCTCCTGGGCTGCCCAGGAGCAGAGCACACTCAAATGCTCCTGTAGCTGTGGACACCATCAATAACTTTTGGAGAACACCAGCAAGCACAACCCTCCTAGTGAAGGACCTACTTGAAAGAGCAGCCTGGCTCTAGGGGCCAGTGTCAAGCCAAGCCAGTGTCAGGTCCTACCCTGGGCCCTACATACTTCTTGCCTACTCTGCAAGAGCTTCAGCCCAATGCCAGCTCACCAGCTGAAGGGTAAAAGCAGCAGAGGTCTGCGAGCGTGTGAGGGGCAGGACGGACATAGGCCAGGAGCTTGCATCCATCAAGTGCCTCCATATTGCGTTTGGAAAACAAGCTTGGGTTGAAGCTGGACACGTACAGTCAAGACGCTTGCAGGAAGCAAGAGGATGCCAAAGGGCCAACTGAGCTGACCATTGGGCAGGTGGACAAGGTGAAGGGACACAGCCCTTCTTCCTCTCAATTTAAGCAGGGAAGAGTGGAGCTAAACACCCTGTTTGGCAGGGCAGAGAGCAGAGGTCTAAGCCCAGAGCCCCACTGCCCTACTCCCCCATGGCACTACTACAGGAACAGAGATGGAAGCAGGCAGAGCACAGCTGGCTGGTAACACCAAGCAGGGTGGGGACAGGGGCTCCAGGTTCTCCTGCACAAGTCCTCCAAACCAAGCACCTTAACCTGGAATTAGGACACTACCTCTCTCTTTTGGCTTTCTCTTTGCATTTCCATGGTTTCAGGGACATCATGCTCAGCAGGGGCATTGGCCTCACTACATTAAAGCATTCCAGTTTCAGACCAGTGCAGGCATCCCTACAGCTCCATACCCTGGGACACCAGGTGGTTGCACAGGGCATTTCCACAGGCCCATACAGAGTGATCCTCTCTAGCTAGTGCCACTGTCCCATCAGAGCTCCTCACTATGGCAAGGCTCTGATCACTCATCTTCTCTAGGACATCCCCCTCTGGCTTCAAAAGCCTTTGAGTCACTTGGCCCAAGGGGCTTCCAGCTGAGCCCCTCAGCTCCAGCAGAGACTCAAGCCTGTTGCCTTCACTACAGCTTCAAGGAGGACATTGTTTAGCTATTTTACTTGCTGGCATGTAGTGTTTCCTCCCAGCAGTCCCACACCACAGTTCTCCGGCCACGGGGGACCAGCAAAGCCAGCCAGAAACTTGAGCCCTGTCTTTCCCCATCTGCCCACCTCTAGCAGAGCAGTGGGCTGGACCTGCAGGGTCAGAAATCATCGCCCAGCTCTGGCTGCCCCCGGCCACACAGCCCTCTCCCCTGCAGCTTGCTGGGGGCTGGGGGGGCCCCACGCGCTTCAGCCGGGAGGAGGCTTTGCCCAGGAGCCAAGGTGCGGAGGCCAGGGTCAAACCAGCCAAGCAGAGACCCACGGGAGCGAGCACCAGGGGCAGGGGAGAGCCCGGTTCCTGGCAAGGGACACG
The DNA here is from genome assembly GCA_033628505.1 of Tringa tobata. NCBI lineage: Eukaryota > Metazoa > Chordata > Aves > Charadriiformes > Scolopacidae > Tringa > Tringa tobata. The sequence goes on from JAHREE010000493.1 coordinate 435,631, forward strand.
GGCAGAGACTCACCTGAGCGTGAAGAGCAGCGGCTGCGGCGGCGGCTGCTGGGTAGGTGAAGGCGGCATGGGGGATGGCAGGGGTGAGCTCCGTGGTGTAGAGCGGGTAGGGAGTCCATGCTTCTGGGGAGGCTGGAATAAGAGCTGCTCCAGTCAGGTCATCTAGACAGGAGGGGACAAGGCGACAGCATCTCAGTAGCTGGCCCCCGACAAACCTGTGGGCATGGTTTCCTTTCCAACCGGGCAGCATTCCCAGGTTTGGGCATCTCCCAGGCTGGGCCAGCCACGACCTCAAAGTCCCTCCCAGCATACTCACAGGGGTCCCGTGCAATGAAGTGTGCACCCAAGGCAGGGTGGATATTGGTGGGGTTTGGCGTGGCCATCAGCTTGCTCTTGGCCATCTTTGTGTTGGCTTTAGCAAACTCTAACCGCAAGGTCTGGGGGTTCTCTGGGTCGAAGCGGATGCCCTGTCACAGAAGAAAGCATGGGAGTGTCTCAGAAGTGAGATTTCCAGTCTAAGCACAGGCTGCGTCTCTCCACGGAGCAAAGCCCAACTGGGGAACCAAGGCCATCATGCTGCAGCCACGTAGCCCGGGATTTTTGTCACCTCATTGCATCCCTCAAGCTCCAACATGCTTGTATCATTAGGTTTAGCTGGCCTAGGACCACTGCTTCCAACATGAGGGACACGGCTTTGCTCCTTACGTGCAGTTCACCAACCAGCACAGCAGTGATGGCCACCAACACTGGTCAGGGAAAAATCTGTCTGCTGGAACTGGGGTAACCCCATCTGTACTGGGGCTACATCTACTGCCAGCCTGGGCAGAGACACTAGCACCTGCCCCAATGCCCAAGGCATGGTCTGCAGCCAGACAGAACCACATCAGCGTGTCTTGCTGCCTAGATCCCACTAACTTTTGCAGGACCACATGGGATGAAGATAGCTTTGAGCTGTGCCTGTCGTGTTGACCATCTTCATGTGTTTTTCTTGAGCTGCAGCAGTTTGGAAGTGCTACGAATGTGCTGAAGAGCCTGTGCCAGGCAGCTTTGGCCTTGCCTCGTGTTCTCCCATGGAAACCTCAGCATAGGAAGGCTGGTTTCCTTCCTTTCTGAAGGAAGTACCTTCTACCTCCTAATTTCCAGGACAAGGAGCCGCTCTGCTGAACTGCCACACACTTTTCACCAGGGCATTTGGCAAAGCAAGGCTTTAACAAGGCCACTAGCACCAAGCAAGACCGACAGCCACATGATAGATCAGATCTGCCATGAGCTTGCTTCACTACCCATATACCCTGGTGAGCTCAACCTAGAGCCTCAAAATGCTGACGCTAAACACAAGGTGAGCTCCACATGCCTCATAAAAGCGTTACAGGGTGCCAACTGGGCATCACCCTATGCCTGTATGCACCTCAGAACCACTTCTGCCCCCAAGTACCTCTCTTCGCATCTGTTTGCTGAGGGCTGGCTCTCCAGAGAAGACCTGCCTGCTTCAGATACTTCAAGGTAAGGCCAAGTCAAGCAGTCAGGCTAGGACAAGCCCTCACCTCAGCACTCGGTGCAGACATCGGGAGGAAAAGCTCCTTGAAGAGCAGTTCTGGACACCCCTCAACACACATCGGTAATGAACAAGGGAGCCCTCTTAGTCCCCAACTCTTACTCCTACAGAGGGGAGCACGTAATGGATAAGAAGCAGGATTCACAGCCTGGATCCTGTCATCAGAAGCCAACTGCTGAGTAAGGGGCTGCATGCCAAGTCCACAAAAGAAGTAGCTGTTATTTCCCCACACCCTTAGAGGCCCTGGAGCAGTCTTCCAGTGGTCAGAAATTACACCTTTTTGCATCCATTTGTTGAGACTGGCGTCAGCCATAAACAGCTCTCCTGCTTGCCTCGTGGGGGGCTGCAGGACCATTTCACTTCCATACTCAAGGGCACAGCTGAGACACCCTGACCCTTCCCATGCTATGGACAAGCCCAGCATCACTCTAGCCCACAGCTCCAGGATGAGCTACACAGGGCTTATGGCCCCCAGCCCCCCCGGTACCTCAGGTACTCACATTCAAGGCATTCTTCGCTGCTTCAGCACCAGCTCGGCTGTCAAAGGTCACAAAACCAACTGGCTAAAAGAAATAATGCTGATTTCAGTTTGGAAGCCTCTTCCAGCTCCTCAGACCACCCTCTCACCCTCCCTGCCCCAGAGATTTTACCGCAAACAGAAGAGACCACCTAAAGCTGCAAAGGGCCTTCAAGCAGAGCTTGAAGACATCATCCCAAGATGATGATCCATGTCTGCTCCCACCACACCAAAAATTTTGGTGTTCTTACATGCATGGGCACTGCTCACCTTGGTAGCACCCAGCAAGAGGCGGGAACCCACAAGGGGAACTGCTGCCTAGATTAGGATGGGTCTGGGAAGGTTTATAGCAGCACATGGTTTGAGGCTGAAGCACAAGGTCTCCCCAGCCCACATGGTCTGGGCAGCAGTAGAAGATATGGAGCCATTTGGCACATGCTGAGAGCTTGGGGCCACCAGGATGGTGGGTGTGAGCAGAACCCAGCTGTATACGTGGTGCTGAATACAGACAATGCTTTACACAGTGAAATGGTGTCTGTCTTCCTTCCCATCATCTCTGGTTTTCTAGCAAAAGCAAAAAATACCCAAGCACTGGAAGAAGAAGGTACCTGCTTTGAAGTTAGCTTGATCAGTGACCCTTCATAACCCTGGAGAAGGGAAGAAAGCAAGTCAGCATCAGGTTCCCAAAGGAGCAAGCTACAACCAAGACATGACATCTCCAAGAGTTACTGCAGCACCAAACCCTTCACAAGGCAAGGCTTCCAGCAGTAGCTACGTTAATATGGCTCTTCTTTCCCACCAAAAGAGAAGACTGAGATTAGTCTAAGGGCAGAGCAGGTATCTCAACTAGCCCTTTGGGAAGAAATCCCACTTTCTAGCTCTTCATCAAGCTACTAAGATGAGCATCCTCCCTGGATAGTGCCTGGAGTGCATAGAGCACCCTGTGCTGGAAGGGAGGGAAGTGGGGTTCCCTTGTTTGACTAAGGACAGCTCATGTGGTGATCTAGGGAAGGACATACAGTTAGGAGATCAGGATACATCCTTGAGGAGGGGCTGGTCCAGCTGGGCTGCAGGGCTGACCCAGCAGCCTTCATCAAGCTTGGAGACAGCATGATTTCAACAGGCTCCAGGAGTTACCCAGCTGAGCCATGGGATACCACTCTGGTTTCATTCCAGGTTCCTCAAGCTTTCACAGAAGGCCTACTTTCCCACTTCATCCTTGCTCCCCTCCGACAGAGATCTTTGCTGCAAGGTTGGCCACAAGACAGCATCTTTCCCAGCAAAGACCAAGTCTGAAGCTTTCTTACCTTGAATGGTCGGAAGAGTAGGTAGAGCTCTCTGGGCTTGATATCCACAGGAAGGCCACTGACAAACAGCGTCCGTACCTAGGAGAGAAGTCAACGAGGTCTACTGAAGGGAGAGGCTTACTACCAAAGCAGGAGTACAAAGCACAGTTCAGAAGCTAAGTGCAGTAAGAGTAGGACACCTCGCACCAAAGGCGGCCCTGCAGGCACTAACCCTTCCCTACATTAGAGGAGTATTGTCCAGGATAACATACACCCAGTCCTTTCCTCCCTGCCACAAAGGATTTAGACCTTTACGAAAATCCAGTCTCTAGCAGAATAGTCTATGTTAATTGGGGCATGGACACCAGGCCCCACAGCCTGGACCTTGGTGACTAGAACTTGGAAAGACTGCTAGAGGACCATACACTGCCAACGGCACTAATGCAGAGTTTGATCCATATCAAAGCTCCAGAAGAGAACAGTACAAACCCCACCTGTCTCTCCAGCTATTTCTAGACATCATATACCAGATCTCCTTTCTTTAACCCATCCTGGCACTTCAGCTCTCAATTTTGAAAAATACCTCTCTGCTATACTCTCATGTTTTGACTTCTGCAAAAGCCCCAGTACATCGTTGGGAAGATGATTTTTGAGCTCGTCCCAGCTCCTTCACCAACACACATCAGACCATTCAGAAGTTGCTCCCGTTTGAGCTCTTACAAGTGCTTGTCCTGTCGTGCCCAAAAGCCAGCTCTGCTGCTTGTAGGCTGCTGCTTTTTCCAAGCTGCAGAAGTCACGTACCAAGGCCAAAGGCACTCAGCACATGTAAGCAAAAACAGAGTACCAGAGCAAGACTTCAACAGTCTGTTGAAATCATCTACAACAGTTCACATAAATAGCCAGGAAGGAGAAACAAGCCATGAGTGCTGAAGGCTCATGGCTCAGGACTGCTCAACAGTCAGGCCATCATCTCCCTACACTGGGAGACACTGGCCAGCAGCCTGTTTCCATAGGAAGCAGCGCGATGAAGCTGCCAAGACTTCTTGTAAACCAACACAGAGCTGGAAAGGGACGTCGTGCACAACAGAGGTCACCAAGACACTAGTGATCATTGACAAAGACCAGGAGACCACAAGCACAGCTCGGTCAGCACTGACAGCTGAGGGAAGACAGAAGACTATGGGAATGAGATGGAGCCCTGTGTTCCTTGCTTTCCATTGCATGGGGACATCACCCACTGACCCAGTCCCAAAGAAGCCACGAGAAGGTCATGGGACAGCACTGATGCCCAAATGCTCAGAATAGCGCCTAACAGACACTTTTGAGCTGCAAAACATGCAGCAGGACCAGACTTTTTAAGCCAGAGCCCATCTCCTGGCCTGCTCCCAGTCTGGAGCGACCACATTAACTTTGCAGGACAGAAGCACTCTGCTCCCACATTTCAGTTTTTGCTCAGCCCTTTCTCCTTCCCCAGAGCCCCCGACGTTCTACCTTGTTAAACCTCTTTTGCCACCACCACAGCAAGCAGCACACGCTTGCCCTGCTCCTGGGCTGGAGACAGGAGACACAGGAGCGTGCAGTGGAGCCTCTGCACCTCTTTGGGGGCAGCAGGATTCAGAGTCCTCCAAGCAGGGAGGTTTCTCCCATTTACAGGAGAAAACACACACCTTCTTGAGCTCCTGTGCCCAAGACAGTCCTGCCAGGGCAGAGAGATACCCTTTACATAAACTCAAGGGCAGCTTATGCCCTCCAGGACGGGCAGTGATCATGAAAGTCTTGAGGTCCTATGTCCCTCTTGCTCTCCATGCATGCTGAGACTAAGGGCTGCCACCACCCATCCCTTCCCTGATCCCTCAGTATGGATGGCCCTACCACATCCCCCCAGCTTCTCCTCAGCATCCTGCTTCCCTAGACAGGGCAATCTGGAGCGTCCAGAAACGCTTTCCAGGCCTACGGTCTCCACACCCAGCCCAGCCCCCTCTTTGATGCTTCGACGCATCACTCCAGGGCCACCTCATGCCCAGAAGAGCAGGCAATGGCACTGTCTCTCCGCTTGCTGGCTGCCACGGAGACTTTGGCGCCTGCGCTTCAGCGTGAGCTACATGCAGTGCATTCCCAGAAGACGCAGGGCCATCTCTTGCAGGGGAGGACTGTGCAGAGTCTGGTGGCACACATGTGCCTCAGCCATGTGAAAGCACTGTCCCTTTTCAATATTTCAGGATCTGAGTGTGCTCAGACCCCAGAATGGATGTTTCTTCCAAGCAGATAGAAATCTGCATCCCTGTTGGGTCTCTAAATGGTCCCGTGATGTGTTGCTCGGTAAGTCCATGCGACAGGCGTGACAGAATGGAAGATGCAGAGTTGCTCAGGGAAGGGGAAGTCAGCTACTCAGAGCCCTTACAACAGCCTGAACAGAGCAACACAGGTGCCTAGGAAAGCTCTTTGTCAGAGGGAACAAGCTCCTAATGCCAGCCCCATAAGTTGCTGCCAAGGACGGGAGCAAAAGTCCTTCTCTCATGGGCCAAAAAATCTTCCCTTAGCCTGCGGGTCTAGTCTGTCACCACACGTGGCATTGGAGAGAGGTTCCCAAGCAACAACCAAGGGCTGGCATCACCCCAAAGAAAGTCTGGGCAATCCCAAATGCCACCAGCTAATATCTCCAGACATGGGTGGTTTTGTCAGTGTTAGGTTGATGGTTGGACTAGATTATCTTAAAGGTCCCTTCCAACCTAGGTGATTCTGTGATTCTAAGGTTTCCCCAAGGGTCTCAAGACAGACTAAGGAAGTTCCCTGCTCAGAAGGGCTTGTTAGAAGTGATGAGACCAAGTGGTTGGCTTTCTGAGATCTCTGCAATTCAACGTGGCCATAAGTGATGTAGAAAAGGGTAAGGGGAAGGTGAAACCAAGCTGTTCTGGGAAGGGAGGGCGAGGCTGGCGAGAGACCCGGGTGGTACAGTAGAGGGACAGAGTGAGGTAAGCCAGGTGTAAACATGGGGTCAGCAGCAATTGGAAAGCAAAGGAGATCCCACAGGAGAAAAGCAGGAGGCAACTTGCCAGTCTGAGCATCCTGTGCACTGTGGGCAGCCCCGGTCCAGCCTCCACCCCCTGCTCCCAAAAAAGAGGGAGCTGTAGATGAGAGCAGCACAGTCTGGACAAGCATCTTCCAGTGGGTTAACCAAACTGGGACTCTCCAGTCACCCCTGTGCAGCACAAGTCCTGCTGGTTTTGAGCCCTAAGACCACTCAGGGTTGATGGAGCTGGGTTTCCACCCCTCGCACTCAACGTGCCAAGACAGAGTGGGCTTCTGATTAAATATATTTACTCTGCTTCAACTTCCTGCCACCAGATCTGTGTAGATATTCAGCCTCCCCCCTGGAGGAGCTGGAAAAGCCACAGGACAAATAAAAATATCTATCTCCATCCAGGGCTAGCTCAGGAATACCTGGGCCATACTGCATGTTCAGCAGGAGCTTAGAGAGAGTTGAAGGAGATCTCCAGGAATACCTTGTTCTTGTGCTTGCTCTTAGATTCTGCTACCAGCCACTGATGAGATGCCAGGCGAGATGCACCTTCATCCCACCCAAGGGTGATCTGAACTAGGCACACGGAGAGAAGCAGGACAGGGAGCAGCTCTCGCCTAGGACAGCCCAGCAGGGTCACGCTGCTGGAGGACCTTCAGAAAACGCTTTCCCTGCCCTGTCCCTGCTGCCTCTGGGGATGTCCCCAGTCCAAACACCCGGCAGAGGTGGCAGAGAGCCATGGAAAACAGGATTTGTTCCAGGAGGGACAAGACCATCTAGGCCATCTCTTCAAGAGGGAGGATCCCAGCATAGCTTCCCACACAGGAGGGAGGGAAGGACGAGGACAAACCCATTTAGTGCTCAAGTCTGGAGAGGCTCTAAAGCAGTCCTTACACTGCTGTGTCTCCCAGAAGAGACACACACCTAGTGCGAGCACAGCCAGGTACTTCACACCAAGGCTTTAAAGAAGCCAACCAGCAACATCTGCCTGTTCCCACCACAGCTCCAGCGCTGCCGGGGGGTCACCTTGGATATTACAACATCCCCATCTCCTGACCATGTCTGCTTTTAAAAAAGAGCTCTTGAAAGGGAGTCCCAAGCGGAGCCTAACACTGCCCTGCAGCCCAGCAAGGGCCAAGTTATGTCAGAAAAGTTGGATGCAGAGGCACCAAGTACCCACCTCCAGAAAGGCTGCTCTGGTAGGCCTCCAGTGGTAGCCTTTTGTTAAGGGACTGTTTCTAATCATCCCAGAAGAGCTGCATTACCCACAGCCCTGCTTTAGTGCAGCCATGGCCACCCCAGCCCCCCAGAACTGGCCAGTTCCTGGGGCCATGCTCCCAGCACCTGGAGCACACAAGCCTTTACCACCAGCGGTTAGGAGACACCCGAGGACACCTACAGCAGGAACACGTTCTGGTGTTGGGATGTGTCTGGTGACACATTCCCACTGTGTCACCAGACATCCCCTCTCTCCAGGAAGCCACCCTCGGTTAGATGCCATATTTTGCTGGAGACAAGCCATCTCCCACTCGTTCACGCCGATACCTGCACTCAGCCTTCTTCCCGTGCCACCAGCAGAGTGCCACCACCGAGCCATCCTGCTGAGGGCTCTGCCACCCCATCCCGAAGGTGGTGCCCACTTCAAGCACCCACCCTGAGCTCCCAGCAGCCCAGACACATGGGCTCCAGCTCTTCCCACGGGAGAGCATCCCAATGGGTGCCCCTCGAGCACACGGGGCCAGTGTCAGACCCATGGGGGGGGATACAGAGCCCCAGCCCCTGGCTACTGCGCTGCGGCCGGGGCCACTTGACGCAAGGCTGCTGGAATGCAGCAAGGCCGCCGGCCGCCCCGAGAGCCGGGACTTATAAGGCACGGCCGTGGAAGGCGGGGAGGAGAGCTTGCAAAACAGGGTCGCTGGGAGGGAAACGCTGGGGAGCCCCGCCGTGGGGCTGAGGAACAGGACAGCATCCTCGTCCCACTGCCCTGGGGCTGCAGGGGTCCCCTCGCCGTGCTGGGCGGACACGGCCCCGGGCAGCTTTGCTCCTCAAACTCCCAGGAAACAACGTGGGAGGAGAAAACCCGAGGAGAGAGGTGTCTGGTCTGTGGTGGGGACAGCCCGGCAGGAGAGCGGGGCAGCCTCAGCGTCACAGCATGTGCCTCCCAAGGGGAAGAGCTTGCCAACGGGCTCCTTTGCCGCTCCGTGCCTCAGTTTCCCCCCCCCCAACAGGAGGAGAAGCTGCAAGAGTTGGCTGCCTGCTGGCAACTCCAGCACTGGCAGAGCCACGATGCCCTCGGGCAGCTCCCGGAGCAGCACCAGACCAGGAGCTGCTCCAGCCCCAAGCAGCCACGGGGCCTTCCCCTCGCAGCAGGAACACGCTCCCCCAGCCCAAGAGGGTAAAGAGGGCCTTGAACCTCCCCCAGCACTTGAAGCGAGGGAGGGCTTCAGGCATTTCCCTCTCAAATCAGCCTCTTGCAGGACGAGCACCCAAGGACCAACATCCTGCTTGCCCGGCGGGGAGGAAGGCAGGCTGACCACAAGCAAGCCCAGGAGCCCCAGCGTTTTGTCCCCGAGGCTGGGGCACTTCACACGTGACACCCCTTATCGCCGGGTCACCCCCTCCCCAGCCCCGCTCTCCCCCCGTGCCGGGCAGGGGGATGCCTCTGGGGCTCAGGCGCCCTGCGGTCAGGGCAGGAAGGCTCTGGAGCGAGGGGGAAGCGGGGAGAGGCCCCGTCCCCCCCTGCCCGAGGCAGCAGGAAGCTCATGGGAGCCGATAAGTCCAGGCGCGATGCAGAACCCAAGAACAGTCCTGCTGGCATGGCTCTGCCATGGAGACTCCCTCCTGCTCCCCACTGTCCCAGAGTCCCATCCCCTGCACCTCTGCAGGGTCTCATGGAAAGGAGACCCAGGTGGGGGGGTCAGGGAACGGGAGGACACACATGGGCCACAGCAGGGGTTCAAAGCTGCTGAAACATCTGGGGAGGCCATGCCCACAACTCCCAAGAGACAATTGTCCCAATAGTGCAGGTACCCAGCTCAAAGAGCCACTGGTTGAGCACCCTCAGGATGCCACCACAGCCTTCCATCTTGCCAAGAGGTCCCCTAAGCTAGAGGAGACGTACACAAGTACCACAGGCAGTGTGCTGAAGGATGCCCACGCTTACACTACCCAGCCCACTGCACTAAGCCCCGGGCTCCAGGGACCCAGCAGCACATCTGCCACCCTCTGATGGCTGGGGACTTACAGACATCTTTCACCATCAGCTGGAGTCATGGATTTTACCCACAGGGACAGCTCACAGCAGGGAAACCTCCTGCAGACCAGCTCCTCCTGACTGCACCCACACATTTGTTCCCCTGGCAGGAGACACGGAGGCGTGTTATGGTTTGGGGAACCCACAGTTTATTGTCATTTAGACAATTCTTCTATCACCTGATGACGCCTCCCTACCTAGGGAGGGGAATCAGGGAAAAAACAAAGAAATCCAAAAGTTGAGATATAAACAGATTTAATAGAATAAAACTAGACAACTAACATTAATAACACGAAAGAACCAACAGTGATCCTGATACCAATAAAATATATATATGTATATAAGGATTATACTCAGCCCATTCCATCAGCAGGAAGCCATGCACTCCCAGAAGGGGATGGCTGCAGCTTCGGGAGGGAGGGAAGGGCTCAGGGCTCCAGCACTGGGGCAGGTTCTCAGGGTGGCAGCCATCAACGAAGAGAGAAAGGGAGAACTCCTCAACAAACTTACTCATTTATATTGAATGTGACGTTCATGGTATGAAATAACCCTGTTGGCAGCTTGGGTCAAGTGCCCAGGTCTCACTCCTCCTTGTCCCTGCACCTGGCAAGGCTTGAAAACACTGAGACCTTGAATCCCACATGCCAGAGCTGGCTGTAAAGTAAATATTTTCACAAGTGCAGACACTAGAGTCTTCAAAAACTGCAGCTTTCCCCAGCACTGGAAGATAAATTAGTCCCGCATCACTCAAAGTGGGACAAGATGAGAGAAGTTCTGCTCGAGACAGAGACTGGCAGCAAGACATCGGTTTGGGTGCAGGACCCTCATGAGGTATGTTTCCATCTCAAGTCCTTAAGCAAGTACATGTGTCTCTGCTTCACCCTGCCAACGAGGTGATTCCCAGGCACTTTTCAGCCCTACACCCCCTCTGCCCACAGAAGCACGTGAATCTCTCCTCAAGTCAACCTGATTTGGGGCAGTGTACTACTGGGCACGCCACAGCTCCACCGAGCACACCTGGCATCTCCACAGCCCAACACCAAGCAAGTCTTCCACAAAACCCAAATGCTTATTGGGGTGTCACCCCAACCACAGGGGGACCTCTGGGGACACCAGTAGGATGCCAAGCACCCACAGGGCTGAAACTCCATTGCGTCAGTCCAGCTCTTGGCCAAACAGGGCCTCTAGGCAGTGGGGAGGGGCTGGGCTACCCAAAAATGGATCAGAAAGGCCAATCCCAGCACCACAGGGTGCTCTCCCCATAAGACCCCAGGCGGGCACCCAGCCTGTACTGTGTAGAAGACAAGGCAGAAGCCAGCCCATCAGCCCAGGAGAGCCTGGGGAGTAGGGCAGTGTGGACAGCAAGGATGGATACGGCACACAGCCCAAGCTTTAAGACCACTCTTAGAAAGAGGTCATGTCCCAGCCAGCTCCCCTCTGGCATCCTACTGTGGCCAAGGGGACCCCAGAGGTAAAGCTTCCTCCCCTCCTCCAGGACCTCCCAGAGGAGCTGGGAGCTCTCTCCAAGCCCATAGCTTGCTCCACACATCAGGCCACTGCTACGGGTGACCCAGGAGAGTCACCCTTTCAGACAGACACTGGCCTCCTGCCCTTGAAAGCGGATGGAAGACCACACATCCCCAGGCCAACGGCTTCTGACACACAGCCACGTACCAAGACCCAACCCCACACTAATGCAAGAAGCCACCACCATGTCCTTAGCAGTGCAGGAGGGAATGCAGCACCCCAGAGTAGGGGGTGCAACATTTCAATAGGCTCTTCTGAGCTACGCAGCAGGGCTGGAGATCCTCCACATGGGTAAGACTGCCCTACTGGGTCCTTGGGTTTCCAGCATCCACAGCCTGCAGCCAGGTAAGCTTGGACTCTGTGATCAGGGAGATCCAGCAAGGGTGTGCAAGGCCAGCACATGTAGTCCCATGTGACTGTCATCTAGAGAAAGCCACTCCAGCAGCCACTGGGCACATCAAGGCAAGGCTGTAGGCATGACCTCATATCTATGTCCTGCCACCCTGCCCTACAACAGAGACAACGTTTGGGCAGTCAGGCTTGAGACTGTTCCCTCCCATAGGGCACACAGAGGTCAACATCTTGTCCCTGTTCACAGGGCCAGGTGTAGGAGATGATCTTCACTAGACGGATAGACAGAGCAGCTTCAGCACCTGTTCCCATCTCCAAGGAAGAACCAGTGGAGAGCCCTGGGGCCAAGGAAAGCCTCACCACCCCAGACGCACCAAGCGGAGCCCAGACCTCATGTAAACCTCTAGCTCCACGCTTGCCTGCCACCTAGCCATCATCCAAAGCATCAAAACACAACACCCCTCTGGGGGGGCTGAACCGAGGGGGCACAGCAGGTCCTGGGACACGCAGCCTCTCAACCACACCATGACCCAGCGGTGCAATGGTAAAGTGTCCTGGCCAAGCCTGCGGCACCCACTTGTGCCATGCCGAGGGCAGTGTCACCTGGCACACGTCCCCTCATGGAGCCAGTACCACTGCCCACCCCAGGGTCCCTCCCCACAGACGCATGGGCTGGCTGAGGATCTCAGCTACCCTGATGCACCTCAGGGTGGGCCAGGTTCAGCAGCTCCAGTGCTGGAGCTGTGTCCTACTGCCCTGCTCCCTCACCAGGTCCAACTGCTCAGCACCCGGCACCAGGAGGAATTCTGTTTCAGCCATCCCACAAGGCACATGGTCTTTTAACATGCAAATGAATTTTTTTCCCACTTCTAGCCTCTGCCATGGGAGCCATCTTCACATAACGGTGGCTGTTGCTGCAGAAGATACTTTCCTGCTCCAGGTGTAGCCTACGATGTACAGGCATCCCTGCGAACATGCTTTTGAGACCACTCGCCTCCAGATCTGTGAAGGCTACTGGGTCTCAGCTAGTGCCTGGTACTCTTGGAGAGGAGATACTGAGCATTGCAGGCAAGGTGCTGACCACCTCGTTTCCACACTCGTGCCCTGGTGAGGCTTCAAGCCCGAAGCCTTTACTTGAGGCACCTGGAGGGCCAGGACAGGCAGGAGCATTACTCTGTGATCCAGGCAGCAAGCCCAAAGGATCTTTTGGCTCCAAAGCCAATCATATCAGTTCCAGCAAGAGTCATTATTTGACTTCACACAGTGACAGTTCCACTAGCAGAGGTGTGATGAAGAACAGCAAAGCCCAAGCCACTCTTAACTACCTTCCAGACATCTCCAAGGGCACCTTCCAGACATCTCCTTCCTTCTTTTCCTGATGAGGTGAAAGTAGGGTCCCTTGCTAGAAAGGGAGCCTTTGGGTTTGGCCCTTCATAACTTCTGCAGGCACCACCAGAACCCCTTCACTGGGGGGCCAGGCAGGGAAAGCTCTGCTCAGCAACTCCTCAGATCAGCCAAGGAGGAAGACTCATGTCTGAAGGTGGGTCACGTTTACTAGACCAGCTACACAGTCAGGTAGCAGGAAGAAGAACAGTTACTCCCTCATGGAGACTAGGTGGGATATTGACGCTCAAAGCACCTTGGATTCATGTCTCAAGCTCAGATTTAGACATGAAAGGTCTAAGAAAGATTAAGAAAGGAGAAGGAAGCTCCTTTACAGGGTATTTACAGTCACCAGGACACGAGGAGATAAACGGGGAGATTCCCACATCCCTCCCAGAGTAAGAGCAACTCACTGATAGACCAAGAGGAGGTCTGGGAACGCACCAGTTCCCAGAACCTCTGCGGACATGGTGACTTCAGGCTACTTGCTCGGCCAACAATCTGTCACTAACAGAAAGCTGCATCTAACACCGAGGGGACTTTTACGATGCATGAAAACAGCTCCATCCTGGTTCAGCCAGACCGAGTTCAAGATTAGCAAGTGGTGGCCATAACTGCTACACCCTCAAGTTCTTTATAGCAAAGAGCAGCAGCAGCAGAGTCATTTGACTTCAGAAATTACATTAACCTTATTTGTTTCAAGTCAGAGCGCCAGAATCCATGCATGCAAGAGGTATCTAGGTCCACTCAAGCAGAGATTACAGAAATCAAGAGATGCCTGGCACCAGTCCATGAAGCGCTACAGGCATCCAGCACGTAACACAGGCTGCTCACCAACGGCATTCCCGGGTGGTTCTGGCAGCCCCGGTGTGCCACAGCTAAGAAAGGCCAGGGATGAAGAACTGGCTACCTGGGAGGGTGCCTGGGAGCCGAGAGCCTTCTGCCCCCCAACAGGGCATTTCTAACTGATGGCTAACACCACAGCCTTGCCACCGACCAACAGGAAAGGTGATCCTCTCCCAGCAGAGCGCAACCAGGTCAATTGTCCCGGTCCTCATCTGGGCTCTGCCCACCCAGAACAACCTCAGTTTTCCATGTTCAGCAGCCCACGATGTCCAAGCGCTACCACAAGAGCCACCACCCACAGAGCTGCAAGCAGGCCCTTTGAGGCTGACCGCTCCATCATTCAGAGGGAAGGTGCCCGAGAGGACAACGTGGGACAACCACGGACTTCAGCCGTCCATTTTGGACCTGTGGACGGCCAGGTTTCCCCAGCTACCTTACAGCTTCCCAGCGACCTCCTAGGAGAGCAAGGATGAACCTCCAGAGAAGGAGCAGCACTTTGGTGTGGCACAACCAACATCCTTGTTGCCGTAGGTCCACAAACTCAACAAGGCAGTGTCCATGCCAAGCCAGCAAGCTCCTGCGGCTGCCGGAGAGGGGCTCTGCCCGCCGGGGGGTGGGCAGCACCTACCCCGGGGTCGTCAGGAGAGATGCTGTCCCGCAGATCGGCGGCTGCCTGGAAAACCAAGCAGGCGATAGGAGCAGGAGGGGAGGGACGGAGTTTGGGGAGGTGTCTGGTGAGGAACAGCAGGGACTGACATTCGGCCCTGTTTGTTTAACATTCCCGCTGACGACCTCGAGAGGCATTCCTGTCCTCCCCATGTCACCGGGCAGGAAGGGGCTGCGGGATCCAGGGGCTCGCAGATAAGATAAAAGGGAAAGGCTCAATTTGGGAGCTTCGCCCCGCTGTATCTGGGGCACAGGCGCCCTCCTGCCCGCGCTGGGGGAGGCTCACAGGAAGGAGGGGGGGGACATGGAGGAGTGTCCACAGCACCGGGATCTGGCAGCGTTCATCCACGCAGTGTGGGAAGATACTCCAGCTCACCCTCCGACCGAGGGGTCCAACTTTGCACTAAACCTATATATCGCTCTGTAGTGAGGGGAGCTTTGGGGAAGAATCTGGGTGGGATGGGGAATTAAACTCCACCATTAGCTTCTTCTGCAGCGAGGAGCAGCTCCTGGTCAGCCAGGAGGACACACAGGAAAAAAAACAACCAAGCATTCAGAGGGCTCCCACAGGCTCAGAGCGGCCATCACGGCACCCGACCTGCAGCTCGTCACCCACAGCATTATTTGTGATGGATCTGGGTGCAGAGAAGGCTTTCCAACAGCAACCCCATCCAGGAAGGGGACATCCCACCACCAGACCCTGCGCACCACCTCCCAAACATCCTCAGCCACCTCCTGGGTGGTCAGTCCTTTGCTGCACCCCTGGGTACCGGGTGACAAACGCATGTGGTGAGGCTGCAGACCATCTAGCAGGATGGACTGGACCATCCCCCTGCCCACGCACACACAGAGGTGGCAAAACAGCAGGGGCAGCTCCTGTTCAACCCCAGCCCCCTTCTCCAGGGATGCAATCTTTAACTTGGTTTTCCAGCCACCAAGAATCACTCTGGGGAGGACCAGTTTCCCCCAAAGGAATATGATTTCCAGGCTTCCATTTTGCCAACCCACCCCCGGGCAGGGGGGAAGAGGCCAGCTCACCCCCAGCACCAGGAGCTCCCCTGGCCACCACCCATGAGGAACTAGCCCAGCCAGAGCAACGCCGCTGAGATGCACCAAGCGGTGAGCTTTGCAGGCCAGTGAATAATTGGTTCAAGGAGCCGCATTGAGTCTCGCACGCACGCGTGCGCAGCCCGCAAACCCCCCGGTACCGACCCTCCCCACAGCAGGGAGGTGGCACAGGGCCCCAAGTGCCCTGTGTCCCTACCAACCCATCCCAGTGCCACCGGGACGCGTCAACAGGAGCATCGCAACCGTGTCCCATCGCCTCACCTCCCCGCCCAGGGGAGAGAAACGCTACGGCCACCTCCTGCCAATCCATTCCACCCCGTTACCCAGGTCCCCACGCCGGGGTTGGAGACGGGTGGGCGCGATGTCCCCCCAAGCCAGCTGGTGCTTGGGGACGGCCCGGCCCCGGTGGGTGGCGGAGGGAGCCAGGCGCCATGTTGCGGCGGCGCGAGCGCACGGCGCGCTGGAGGAGAGCGAGGGGAGGGGGGCAGAGCACCCCCCCGGTCCCCAGGGCCGAGCGCGCAGGACTGCAGCAAAACGCTACCCAGGCCGGCTGTTTTCCAGCACCGGCTCCAAGATGGAGGGAGGGAAGGAGGGAGGGAGGGAGGGAGGGAAGGCTGGTGACCCGCTGCGCCAACGCCTGCTCGAGGGGCACAAGGAGAGAAGCGGCAATGCCAGCGGCTCCGATGGCAGACACACGGGGCTGCCTGCTTGGCTTTGGCATATGGCTATGGACAAGCGACCCTCGCAAGCCCTCCCAGCAGAAGGTCCAGCAGCATCCAGGGTCCGGCTTGCGACGGCCACCCGAGGGAAGGGGGCTGCTGGGACGGTGGCTCACAGCCCTCCAGCCCCAACCAGCCTCCCAGCCCATGAGAAACGGGACAAGGTCTCCACCACCGTGTTCCAAGCGCATCCCTAGCAGCTCACGGGGACGGAGCGATGGAGGAGCAGGGGCTTGGGGACAGGACACCGCGACCACGGGCACTGGCTTAGGCTGGAGGGAGCGGGGACCTGCCGCAGGGCTACTG
>JAHREE010000494.1:0-14565 GCA_033628505.1 Tringa tobata
TCTCTTCTCCAGGCTTAATCCTCCCAACTCTCTCAGCCTGTCCTCCCAGCAGAGGGGCTCCAGCCCTCCCAGCATCTCCGTGGCCTCCTCTGGCCCTGCTCCACCAGCTCCATGTCCTTCTGCTGTTGGGGACTCCAAAGCTGGACACAGCACTGTAGGGGGTCTCCCCAGAGCAGAGGGGGAGACCCCTCTCCCTCACCCTGCTGGTAACACGGCCCAGGATGTGGTTGGGTTTCTGGGCTGAACCTGAATAAACCATCTCCCTCCTGCAGCTGCCCCAGGAGAAGACAGGGCAGGAGACACCTGTTTTGCTGGACAGTCCTAGAACAGACCCACACTCAGGCCTAGGACTGGTCTGGGCACTCACGTTAACCTGGTACCGTGCTGCTCAAAGGACTCGAGAGGAAACACAACCTGGGGAGTGAGGGGAAACATCATCTGTTGACCAGAGAGATCAAGAGATCACTCAAAAGGCCACCACCTGCTCAACTCCGAGAAAGCAGATGCCACCTCAGCCCACAGCAAGGGCAGCACTTGTCTGAGGTCCCCTCCAACACCCTGCCAAAGCCCCAGGTTTCCCCACCGCTGAGGTTCCTCCCTAACCTGCTTCGTAGACCTTTCCTCTTACAGTTCTCCAGCCTGCGCACGTGGGAATCTGCCGCAACTCCGGCCACGGGACAACAGCCCCAGCGCGACCATCGGTGACGAGGGGAAGGCAGGAGGATCAGCTGGAAGGAGCTCTGTGCCGGGTCTAGAGGGGACTGCAGAATGGAAAAAAATGCAAAACAAAGCGTTCAAGAAGGTAAATTTCATATTGCCCCCCCCCAAACTTTGCTAATTGACAGAGCTGATTATTAAACAACATTGAAGAACAATGTTGTGGGAAGTGGTGGGGCTACTCAAGAACCTAACAGAAGCCCCCGAGGCAATGAAAGGACTCCACCAGAAGCCAACTATCACCAGCCAACAGGACCCAAGAACTGCTGTCCCACATCTTCCCCCAAAGGAACCCAACAAAAGACACATTATTTAGAAAATAAGGGAAATATCCTGAAATTTTCATGCAAATTGCAATGCGGCAAAACACTGGTTGGGTTTCCATGGTGCTGGACAAAGAGGATACAAAACAAGGTGATACCAGTGCAAGTTTCATGAAACTTTTTATTCAACAAGTATTTCATTATGATTCTGCCAAGATGATCAAATGAACAGCAAGGCATAAAAAACATGAAATAGTTAAGAGATTTTTATTCTAATAGCTTTAATTACAGTGCTTGTTTGTCGAAATGAAAACTGAAAACAAGTATACAAAACAGTTGATTACTAATTGTGTATTGAAAGCAATAAAGGTTTCCACAACACTAAATAAACCAGTTCTGATAGTTCCTCGAGTTAAAGTTTAACAGCTCCAGCTTCTTCAGTGTTTATCAAAATACAAAAGAAAAGTAAAGAGGTCTTTTTTTTTTGTTGTTGTTTTCTGATGGCAAATCTGAACCTTGCAGTATGAGGGATGCCAAGGGTTTTCACACATATACAGATATGGGATTGTTCCAAAATGGGATTGAATACTTCTAGAGTGGAATGACTCTCCAAACTCTCATGCTTTATTTAATTTTTTTAATTTTTCCTAGACGCTATACATAGATGTTTGGTGTTTTTCATGGCAATTCTTAACGTTAAGTACAGTACTTTCTGCCTATAGAGCTCAGGACTAGTACAGGCTGTGCTTTCTGTGGAAAGGTTTGCCTTCTGGAGTGGTTTTACACACAAGAAAAGTACAAAACACTTTTTGACAAATACGACAGGCTAAAAATGTTGACTTCTGGAAATTATTCAAGTTCAATGGAAGCGATAAATCTCACCTGAACCAAAAGTCAGATGTTTAGCATGAGTCTGCAAGCTCATCTAAACCAGGTCCAACAAATCTTTTGAACGAGTATGAACAAATACGAGCACATACTATGAGCTACAGAAAGAGCCACAGATGTATTAATTATCATCTGTTCTTTAAGCGGGTGAAGCTAATTGGGTGTCGATCGTCGCTTCACCCTTTCAAAAGAATCAAAAAGTCACCACGTTCGAGCCAGAACAGCGGAAGCTATGTCAAATGGTTTGGATCTTGAAGTGTTTTTACTTTTCCTTGACTATTTAAAAAAATACAGAATTCAGGTTAAAAACCAACCACCAAAGTGGATCTCACAGATCTCACAACCCAGCCGAGATAGTGTTCAGCTCTACCGCACGAGGACCACTGGCAACCCTTATGTTAACCCACTTCAATCCCTTCCGAGTACTAAACAGTGAGTTGATTCTTTACAATAAAAAAGCTGAGTAATATTGCATAGGAGTACCAGAAACTGCCTCATTGGAAACAAAAACTATTTACATTAAATAAGAAACCTAACTGTTTTCAGGCTTGTATTTGCCACATTTACAGCATGATGCAATATATACTGTGACAAAAAGAAATGAAAACAGCTTCCGGCACTCAATACCACAAAGTAGCACAGTTTGCCACATTAGAGTAAAGCGAAGGGCGAATAGGAGGAAATAAGAGGGAGGGGTGGAAAAAGAGGGAAGAGGAAGGTTTATGGTTTCATTTCTGGTTTCGGAGCTGATTGGACAACCAGTCCAGTCCTTCATAGAGACCGTCTCCACTAGTGGCACAGGTTGCCTGGATATACCAGTTCCTGTGACGAAGAGAATGCAGTCCAAGTTTGTCTGTGATTTCTGCTGCATTCATCGCGTTCGGCAGGTCCTGAGGGAAGGAAGAAGAGTTATTTTCTCCCCTACACGCTGAGAAGAAACACCCGCCTCCCTAAACCGTCTTTGATCATCAGCTTTAAGGACATTAAAAGAAAGTTAAGAGCTCTTACAGTTCCTCTTTCAGGAAAACTCAGTAGATCGCTTCTATATTCACATTATTTTCCCCATACTGACAAAAAATCTCAAAGGTTCAACACCACAATCGAAAGCACTGCTGGCAGAATTATGGAATATTTATTTCCAGAAATATTTCCCTTCAGAAAACAGAAGCAAGACAGCTGAAGTTTGGATCCAGTCAGCAAGCCCCTCAGTGCTGACCCAAAAGCGCTCACAGTTCAAGGTCAGTTTCATTCACTTTCTACTCAGGAAGTGTTTTCTGCGACTTGTGATTTAAGATCAACTTTTACCATGAAGCAGCACTCGCCTCAGTACTGCTTCTGTTTCTAGGCCACCTTTCCTGCTCCCAGACAAGACTTATGGCTTCTTTGCCCTTCGCAGCTGAGCCTGTGCAGTGATGAAGCAGGATGCTATTCCTTCTGGAAGTTTACTAGCCATATTTAAAACCTTTGACATTTGGGTTTAAGCTACCGAGGCCTTTACAAGCAACAGAAGGCTGAAGTCTCAGCTAGCTTTGTGGTCTAGAACAGTACAGGTCAACAAAAGTACGTTAAAAATCAGGCCAGTGCTTCCATCACCACCAGCAGTGCCCTCAAACACCCTAAATGAAGAATTCAGGGAGGTTCTGGCATTCTGGCCTCCCTCTCTGTTTGAGGGATCCTTGGGCAGGGGCTGTACTTGAGCCAAGCTAACCTCATAAATTAAACTGGTAGAATTCTTCCCTAAACCTGAAAATACATGCATTTCTACAACCAAGACTGTTTAGAGGAATGCTCCTTCCAGAAGAGAACAGGGTAACTTAATCTATGGGGTTGCTGTCTTCAACAAAACTGAAGGGACATTTACTGAGAGCTTATTGATTATTACACTGAAAATATGAACATCAGGTTCAAGATCCAGCACTCACAAGTATATTGTATGTTTTCAAGAGTTCTTACAGAAAGACACCTTTCTCGGGCATACCTGTTTGTTAGCAAACACTAATAAAACAGCATCTCTAAGCTCATCTTCCGCCAACATTCTCATAAGCTCTTCTCTGGCCTCGTTCACTCGTTCTCTGTCATTACTGTCAACCACAAAAATCAGACCTAGAAATAAGCAAACAGTTGGAATAAGCATACACCACAAGTTATTTCCTAATGAGACCTACGTCTGGAGGTCAGAACTAAGCTTTGAAGAGAAAAATAACATAAAACAATTCAGTATATATAAGAAAAATACAGTTTTGTTACTACTATAGTCTCATGTCTGAGAGAAAGTCTGCTCTTGCTGAAAGCTGGTGTTAGTTTGCATTTGTGTTTTTGGCACTTGGGCACTTCATCTACATCTCAATATTTTCCAAGGAGTAGCAACTCTTGAAATCCTGTGACAGGACTCAAAAGCACGCACATTATAAAGGCACAGCAGTGAAAGAAGTGACAAACTCTCAGTTCATGGAGCTGTTAGAGCTTGTAGTAAAAGACTCTGCTTTGAAGTGAGGCAGAGAGCTGCGACACTGACAGAAGAAAAGCAAAATTCTGGACTCGCCATGAGTCAGACAGACAAGGAAGACTGGTTTCTAGACTTCTCCCCATCCCTCTTTGAACCTGCACTAGCTTAAGAGAAGAGCCACACACAAACACACCCTTTTATAATAATAAACATTCTCCCCCACCCCGTATGACTATCATAGTAAGGACATTAAAAACCCCAACTTTTTAGATTCTGGAATCCTAATTTTTAAGCGTTTAGACTCACCTTGTGTGTTCTGGAAATAATGGCGCCAGAGTGGTCTGATCTTATCCTGGCCACCTACATCCCAGACTGTGAAGCTAATGTTCTTGTATTCTACTGTTTCCACATTGAAACCTAAAATAGAAATTGTGACAAAAATCTCAGTTAAAACAAAGTTGGCCCTGGACCTACTCTATTTGCCAAATCACACTCAAAATTTCATCACTAGAAACATCACCATAAAATTTACATCTACTTTAAATAAGCAGAATCTTACACTGAAACCTTTAGACAAACACGGGTTCTCTCAAACTCCTGCTCCCACCCTCACCCCAAACTAACGAACAGCTGTAATTGCTACCTGAACAGCTAGAAAAATGCAGACCAAACTATGTCACATCAGAAAAACCCCTGGGCTTTAAGGACTGCAAATCAGGGACATCTCTGATCACACAGATCTCACAGTCACCCTCCAAAAAAAAAAAATGGAGTCACCCTGAGTTTCTCAATCTAATCTCCTTGATGCCACAACACGCTTAGGAGAGCGGCCTGTCCTTCTGTGCCCTGTAAGGGCTGTTCCACAAATGACTGAAAAGAGGGAATGGAGTAAAAAAAAAAAACCAAGGTCATGTAATCTCCTCCCAGGCCGGAAAATTCAGAGCTGTGCCATCTTCATACCATGGCTTAGCAAGTGTTTGTTCTGACGCAGCGCTAAGTCACTTAAATCAACAGAGTCGCAGCTGAGATAAGATCCTACTGCAAACAATAAAACTCAAATCTCAAAGCAAGCAGTTATATAAATGTAAAAAAAAAAAAAAAAAATCTTACCTATAGTAGGAATAGTAGTTACTATTTCGCCAAGTTTAAGTTTGTACAAAATAGTAGTCTTTCCTGCAGCATCCAGACCAACCATTAGAATACGCATTTCTTTTTTGCCAAAAAGGCCTTTGAAGAGGTTAGCAAAAATATTTCCCATGTTTGAGATATGTTCTCACTGGCCAGTGAAGTCTAAAGGAAAAAAACAGATGACAGTATCACTCAGGAGTTACCAATGGCTGGGTTCTGACCAGGGCATAATCAACCAAAGAAAAAAAAGTACCAGATAATATGAATTCTTTAGATACCCCCAACCACCACCATACATTATTTCCCCCCCCTACTGAAGCAACACAAAGACGAACAGATAGCACCAAAACCTAATCCATATAAAAAGGCATGGCTCCAAGTGCTTTAAATCTTTCAAATATTCTTTCAGAGATTTTAGTATTAAATGCTGTTTTCAAACTTCTGTTTGCCAAATTCATGGTTTGCTTTCAATGCAACTGACCACACCAGGCACTTTGGCCCCCATTGTTATGGGATAATTTATCTGCAGCCTAAACTGTCACCACAAAACACGCTTTTTCTAATTGATCTGCAGATGAAAAAAAAGTTTAAAATGTGTGCTCATCAATTCATCAATAGCTAGTTCTTCTTGTGCAAAGGAAATTCGGAATACAGCTTGGATTCTCCCTTACTCAAAACAGTTTCCTTCCTCTCAAACCCTGAGGAAATGGCCTGAGAGCACAACGTAAATACCAAGCAGCATTACCTTCATCAACATTGGAGGAAAACCTTCTCCAGGAAGCAAATCCATGTTTACTGAAACTTAAGTGTTGAAAATTAATAGCCACATTAAAAGAGGTGGGTTTAGAAATGAATGCTTCTTCCTCCACCGTGAACACTTCTGCTTGGACGCTCAGAATTGATTAAAAACATCATCAGAAGCTTCCTGTTTAGGAACTGGAGAAACTGCCTCTCTGTTCCAGCCCTCACAGACGCTCCCTGTGCCCTTGGGATGGGATCCACCCCACCACAACTTGTCCACTTCTTCCACAAATTTCCCTCCCTTCCCAAACTTACTACTACACAGTTTGAAATCACCAAGAGATCTAGTATTTTGCTTATATAAAGCATGAAAAAAGCAGCCTGAGAGCTTTACAGTGGGGTGTAGATGAGGATGTTCCACAGTGACAGTGCTGGTTCACACCTCTACTGCTGCTTCGTCTAGAAGTTCTCAGATGTCAGTTTGAAAAGAAGAAACTACACCCAACTGAAAATACAATTTTAAGACAGTAGGAGCACACACAGCCGAGACACATAACATTCAGAGGATGGGTTTCCTGTAAACTAAGTCACACGATTTAAAGCACAATATGAAGTATGAATCATCTTTTGAAGATATTCTGTATTTCATAATAAAGCTGTGTGCTTCAAGCAAAATTCTCACTGGAAATAGACTTTACAGATTATTAAAACAAGCTTTGAACTGAAAAAGCACACCAAAAAATAAATATCTTGTCCCATTGTTGTTTAGCTCTATGCCAGGGATGTATGAAGTCTGGCTTCCTCACTCAGCGCTGGTAAAGGTCTAAGAAGTTCTGCCCTCCTCAGGAAGCTTTGTTGGATACAATTTTTAACCCAAAAGTTAAGCACTGGAACATTAACTAAGTCACATGCCACACGAGCAGCTCCACAGTGAAGTTCAGAGTCCACTCCAGAGTTCCTGAGATGACATCAGTCACCACCTCAACTTGCTGAAGTAACACGAGTCAAAGAGTCGTTTATTTTATATGGTCGAAGCTCAACGTGATCGAAACTCTAAAGCTACAAGCCGGACAGGGCAGCCTGGGGATTAAAACCAAACAGAAGGTTTAAAAGTTCTATTATTCCACCATTTCCTTCATATTTCTGAAGCCCAACCGTGAATATTCAACTCCCACTTGAATATATGAAAGCTGTATAAACAGGAAAGTTAATTAGGAAGTAGAGAAAACAGTTTTGCTAGAGTCCCTATTTATAAAAATCACTCACACAGCAGGATCTCTCACTCCCCAGCCCACACCAGCAGCTCTTACTGGGCTGGAGGGGAGGGAGGCTGTAAAGCTTTCCTTTGTCCGGCTGCTCACGCTTCCTCTATCTTCCACTTCATCCGAAATGCAACAGTCAGAGATGAACCGTGACCTTTTATCAGAGCTCTTGGAACCCTCCAAGATGAGTGTAAGAACTTCTACAGCAAGAGAACCTTATGAACCCTCCAAAAGAATATGTTTCTTTTGTTTCTGCATGTTTAAAAGCGTAACAGGTTATTAAACGCGTGGATCTTCAGCCATAATCGGGCACGACAACAAAATTCTAGCATTTACATCCATGACAACTTTCCATACCCTGGAGAAGCCACAGTTTGCTGAACAAGTTGCTTACACTTGGCACTAACAGCAGTGAATCCCATTCGATCCATGCTGTCCTGCCCTCCATCACTGAAGCTGCTTTTATACCACCCAGTCTCCTTATTTTTCCTTTTTCTTTTTTGGTGAAGGGAAAGAAGTTAAGATACATTTAAACACTTGGCTTCCACTTCCTTCTTGTTCTCTTCCTACTATCCAAATTGCTTCTGTATGTTATTTGATGCTTCAGGGTAGGTGACACTGCAGAAAATACAACTTATTTTTACAGGCAGTGATGTGCAGTTTACAGCCCACAGCTTCAAGACAAGTGTGTTTAGATGTTGACTAGAAATCAGCGGTATCATTGCTGTCTAGAAGAAAAATACCAGGAGGAACCCATCTGCAGAACTGCCTCAAAGCCTTGAGGGTCCCTTCAGTGACTCGTTGGATGCTGCTGGAGGAAAAGAGATGGCCTCTGCCTTCCCTATGGGTGGCACCATCCTCTGACCAGCAGCTACAATCATGTTCTTCTGTTTCAACAGAAATGGAAATTTTAGTCCCAAGGTTTCATATGCTACATTCCTCTCCCTGCCACTATTTCTTTACTTTCTATTATCTAAGCATTATCTCAAGTTCCTTCCCCTGTATCAATAAAGTCCTCATCTTCACCATTATGACAACTGTGATCAGCCAGCAGGTCTCTGCTCTGTGACCATTCTTGCTGGTAGAAGACACCACCACAGCAGAAAGTGCCAGGATGGTTTGGAGCTGCTTCCCAGGACTTCACTGCCACCCATTAATGCAACTCAGCTGAGGGATCACGCGATTACTTCCAGGGTACTTCAGGGCAGAATCTGCTTACTTTAATTCTCATTGCAGTCTACTAGTTGGACCATGAGAACTCACATACACAGTCTGAAAATATGAAGAAATTTAAGACCCTTTTAGGTTAACCAGGGCATCTTCAACATTTGCAATCTATATCAAGACTTGCCAATATATTGCCTATATTCTCTACTGAAGCTTAACTTTCTCTTTTCCTCAACCCCAATGCTGTCAGCAATTGCTACACTGATAAATTTACAAGCACAAGTTCAATAAAACATAAAAGACTGTGGCTTGCGAGCTGCTTGTACTACTTCATCGCATCTTCAAAAGAGGTATCTCTCAGGCTAAGTAGGAAGATTTGTGTATGAAAGGGAATAATTTGAATAAATGGTAGAGACTATTTTTTGCAGAGTGTAGGGCGCTTCAGCTTCCAGAAATGGCATCTCACCACCTCTCACCAAACCCTGATCGCCCCCAAACTGCAGGATTCTTATTTCTCCCTGCCCATCCAAGCCCTGAAGCACACCTTAACGTGGCCTCCTCCACCTCAGGATCCTCACATCAGTAAAAACCTGTTGGGCTGGTTCAGGTAAGATATAATAGGCCGTGGGTAAACAGCGAGAAAGACGCTCACTGGCTGAGACTGCAGTTTTGTTTCAGGAAACAAGGTATTTTCAGCTGCCGGTTTTCTAGTAAGCGATACATTTAGATAAGCAATTAGAAGAACAGGCAGCCTTTTTTTTTTTTGTTCTTTCAGAAAGGCTCAGTGTAATGAGTTAAAAATGAATGAGCGTCTGCAATTGCTGGCAGCCTGGTGCCTGTTAAAGCAATACGGCCCCTGAGTAAGAACTAGAATTTGCCTTTATTAATTGTAGGTGGTTAGAAGAAAAGCTCTGAGGAGTATCTCAAGGCCAAAGATCATTCAACGCTTAATCTTCTGCAGCATTTTATATTTAACCGTACATTAATGCATTTGAATGTAATTTCATTCAGGCTGCTTACCCTGAGAAGTCAAATACGCTTCTTGACCTCCGATCTTCTTGGATGAGCTGTGAGTTAACAAGCCATCCCACAAAAGCATGGCCAGAAGGGCATACAGTATGTTAAAGAAAGTATAGCTACATCTTTAACTCTCTGCATAACCTTAGTTTTGCACCTCTGGAAAGGTTCTTTTTGACCATGTAGAAATTAAACTTCGACGAACCAGTTGTGGCAAATGCCATGGTTTCACTCATGTTTATACCATTTCTTTAAACACACCATAGCAGACAAAAACCAGAGGATGCCATATGTATTATTTAGCCAAATCATGCCTACAGTATAGAAATACATTTATTTCACTTCTATGAACCAGCACTTACCACATAAGGCTCCCACATTGAAAAAAAATAATAATGCTGAAAAATTTTCAAGTGGTATAATCAAACTTGCTGGGCACAATCATTTTGACAACCTGTTCTCTGTAGCCGAAAAACACCAGCAACAATGAAGATTAGTCAAGGAAAGCTAAATTCTCTGCTGCTTCTCTGCACTCTGAGATACAGAGGGCATTTGTTGTCTCTGGGAACTATTACATCTCCCCAGGACGTTCATATCTTGTTTTAAATGCGTGTTTCAAGGAGAGACAAACACTGTGCCACTACCAATGACAAACTGCGTTACAGCTATAATCAGTCAAAATACTACTGCTAAAGCATGAGTTAAAACTCCTAACAACTGCAGATTCACCAAAAAGCTTTTTCCTAGTAGCTTTCTGCACCTTGTTCCGTTTGGTTCGACACCTATGGCAAGTAAAAATGTCATGCCTACACAGACAACTTACTTTCTACCAAAAGCACATCTCCATTTAAAGGAAAGTCTATTTGACACTGGCCAAAGCATTAACTCCCCCTCTAATACAATTAAGAAAACCTCAAACCTCTAATTGCTAACCTGGTATTAACGCACTAGTTATATCAGCCACAGGAGAGCAAAAATTGAGCAATTTGTTATTGAACAGAAATACTGATTTGAAATCCAGTCAGTTAGCACTAGTTGGCCTGTATCATGTTTCTACTTTACAGCATTCTAGAAGGTTTAAAATTAAAATGTCAAGAGAAGATTCGTACTAAAGATCAAACCCATGTGTAAAAAAGAAGTGAGAAAGCTTTTTTTAAAAAGAAATTTAAAATACCGAGTTCAACAGCTGTTACTGCTGTTACATGCAAGAACAACTGGCAAATAATTTAAAGTGCAAATCTACCATGGCAGCTTGTTCTTTACAATATAAAGCGTGATTTTGAAGAGAATGTGATAAGTGATCCAACAAGAATAGAACACTGTTAAAATTTTGGATTAATCCAGGGCCTCAGCATTTCACACCACCACTCAGCAGGCACAGTCAGTTAAGTACAGCTGCATTCTTTTGAACTTGAAATAATTTCTTTCAAGATTAAAGTCTTCTGTTCAGCAAGTTTTGAAAAACCCTCATGATGAAAACACCTCTTTATATATAGCCAGTGTGGCCCAATACATGACTATTCAAGTACAGTTATATTCAACTATTTTTAGAAGTTGTTTACTAGTTTTCCATATCTGATAACCTGAGTGAAAGACAACTACGTATCAACTCAAGCCCTTTAATTTCAGGGCTCTAACAGTGGAATTTAGCTAAAATAATTTTGAGTTGAGTTACCTGAGACTTTAGACCATGCTAACACCACTAGGTGCAGATTTGACACAAAGTTTAGGAGTAGCTAATAAGGGGGATAGGTTATCTACAGGAGATTATCTTGGACTTAAATATCATCATTAATAAAGGCTACCTCAAGAACCTCTTCTCAGAACTTTTCAGTACTACTAAGTCCCAACTTCTTCATTAGAGGGGGTGCCAACCGTGGAGATCAACACTGAACACCGCAACAGCTTTCCTCACTTCACGTTGGAGACAATTTCCCCAGACACGAGATGGAAAAGGCGTCCTAAATTATCAAAAAACTTGTTATTTGGAGAGGTTAGAGGAAAAGTACTGGCACTGAAGTGCCATGTAAGATAAAGGTTAAAGGTATGTAATTGTACTCCCATCTACGGGGGCACAGCTGGATTTGGCCACCAAAGGCTGGCAGTGACCAACTAAAAAGCACCCAGAACACACCCCATGTTCAAGGCAGATGGAGGAAAAGTCAACATCAAGAGAGAAGTTAGGTGAAAGAAAATCCAACTCAGAGCAGCTCCTTACGTAGCACCTTCATTCAACCTAAGTAGGTTGAACATTTTGCTGTCTATACACATTTCCCAGATAGCACATTTTCCACATGCTGTAACGTTCCCTGGAGAGCGCTGGGCTCAGTGTGGCAGGAAAACAGAAAATATTTCCACTTACAAGATCAAAACAAGGGCAAAAGAGGGAAAATTTCCTTTCCGGTCATGCCTATTTTTCAGACACAAGAACTCACTCCTAAAATAGCGGTCAGAATAAAAGAGTCAGTATCAAGCAAAGAGAGAAGGTTGTTTGATTTAGTACTCAAACCCCAAATCAGAGTTATTTTCTTAGTCTCACCTTCAAGCAGGGAGAATGAGCTACTTCTGTTTCACATCAAAATCTTTAATTATTTTAAGTAGCTATATACTACCATGTGTAACTCAACAGCATGCAAACCAACACATTGGAAAACACACATCTGGTCTGAGAAATATTTTATTTACAGGATAGGTCGACAGGTGGAAAGCACAGGAGGAGTCACTGTTCATGCTTTTAGCTAAAGCACATCCATCATTTCCCTGCAGCCTGCCTGTAGTCACTCAGGAAATAAAACAGTGCCAACAACGTAGCTGTGACACCCAGTTTGGACTGTGACTTCATATTCACCTGTGATGTATACATATATGCTGCTGTGAGAACCAGTTAGTAATAAAGCATTTCTTTTCAGATAAGCGTTGCATGGTCTTTTTGAGGCTGAACTATTCACAAGTTGAAAATCTTAAATTATAAGCCAAATATCCTGTTATTCATTCCCACTAACCGGGCAGTAAGTCAACATTTACACTCATATTAGAAATGGCAAGAACTCACATGAGAGCTTCAGTAATGAAATTGGCTTTCGGTTGGGGGAAAATGTCAAAGCAGAGCCTACGCAGCTAGTTGTCAGGTACAAGATCGGTGCATGAATAAGAGCTATATTAGACATGAGATTTTTTTTTTTTTGTATTAGAATTGAAACATCAGCAGAAGTAGCACCACAGTCCTTCAATGTTTGCGTGTGTGAAAAACAAGAAATAAAATTGGATACTCACAAGCAGAAAGAAAAAAAAATGCTGAATAACACAGAAAAACAGCTGCTGTAGTAGGAAGCTGATTATAAACTACTTTACTCATCAGTTAAAGAAAGGAAATAATGGCTGAGGACAGTGTTAGCTCTAATACAAGCTCTATAGTATTCCAGAAGCAAAACTTTCAAGAGATTTCTAAAAAAAGAATCAGAACTATTCCTTTCAAGAAAAAAATAATTTATGCTCACCATATTTATCCACTGTAAGACTTGTGAAGGCTGTTGAAATACGTAAAAATTCTCAATTGAAAGTCCATCTTTACACATCTCAGCAGCTTTTATTTCTAAAGGGATCTCTTATTTTTAAAGAAAGGTGGTTCATTAAACCTCACCACTGCAAATTCAGCTGGAATCTTTTGTTGTGAGCTTTTCCTCCTTTCACCAATTGATGTAATCAATAGCTTATCTGATAATTGTGCCTCAGCGAGATGTATGAGCAACACAATTTGGTGAATTACAAGGACTGGAATCCAGCCCCCTACTCCCACACACACTTTGTTTGTCTTGAAAAGCTGTGACTAGTCCTCCCCCTCACCTTGGTCAGCATGACTAAAACACACAGGGAACCAAGTGCACTGAGCAAAAAAACACACCGCTCCTGCCCAGTCCCTTTTCACATTCCAACTGTTATTTCACAACCAGGCAATCTGCAAAATCCAGCAAATGCCTCAGACCTTTGGGGACTGTCTTACGTTCTGGTGTTTGCCTTTTAACATGATCTAGGAACTAGTTGGTACATCACAGGCTATCGCAGCAGCAAAGGCTGTTCTGAGTGGAGGTGACATCTGCTCGAGCCATTTTTTGCTCCTGATGCTCTACTGCAGTAGGAGCGTCAATAAACTTGGCAAAGCAATTGAGTTTAAGAGGTTCAAGTGAGGCAAGTTTCCTCACCCTTTCACCCAATGTAATTACTACAACAGGGAAAGCAGTCCAACAGGGTTCTCGAGCACTGCAGATGTGTTTTTAACAGAGGAAGTCAGGGGCATCATACCAGCCTCGTAAACATTCCTTTCAGAGAATCCCCTTCTACATCTGTAAGACTGCGAGTACTTAGAGCGACCATTTGACTATAAAAAACATGAATAAAAGCCAAGAAGAAATCCTCTAGTTCAGCTACAGTTCCTTTTTTTCCTACAGAAGTGCTCCAAATCAGTAGCAAAAATAGTAATAGCGATATTGCCAAATGACCTTGGACAATTTACTCCGACTTCATTTCTTTGCCTGAAAAATAAGGTTAATAGAATATCCTGCAATACCCCTGCAAAAGGGGTGTTGTAAGTCTTGCCGCTTGCAAAACAAAGTTCAAAGTATTATATAAATAGTTCACATTTTAGTTATTGACAAAGTCACATTTCAAAACAAGACCTCTGGATACAACTCTAATCAACCTGTGGAATTTGGTTTGGCAAGAGCCAAGCTGCAAAGCAACAAGGTCAATGTCAAACACAACATTTAGGCAGTTTTACAACCCAGCAGAGTTTTAGTCGCGCTCTCCTCCATGAAAAGGTTCGCATAGCTGGCCTATCACTTTATCAGACAGAGGTTATCAGCCCTAAGTATCATGTTAACTACTCACAGAGACAGGATATAGTATTTTCAGACAGAATATAATATCCTCCCACCGGGAG
>JAHREE010000494.1:38127-70791 GCA_033628505.1 Tringa tobata
ACCTGCAGCCACCTGCTTTGCACAGGTATCACGGGGACTGACCCCCATTTCATTTGGTGCTGGGAATCCATCTGAGACCACATCACTTCTTGCTCTTCTGAGCCCTCATGCTCCTTCTTTCCCTCTTTAAGGGCGGCTGCCATGGAGCAGCCACTCGCTGGGCGTGCTGCTCCAGGGGCTGCTCATCTCCTGCGAGATCACTCACTCACCGGTATCAAACCCCACATTCCTGCAGGCAGCCTGACACCTCGGGCTCTCGCAGACCAGCAGTGGAAAAGCAAATTTTCCTTCTAGGCATGTTTGAAAGAAGACATCAGAGAGGAATTTCCAGTGGAAAAATACCAAACTCTTGCACTTGACTGAGAACCAAAATAGATTGCAACAGTGCTTTCCTCTGGGAGGAATTTTCCTACCTGGGGGCGGCGGGGGTGGTGGTGGGGGAAAGGGCTTGAACGGACAGGTATGAGGTTAAAAAAAAATGTTAGGTCCTTTCTTTGCACAAAAAAAAAAAAAAAAGAGGGGGAGGTTGGCAGCGGGCATCTCTCCTGCACATCCTGTTCACCAGGGACCACGGGTGGACCTTGCTCCGGGCGCCTCATTGTGTTTTCCTTGCACCCTGGCAAAGCTGGGTAGATGGTGTCCCATCAGCCAAGGAGGGACTGGAATACACTGTGTTCCACCATGGTATATGTTATACATTCATCCAATTTGCTGCATGTAGTTGTTCAATACATATATATATAGATATATAACCACACAGAATCATGGAAGAGTTGAGGTCAGCAGGGATCTTTGGAGAGCATCTAGTCCAAACCTCTGCGCAAGCAGTGCCACCTAGAGTCCTGATCCCCTCTTTGACCACCCTCGCGGTGACAAAGCTTTATCTTACATTTACATAGAATCTTTTGTGTTTCAATTTGTGTCCTTGAAATGATTTTATTTTGAAGATCCACCCGGGTCTTTGAAATGAGCTCCCTTTCCAGTGCTCCTTTGTGTTTATCAGTCTGCTGGCCAAAGGTCCAAATTCAAGTCCAAATTCAGACTCCGAGTCTCTGGGGGTGATGTGTAGACCTGACCCTACTCTATGGATGATCCCACCTGACCTACCCCGTTTGCTGGGGAACAGCGAATAAGCTGGGCCACCTTTCAAGCTCCTTCTAACCACACCTCCCCCTGCCTAATTATCTCACCAACCATCTTTGCATCCAATGTAGGTGTCGGGGATGTGGCCTGAAATTGGATTCCCGGCACCGAGAAGGGGATGGGGGCTTGTCCAGTGACTTCCTACCGTCCCCTGGGCAGCAGGATCCGGCCCCGCAGCTGACAATGGGCTGCTTGTTGGGCTGAGGCGTTCAGCAGGACCCTGAGGTAAAGGGGAGACTCCCTTTTACTGCTTCTTGCTTAATAACAGGCTTGAGGATATTAATTACCTTAATTAGAGCTGGCCAAACCTGTTTGGCTTGGAGCTGGGAGTCGGTGGGGACCAGCTCTCTCAGCTTTTTTCTGCTCTCAGGTCTCATGATGTTCCCCAAAGAGCAAGACCTGTCCTATTTCAAACGTAATTAAAAGGTCTTTGAGAGGCTCCTTAGATCCTGCAGGTTTCCAAGCAAGGAGCCCTCTCTTTAGTAAGGGGCTGTGTTTCATAAACAGCAAGAAAAGTGTCTTTATTTTGCTCCCCTCCCCAAAATAAAAGCAGATGTTTTCAGTGATGCAGGGAGGTCGTGGACATAAGGCACTGCACTGTCCTTGGGAGACCTCCGTCTGCAGAAAACCTCATTCTTGGGATTGTAAATCCCCTTTGGAAATGTGGAGGGTGGGCTGGCAGGTGAAGAACCTGGGCCAGTCGTGAGGCTGGAGGCGACTCAGCCCCCTGCTTGGTTGGCAGTACCGTTTCCCTCCAGTGACTATACAGGGAGCTTGAAGTTCTTCATGAAACATCTCGTGAAGGTTTGTACCCATATAGGGGTGGCTCTTGACCATCCTAGAGCCTGGGGTTGACTTTATGTCATTGCTGCCAGGGCTGATGCTATAGACGTAGCTGGGTCAGGTGCAGAGCCAGGGTCTGTTCTCCAGGCAGGTAGGCAAGCCCATCAGCATTGCCCAAACCTGGCCTTCTCCCCCATCCAAACTACCAGCTGGGGAGGATCCAGAAGTGCTGGGGTACCCAGACTGGTGGCCGAGGCCCCG
The DNA here is from genome assembly GCA_033628505.1 of Tringa tobata. Classification (NCBI taxonomy): domain Eukaryota; kingdom Metazoa; phylum Chordata; class Aves; order Charadriiformes; family Scolopacidae; genus Tringa; species Tringa tobata. Next base: position 40,315 of record JAHREE010000494.1, read on the forward strand.
GCATGATATACAGAACTAGGCTGGTAGAGTCTCTGTTATCCCGTTTGCTCCTTTCCTCTGCACAGCAAGGAGAATGTTGTCTCCTTTGGTGGAACATCACAGTGTCTATAAAACATGGGTAGAAAATACAGAATATGGTGCAAAGTTTGAGTCCACGCCAAGCAGTGTTTTCAATGAATAAAATATTTGCACTTAGAAATACTATGTCTTGTGAAAATGATATTTAGCTGTATAGCCACCGGGTTTTTCCAAACCAAAGGGGCAAACAGCCCATCCCAACCCTCTTCCTTCACATTTCTTATTGAAGGGTGGACATCTGGGAGTACCCTATCCACCAGGTATTGCTACAACACATTGGAGAAAGCAGCTATTGCATTTATTATTTTAATTGGGTTTATGGCTGGGCTCAAAATGAAGTCATGGATTACACTGATTGAGGGGCTCCCTCAAGGTCCCTTCTAGACCTGTCTTCAGTGTTTCAGTGATTCCAGTTCCTGAAATGCCTTTTTCTTAAAGCTGCTCTCATTGATGCTTTTGAAACACCAAGTTTGATATCTTGGGAGAGAGAGTTTAGCGAATGTGGGGCTGCAGTTATTGAAAACCTGTGTACACTGGTGTGAGGATAAAACAGACCGTGGAGGTTATGAACAGGGAAGCTGGATTTTCACACTGAATGATGTGATGTCAGGTCTTGAGAGAGCAACTTTGTAAAGTTAAGAGGTACAATGCAGCTGGATGCTATCAGTGTGGTGTCACTGTGGACTGTTCTTAGAACTGGTGTGTGTTTATGATCTGATTTACAGGTCTGTCACCATGTTTTTGTCATTGACATCTTTGTGACCTTAGTAGGCCATCCCAGATGGGGGTGTTCACTTTGCCTTCTACCTCCTTCTTAATGACATCACCCTGGCCCATTGGCCAACTTGCTCCTCCAGACCAGGTGTCTTCCAGCTCTGATCTTTGGCATCCCCTAGAGTTGGGCTGCAGACACCGTCCCAGGCTGTCCGGTGTCTCCAAGGACAGAGGCTGCCAAGTGGGATCTGGTGGCGAGGAAGAATATCTCTCCTCCTAGACCTCTTCAAGGCTGGCCCCAGCTCCTCTGTCACACTACTGCTGAATTAAAGACCCTTCTCCTCCATCCCCTTGGTTGCAAGCTTTGCTCAAGCCACCTCTTCACCTTTTATTTAACAAACTCCCAGAACCTCTGTGTTGGGATTTGGCTTCCCAGATCCCAAACAACTCATGCATCTCTTTCCCCTGATCCTGGTGCTTTAGCAACATCCCTGACCTCTTCCAGGAAATGTGTCCTGTGTTTCAGCTTACCCTAGGAGCAAAAAATTGTTGCTTAAGCAGGTTTCAGGCATCTCATCCTGTGACCTTTCTGTAACTATTTGAATGAGTGTATTGACTTGTTCTGTGAATGATAAACTCCATTAACTCTTTAGTGACTCCCCAGGGCTCAGATCCAGGACATATCTAATGTGCCAAAGTATCTTCAAGCTTATGAGAATGAGGAGCTTAATGCCCCTTGTAGATCTAGTTCAAAATACCCTTTTCACTGGCAAATGCTGACAAATGCTGGTTAGAAATTCAGAATTAGTGACTTCATCACCCAGCACTGCAACTTCTTTTTTTTTTTTTAAAGTGCTTTCCTAACTTTCAGTCTATAAGAAATAAACGTACTGTGCCTTTAATCTTGCCCTGCTAAGATTTTCTTCTTTAAAAAAAACATGCAACCCAAACTGACTGCACTCCAGCAAACACCTGTATTGCCACTGAAAGGCCTTTTGCTAATATATTTTTCCCCCTGTTCTTGATCACACCTGTCTAGCTCTGGGCAAAATAAAATATTCGCATAGCTGCCAGAAGTAAAGTTCTTTCCTGGCTTGAGCTACTGTGTGTAAAGATCTCCAAAGAAATGTCAGATCACTTTATTGAATCCTACTGAAAACTTGTTTGACAGTAACATGCAGAAAGGATCAGGACCTCTCTGTAATTGCCAGTGGCTTGAAAAGGGCGTTTGTTTTGAAGGCTTAAAAATGTTTTTCTTTCTTTTTTTTTTTCTTTTAAAAAAAAAATATTTATTTTTATGTTGATATTTGGATGCATGAAAAAAAACCTCCGTGCACGTTGCTCTTGTATTTGCATAGATGCATGAACACACGCTGCCTGCACTGGAGCCCACGGGGAGGGCTGGATCCACAGATGGGTTGGAGCCACCTCTGGGGCAGGAGGCAGAGCCAGGCAGCACGCACCACCTCGGCAGCGTGGAAGAGGGTGCAGATTAATCTGTGCAGTTTTTCGGGTGCTCTGAGCTCCGCACGGCAGCAAAAAGCACCTTTACGCAGAGGACTTTTTGCTCCCCTGAAGCCCCGAGCGTGAGCGGGGTCAGAGCTGCTTCAGAGAGGCAAATTCCACCCTCTGCTCGCCGGGTCTTGCAGCTCCGGCTTCCCGTGAGTGGAAACAAACACCCATTGTAGTGGGGAAAATGATTAGGAGCAGGTGAAAGCACATTTTTAATGATCCTCCGACCAAACGGATTTTTTAATTTACAATAAGAATATTTGCCTCTCCAAATCCTCCCCCGTTGCTCCCAGATGTTAATTACGGTTTGTCACTCCGGTGTCTGCTGTGTGAAATACATGTCCCTCTGAGCAAGACCCAGCACTAACCTTTGCCTTGGCATCCTGAAGAACACTTCTTTAATTATTCTTTAATTTTGAAAAGGGAGTGACCTGAGATTACTGGAACGATCAAGCCTTTGAGATGGGGGAGGCAGCTGGAGCATCACTGGAACCCCCATTTCCATCTGAGCTTCTCGTACAACTTTAATCTGAGTTAGCCCGTTTCAAGCAGTCTGCCAGACCTCAAAATCGGGGTTTGTGTGGACACTCAAACCCCACCTCTGGATCACTCATTTCCCCAAAGACTGTTGTTCCTATTAGTCCAAGGTGAAGTCTCCATCATCAGAGATGAAGACTCACTTTGAGGTCTGAGTTTGCCAAACAGCCCACTGCTGCTCAGGCTTCCTCAGGTCCTCAGGTGATGCCACATCCAGGGTTTTTCAGATTCACACCCTGGCCCCAGACTTTCTGATGTCTCCATTCCTCTGTGGTGATTTCCCTACTAAACGGCACCCTGGATATCACAGGCCTGGTGGGAAATCTTAAGCCACGAGAGACAGCAGCTCATAAAAGGCACAGAGAAATCTCAGCTCCCTTGGCTTGAATTGAAGTCTAGAAAATTCAGTCAGGATGGTATACATCTCACCTGCCTTTAGGTGCCCACAAGGTTGATTTGGCAGTCTGAAGCAGTCACCTACATCTTATTGTGTTTCCCATAGAGAGAAATGGGAAGCTCTTGAGGTCTTTAGCTCCTAACAGAAATTTTCATCTATCCATCTATCCATTTTTGACAGTGAAGTGAAGACATCAACGGGGTTATACTTGTGTTCTTGGTGGAATCAGGGTGACCGAGTGGCTGAACCTGGTTTGTATTGTACACAGGGACACACACATTTATCACACTAATTTTGACATTGCTAGCTAGACCTTTGTGGCCCCAATACACCTTTCTGTGTTGCAAAATGAAATAGCCCAAGGCAAAGGGGCTTGCCCAAAGACACAGAAGGAGACAGACCCACAACAGGACAGGACTGAAGGAGAAAAGCTGGTGGAGGCAATCAATTCAGCTTGGAGACATTGATAGCAAGATGGGTAGTTGCTGATGGAGGTGATGATTTTGTCCAGCTCCTCTAGATGTCTTGTTTCACGGCTGAGGGAACGACCAAATGCTTCCTTGGCTTCGCCAATGGGAGCTCTACAATTAGCCAATATCCTAAGCAAAGGCCCCTCGTAAAACCAGCATGGGGTCATCCAGGGCTTCATCCTAGGAGGGACTCCACAGAGTGTTAGTGTCCAAACTAACAAATCACCAAATGAGCTGATTTAGAACCCATCATGTGTTCACAAGGGCTCATGAAGCCTCATGTTGCAGGGTTCAATTGGGAGGCCTAACATTCCCCTACCTCCCAACCCATGCTAGTGACAACAGGCTGGTTTGGCATTGGCATCCCTCATCTATGGCTTTTTTTTTTTTTTTTTGCAGCTGCAGCTAAGGAAGGGGAGATGGAGCATCACTAGGCAAGCTTCTCCTGGTGGTCAGGAACCTGGAGTTTGCCATTTCCCCCAGTCAGAGAGATCTTTTCCCATGGGTTTGGGAGCACTGGATGAGAGAAAGCCACGTGAATTAGAAGCAGGTCCTCCAGCATGCCTGACTTCAGTGACAAGAAGAATTTCAGACCAGGTCTACCTACATAAAGCTAATGCTTGTTTAACAATCTTGGTAGGGCTGTGGTCCTGTAAAAGCCTTTTTGTACCAATCTTGAAAGATAGAGGCCAATACAGTCTTTACTCAAGGACATCCAATGTCTCTGGAGGAGCTGGGAGTGCCCGATACCATCCAAAGCACTTGTTTGCTCATTTGGGCAGCATCTCCACCTAGCAGCAGGAGCTGGTAGGATTGCTTGGCTGATAGAGCTTTCTAAAGAGATCTTCATCTGCACGGTGTGTCTGCTGGATCTCATTCACAGAGACACCTGCATTGACACGGACTTCTCCCCGTGCTGCCCAGGAGTGCAGGCCCAAAGTGTGCTGATGCACACAGGATCCCATGCTGACACACTCCGGTGTGTGCAGGCATCTCTGCTGATGCTGGTGGGGTGTCCTTCTGCCTGGAGCTCTCCCACCACCTCTCTGCTCTGTATCAACTCATGCAAAACCACTGCTGCTACGTCAGACCGTTGGAAACCATCTCCTGGGCTCTTGTTTCCCACTCATAACTGCTCCTGCACGCACAGGTGTCCATGTCCATACATGCACGTGGACGTGGACTCTCTGTGTCCTGTGTTAGGGCCTCTCCACTCACAGCCCAGCTCATCTGCAGGCCCAGGCTCAGGAAGGAGAAATTAGGGAACTGATTTGTATTTATTTTTATGCTGCACTAGGGTAGAGCTTATGCCCAGATCAATCCCATTGTACTGAAACCCAGAATCACCATCCCCTTGGAGAGGGACAGACGTCTCTAATGGAAGGTCAGATCTGAGGTGGCCTGAGTTGCCCATTGGGATGGGGTTTCTCTTTCTCTCCACAGCTCTAGATGAAACCACGTGCAAAAGGATCTGATCATGGGTATCCACTGAGTATCTGTTCTTCCTAGTAGGGACCAAACCCAGGGGATATTCAAGCTGGATGTACAGGTTGCTCTTCGAAGGTGGGAACAAGTAGCATCCAGGACTTGAAATCTCCAGTCCGCTTTAACACTGGGGATCCAACACACATGAAACTTCAAACTAGCACCTCCAGCAGGTCCCTGAAGAGAGAGATGTGGCCTCCACCGGGTGCTTGGGTCTTCCAAATGCTTCCTGTGCAACCCCTCGTCTCTGCCTATGCAGTTGCCCATCAGCCAATCTTCCCTGTCTCACCCTTGAGATTGAAAACCGTTTTGGTGACGGGGTGAGTGACGGCCTGTCCTGCACACCGCCAGCACCCAGCACCACGGGGGCTTCATCTCATGACAGCAAGCTCCAAGGCTTTGCAGCTTCACCACTCACTAATCACTGCTAAATAAGAAAGGGGGCAGGAAGGCCGCTGAACTCATAACAGGCATGTTTAAATCAAGGAAAGAAAAATCAGAAGCCAAAAATTAAGGTGCTTTGATCCTTGATTTTATGTCAACAGAGACGAAAGAAGAACACTAAGTCTTTTTACTTTTTACCAGCTGCTGCTTGAAACAAAATAATTGGATAATTAAAAGGCCTTGCCTTATGTCAATTTTATTTAGGTGCCTTGATCCACTGATGGAATGTGTCATTGATAGAAGGTTTAAGAGCTCCTTAGAAAAATCCAGAGATAAACCTGGGGCTCAGCCCCTTCAAAGGGCTGTCAGCTGGGAGGGGAGCAGGGATGCTGTCCCGGAGCAGCCCAGCATAATGGTACCACAAGGGAGAAGCTGTGCTGGGCAACACCTGTAGTAAAACTGGTTGTGCCTTTAGCACAGACAGGCTGCAGGTGTTGTGGAACACCCCGTGCCCTCCCGTGCTCCCCCAGCAGCTGATTTGGGTCTGAAGGGATAAATGTGCTTTCTGTGGTGGCGTGGCATTTTTCCTTGGCGAGGTGGTGAAGTTGTGGTGGGGTTTGACTGTGACATCCCATCTTGAAGGCACCCTCCCACCCCTGCTTCTCACCAGCCTGCTTTGTCTGACATTGTCTCCTGGGTCTCCGGCAGAGATGAAGACGGCGGAGAAAATAGCATGGTGAGTGTACCTTGCCCTTCTCCACCTCCCTCGGCCGCCCAAGCCTCAGTAGTTTCTCACCAGGTTCAGTTGCCAACCATGAATGACTCAACAAGCTTCTGCCTCTTTTGAAAGCACCACCACATTTAATACACATAGTTAATGCCTTGCAAAGGGTATGGCCTCTCATATGGAAACTCTTCCTTGTGTAAATGCATCTCTTTACATCCCAGGCTGAGGATGACGTACAGTTCTTTTCTGGGAAGATGGCTTCTTTGCAATGATTAAAACATTTGGGGCAAAGAACAATTTATTTCAAAGCATTTCTTCCCCCCCCCACTGATGGATTTTAGGTGAAAGTTTCCAAAGGCTCCTGAGCAGGAACCAGCGGTGAATCAGAGGCACATCCCTGGCTCTTACTGCCACGTGAGCCTCGTCACCTTTGGAAATAGAGCTCAGGGTGCTGAGTAAGTAGATGCTTTTGAAAAATGAACCTTTATCTTAAGTATCTGCATCAATTGGTTAACATGGGTTATATAATTGCTGTCCTTACTGACTCCATTTCCCTGTTTATTCCTTTTGTGACCACAGTAAACTGCAGTTCACGGCCACAGAGAGATGATGTTGTGTTACTTACACTGGGCAGGACTGATTTCACACTGTCAAAAGGGAGCCAGGTTTCTTAAGCCACACTTTTGGCCCTTTCTAGAGTCAGTGGATAGAGATGACCATCTCTAGAGGGTGTCACATTTCTAGAGGGTGACTAGAAGGTGTTAAAATAGGTGCCCCTGATAAATGGGGTTGACTTAGCCTTTGAAAGCAGCCCACTGATAGGAGGGAGGCCCCAGAGGTCTAGGTGTTCCCCACATTTAGAGGTTAAAGCAAGCTGAGATGAGGCAGATCCTCTTGCAACATGCAAAAATCAGGAGCCCTAGAGAAAACCCTCTGACCTGCAGCCATGGCTAGGAAACTGGATGGTCTGACACCTGCCAGTTGGTCTGCCACTGTGTACGCAGAGGAGTGTGTGTACAAATAAGTGAAGAAATAACCCACACAATAAGTGAAGAAATAAATATATATATAGCACATAAAGCTATGTATCATGTGCATGTGGGTACACACAAAATCAAAATTGTATATGTATGTGGTATGTGTGTCTGTCTAAGGTTAGTCGATATAGCAGTCTTTAAATAGCATAAAGGGAAAAGAAATATATAAATATCTATAGCTCAGGACCTGTATGGAAAGGGTTTATATAGCTTTGCAACCCAATTACATGACCCGGAGTCAGCGCGGGGGGAAGCATCGGGGGGAAGAAGGACTAGATGGGGTCTGGGTCCTGACTCCGGAGGAGTGATGGCAGTGCAGGCAGCTGCCTGCATCGCTGGAAGTGCCATTAGCAAAACTAACAAGCGGAACCCCATCCCTGGCACAGGTCTCCGGCGTGCCGAGCGCTGTGTGAATCCGAGGAGGCTGTGATCCTCACAGCAGTGGGTGGTAGAAACCACAGCGGGTAAGCGATGCTTTCTGCTTTATTTGATTTGTGACTGATTTATAGGCACTTCTGTGGTGTAATTGGCTTCACTGAGCCCACTGTGGCTTCGCGCTGCCATGGCTGAGAGCTGGGCTTGGCTCTAATCTCCCGTTCCCCGACCTCTCCCTGGAACAATCCGTGCACTGCTCTGACATGCGGAGAGATTATGGTGTTGGCTTAGGAGCTGATTAGTCTGCATGATATCTGCATGATAAATATCTTTATAAATAGCTTTCCTGAGCAGATTTCATTAGGCATCCCTCAATAGGCACCAGGGCCTGCTGAAGGAGCAGCCGTCACCTTGCAGGCTTTTGTCCTGGGACAGCTTGCCTTGGGGGTTCCACATCACCCCATGGACCACTTGTACCTGGAGTGTGGGGTTGTGGGGTGAGGGATATCCATGGGGTGATGCTGCCCCCTGATGCCTTGCCATCTAGCAACCGTGGGTGATGGGTGTAATCCCACTGGTGTTCCCATAGTCCAGCCCATGAAGCATCATGGGCTCTTCTTGCTTTAGATGTCTACCATCACGCTCAGCTCGCCTTCCCTCTGCTCTCCCTGGAAGTGGATGGCTGGTGGGGATGGCATCCTCCCACATTGCTGAGTCCATGAAAGAGTCCAAGTCCCAAGCAGGAAAAGGGCCTGGCTGTGCTAGGATCTCTACAAGTAAACTGCAAAGAAGAAGTGCCCCACGGGCAAGAGATAGGAAGAGTTTAAGATGGTGTGCACCAGTGTGGGGAGCATCCCCTGCTCCAGAGGCCTCCCCTCTTGTAGACTTACCTGATTTTTGGTGGGCTTATCCCTCTGATAGCTTTGGTCCCACAGCTGAGTTCCTGTGGAGCTTCTGGCTATTTATGTATAAAAATAGGAAGGTTCCTAAATAATACTGTGATAGGACAAAATATCGTGAAACCGGTTGCCATTGAAGGGTTTGAGTTGAGGCTGCTCTAACCGTTATATGAGCCTAAAAATCAGGCTGAGAAATGGTGGCAGACAAAATGGGAAGGCAAGTGGGCGAGGGCCCGATTCTCAACAGAGAGCCAAACCTGTCCAGCAGTAATGCTGTCTAAAGAAGATGTTACTGTCTTCACTGAAAATGGAGAGGTGCAATGGAACATGTGTGACAGAAAGGAGGGGAGGACTTCTGAGAATTGTGGCCTTCACAGGTGTAGTTCAACTCCAGGCATCTCACAACAAATTCCCATATGAAGGTGGCTGTGTGGATGACTAACTGGACTGGCAGTGACTCAGGTAATGATGCTGCCGTGGTCCTCAGAGGAGTCTTCCTCCCCATCCTCTGCCTCAGTTTCGGGCCAGAGCTTAAATGTCTAGAGAGAAGGGCTGAGATTACTCTGTCAGGCCTCCTGTGTTAAAAAAAGCCAGAGGAGCACACTGCAAAAATTCCTGCTTGAACTAGAAATCCATTTTGATAAAACATTTGGCCATCCTTTTAAAATCTGTGTAATGTGAATTCTTGTAGTCTCTGCTAAATTGTTCCATCAGACAGTCAACTTCAGTGTTAAAATATATACCATGTTTGGTGTTTGACCAAACCTTGGTTTCTGGCATTTAAATCTTCTTGTACCTTTGTGTGAGATACTGAAGAGCTCTCAGTTACTGAACACCCATTCAACAGACTGCTTATGGGCTCATAAACTATCATCCCTCTGTCCATTGGGCTTGTGGACTGAGCTCCTCTAAGGGTTTCCAAACTTGTCTCCGTTCCCAGGACACTTCTCCAACTCCTCTTTGATTTAACAACGTCCTTTGGGAATTGTGCCTCCTAGTGTTTCAGGAGCAGTGCCCAGTTTGCAGTCTGGGAGGAAGAGTGTGGGGTGGGGACCTTCACCCTCACCCCCTTTCAGCCTGGCTTGGGCAGCAGGAGGACTTAGCGGGTTCATGTCCCTTCGCTCCCCATTTGGCATCTCTCTCACCATCTCTGATAGCCCACTTGGGATCCTGCCCAGCAAGAACATCTCCCCCTCTACAATTCCTGCAGAAACAACCCAGGGGAATGAGCTGGCTCACACAGCCAGCTGCCTGGAGAGTCGGGTAACGAAGACATCCCATAAATTCAACATTTCCTCCTTTCTGGCATCCAAGAGCACTAGACCGTCTAGCAATGAACCCCAATTGCAAGCAGATCAGGTCGTCTGCTGTGATGCCCAAGTCTGTTCCAGAGTTCCAGGAGGAGGAATATGGCCCCATTCTTCACTTCTGCACATCTGCCTTTATATTTGGCCCTCGGCTGCTTGTTCTCTGCCTGCACCCATCTCAACACGTGAGCCTTTTTGCTCCGGACTATTAACCTTAGCCTTCTCCTTACATGCTCATCTGATAGACCTTGTGTTGTCACCAGCAATTTTATTTTATTTTTTTCTTTCCAGGACTTAGAGAAAATGTTAAAATGTGTATTGAGGAACCGTTCCCTGTGGGACCTGACGAGGAACACACCCATCTGGCAACGCTCCCTTGTTTAGAGTTATGCTTCGAGACCTACGTTAGCCAGTTTTTAATCCCTTTAATGTGTGCCATGTTTGGTACTCCAGTTTCTTAATCAAAATATCATACAGTACCCAGGCAGTTGCCTTGAGGAAAATCTAAGCAAAATTACATCAGCACTCTTCCCCTTATTAACCACGCTTATGCTGTTATCAGAAAATACATCAAATTAATTTGACAAGATCTATTTTTCATAAACCCAAGTTGATTGGCAGCAATTATATTACCTTCCTTTGATTCCATAATAAACAAATCCCATAGGAGCTATTCCATTATTTTTTTGGGGATTAATGGCAGGCTGGTAGTCTAGAACCCGTATTGTCCTGTCTCCTCTTTTAAAAATCCGACAGAACTTTCATTTTCTTCTGGTCCTCTAGAACTTCCCTGGGGTTCAAAGACTTTTGAATAGGCTCCAACCCCTTCTTGGCCAACTCTTTAAAAACTCCTGGATGTAAACGATCTGAATCTGCAGATTTATTAATGGCTAGCTGTGGGAGATGCTGATTACCATCTCCCTTGCTTATGGTTAGAGCCGTAAGTGTGATCATCAGCAGTGTGTGGTAGAAGTAGCTTGTGCAGCTTTTTCCCAACATGCAGAACTGAACATTTATTGAACATGCAGGGCTTTTCTCGGTTATTATCCATGGTTCCACCATTCCCCTAGAGTAACAACAAATTAATGCTCTCATCAGGATTTCTTTTGTTCCTTGTACAATAAAAGAGCTTTCTCTTGAACCTTGACTCTGCTGACTATAAATATTTCTTCAAGTCCTTTAGTTCCCTTATTGATTTTCTCCACTCCTGAGTTCTAGTTACGACAAAAATGTCTTTCTTTCTCCATGCATTACACTGGTTTTATTTTAATACAACAACTCGCTTGTTTTATTCCTTATCTTAAATACCTACTTTTACTTTCCTTCTTAATCTGGCTTAAAGAAAAGCTAGTGTGGTCTCTCCCCTTGTTGATAAGGGTTGTAGATTTGAAATCAGTAAGTAGAAACACTCTTGAATAGTTCACATATTGACTCATGTAAAGTCCCTCCTATTGAAGCTCTTGCTATTTGACCATTTGGATCGGTTCCTCCTTTGTTGTAAGATGAGGCCTGTAAGGAATTCCTCTCCCTGGGATGCAACACGTGATGTACAAACTTGCCACCTGTAATTTTCTGAAATGCTAAAGGTCTTTCTCTGGTCTGCGGCTCAGCCTATGTCACTCAGGTCACAGCTTCCATCCAGTCTCCCTTGCAGAGCAGAAAGGTGCTCGAGGACACGGTTGTCATCGTCTTTGTTGAAACTTAGTGGTCATTAGTTCAAGCCAGCTTTAGGTCTGCTCTTCCTTCTTGTGTGGTTATGGAGGTTTCCGGATTCCTTCCTCTTCATGTCTCACCGGTAGACATTTGTCATTGTGGTTATGGACAGTTATCTGATGTTGCTGTTGTGTGCACATTCAGAGCTCCCCCTTACATCTGGATGAAGTATTTGCCAGAGACCTGGGCAACCAAGCTTCTTAGTGCTGGACCTGGTTTTGTGATTTTGTAGCTAAAAGTTTTGTGGTTTTGTAGTTAAAGCAGATTGATCTGACCTCATAGCTGGCCTTGCTTTGAGCAGGACATTGGAGTAGAGACTTAAAGTCCCTTTAAACCTGAATAGTGCTGTGAGTCAATGATTTTTTATTTTTTTTTTGGTTAATCTCCTCATTTGAAAACGGTATCTGAAAAACAAAATTTTCAATTCTGGCTTAATTTCAAAATTCCCTCTTCTAATTAAAATATGTTTCCCGATAGGCTTCAGCACCAGACTCAGGTACCTACATTTAGATGTCTACATCATGTAACTGGTGCCTGAGTTTTCCCGATAATCCATAGAGATACACATGGTCACTGGAGCCCACAGAACAATCCAGACAATGAAACAAGTAGGTGAGCTGCATTGGGATCTCTGAGATCTGCTGCTGAGGGTCTCAGCTGAGTTGCTCATGGTGGATACATGGTGCCATGTGGGCTTGCAGAAACCTGAGCAAGGCTGGCAGACATGGCACAAGAGTTTCGGGGAGTCCGGTGCCCTTTGCAGCCATAGCCTGAGGACATCTCACTTGGCGTGAGGCAGCACACCATGGACTGCAGCGGGAACCCCAAAACCCAATGGCCTTGGACACAGCCTGCACATGGGTGTCCTGAGTCTGGAGATGACGCTCTTGAATTTTAATTAATAAACATCAAAAAAACATTGATGAACTCATGGAATCTGTTCCTAGAGAAGGTTTTTGGGGCAGAGAGTATCATCAGGTTCAAAAAAGGGCTAGACAAATTTGTGGACAACAGTTCTGCCCATAGATATGTAGAGGAGCAGGCCGAGGTGCACCCTCCAGCATTCTCTTGCGATGGCTGCGGATGATGGGGCAACATGAGGGCAATGACTGCAGAAAGTGGCCTCCCTGGAGTGCATCTCCTCTTGCTGTGGTCACAGGCATGTTACTGAGCTGCTGGTCTGACTCAATGAAGTATTTCTTGCATTTTCATTTTCCTATGACATTTCTTAATGTGAAAATGCAGGGGTTTTTGTTTGAGATTTGCTTGATATGATAGAATCATAGAGTGGTTAGAGCTGGAAAGGACCTTAAAGATCACCCGGTTCCAACCCCCCTGCCCTGGGCAGAGATACCATGTCTTTTCCCCCTTTCCCATATGTCTTTTCCTCCTCTAATTTTTTGATTACCCCCAAGATTTTCAAAAATTGTTTTACATATGAATCTGAACAGCTCTGCAGGTGTCTGCAGGACCCCAAACCCTGTTATGGACATGTCCCCAGAACTCCTGCACTCTTTGGCTTGAACCCTTGCTGAGTTACGGATCCTGCCCAGGCACCCAGTTAATTTGGGAGTCCAAAGCTGTGACTGGGTTGGATGGTCCCTTCCTCTCCGTGGGAGGTTACCAGCTCCGCAGAGGGATGCCTTAGTAGGACTCTGATCTTGCTCCTGAGCCAACAGATTTTATAACCCAGTTTTCTTAGTGTAAACTGACATTGGCATCAGTTTATGTCAATATGTTGGGCCAATCCCCCAAGACTCCAGATAAGAGGCAAACACTACACTCCTCTACTGCCCACAGCATTGAGAGAGGCCAGACTTGATCTAATCTTTCTGTTTGCATTATAAGCATGCCTAGAAGCCTTGCAGTGCTAGGTCCTACATGTCGAACTGACAAGAGGCAGTTCCTGCCTTGAGTACCTGGCAGCCAAAACGGGCGAGGGAGATGGAAAATGTGAATGGGGCAGAAAGCACAGAGAACATCTCACCCAGGGTCGTTTGGCGGTGGCCAGTAGATACTTATGTCCCCTGATGACCTCTTAGGGGTCTAGGACTCTGTTACATGGCATATGTGTGTTGGAGGGAGAACACTGGGGAAGAGGAGGTATTCAGATGAGTTTGGGCTTGGTCAGTAACATGTCCTTACAGCATTTGAGAGAGCACTGGTCCAGGCACTTCCCAGCAAGGGAACCCCAGCGCTCTCTAAACAAGCTCTTGTGGCTTGGCATTATGAATTATGAATGGTCAGCATGGACCATTATGAATGGTCAGCAGCAAATTTGACCTTGACACTGCTCTTGAGGGCACTGGAAACACCTCAGGGGAAAGCACGGCTTACTTAATTAGCTAAATAACTGCCCTAGGAGCTGGGTGTTGAAAGCTCTGTTATTTAATTGCACCCGTTTCTCTCACATCATATCTCCTCACCGTGCATGCCCCACCTGCTTTAGTCATCGTGAGTTAACTGGCGAAGATGGACATTTCCCAGTCACCAGGGCGAGATGGTGGGAATGGGATAGGAAAGGGCAATGAACTCTTCAGAGCTGCACCCACGTTTCAAGTCTAACCAAGCTGTGGTGACACGGGGCGTAACTTAATAGTTTGTTGGTTTTGGGTTTGTTTTTTTTTTTTCCTTAATAATTGCTCTTACTGAGAAATCTAATGGGAGGTGACTGCTGCAAAGGGCAGTCAGCTGGAAGTCACGCTGGAAGGATGCTGTGGTGCAGCCCAGCCGTGCCGAGGAGGTTTGCAGGATGCAGAAGGTATGGTCCCAGCTGGGACTGGAGTCCAGCAGAGGGCACTTGCTGAATGCAGCAGGCTGCAGCGCCCGTCCTTGGGCCATGGTTTAATTACAAACTTTGGCATATAGCAATCTCGTAGTCTTGAGTCTGTGGTTACTCAGTGTATCAGTTTCATAAACTTGCCTGCCTGCCCTCTGTGACTCAGTTAATAATAATTAAATGATTCTTTAACAATGCTGGGTAGATTTCCAGCTATTTTTCAATATGCATTAATAATCCTTAATGCTGGTGAACTTCCAAAATTCCTGGGGTCTGAGTTGCTGAAATATACCCACACTGATGGGTCTGATTCTCTGTTCCCTTGGGCAGTCATTTACTGGTGTTTAAAATGCAAAGTAGGTGTAAGTGAGCGGAGAATGCTGATATTGGTAGTATTTTCTCTTAATGGTGCTCAAGTTTGTGAACCTGGTCCAACACCCCTTGGTGCTGCAGAAGCAGCAGGGTTCAGTAGGCTTTGGAGGGGACGAGGCAGGAGATGTTATCCAAAACTCCTCCAAAGGCTTCAACTTGCTGACTCTGTGCAATTAGGCAAGTGCCTCCTGAGAACAGGCTTCTGTAGTGCTGTGTCCTGTCATGAGGGAAAACATTCAGACACAAAATCTCCTGCAGTAGCTGGACCCATCTGTCTCCTCACATATCCAAAACTTAAACTTAAGGGGGTTTGTCTTCAGCTGGTCTTTGCAAGTCTCCAACAACACATGGTTGCACTGTTTGGGGAAGTGCAGACTCTGCGCCGTAAGATTCGAGACTAAAACAATAAAACAATAAATTCCTAGAGTCCTAAAAATGGGCGGTAACAACACAAATGATCATCTGGTCTGCTCCCCAGCATCACACAATTCAGGGGACCCCACCCAGTGAGTCAAGGGCCAAGATTTAAATATCAAGCCAAAAAATATCTTTTTTTTTTAGGAAAAAGGATGGCCTTTTTAGGAAAAAAAGGATTTAATGAGTTTATGTCATTTGCTAGTAAATTAATTCTACTCTAGATTGAAAGTGTATGCTGTATTTCTAACCCTGGCTGATCTAGTGAGTCATCTGTTTTATTTTAGATACGTGTTTTGGGATGGAGTGAATGCATCCCATGGCTCCGAAGACTTTGCTGGCAAGATCCCAGCTGACCATAAAGGGACCTGAATGAGCTGTTAGAGAGCCTTGTCCCAGTACTGCCATACAGCATTTTGGAAGAAATCTACAGATCTCTGGGAAAATTCAATGACCACACACAAAAGCTGGCTAGATACCTGGCTTAGTCCTCCCTCTGTGCCCGTCTATGGACACTGAGGGTCAGCTCCTCTGAGCTGATCTGCTTCTTCAGTGGAGAAGGACTATCTGCCACTGCCAGAGTTACGAAGAATTCTTTATGTTTGGGGGCCAACATTAGCAAAATGTTCTGTAATTCATGTTTCTTGTGCTTCCTGCAGGACAATTCACCCCTCCAATGGTTTTCAGATTCTCAGAGTCTAGGGAACTAGGGGTGGGGTTCAGCTTATCTGCTTTAGTGTGAGGTAAGCTGTATTCCAGTGATGAGATAAATGATGAGATAAGTACTCCACTGATGGTACTAACTGGATCTCCATGGCTCATAGAAGGAGTCCATGAGAACTTCCTCAGAACTGGATGGCTTTATTTCATGTGTTTGCACTTGGCCACATGATGCTTATGTGAAGTCTTCTCCACTTTCTATATGAAAAGTCTTTTCTAAATTTGTGGTGGTTTTCCATGGCAATGAGTGGGCTTTGGATCAGGTCCAGAAGGGTGGCTATGTCCCGCTGGGAACCCAGGAGAGCGAGGATTGGGTGCTTGTGCTTAAGTGCACCTAATTTTAAAGAGAACATGTGGTTCTGCTTCCTATATGTTTGGTAACAGGTTGATATGGAGACTGGAGACCAGGCTGCTCATGTAGCTCTGTTTGGAGACTACCCCCAGGCGAAGATGCAGATGTACATTGTGTATTTCTACCCGTTGTCTACTGTGCTTTGAAGCTACACCTTGGCACTCTGGGATCCAGCCAGACACGAGGAGGTGATGAATCAGCACCCAAACTAAAATCCAAAAGGCCAGATGCTCAGCTGGTCTGAAGTGGCAGCTTCCTCTTGAAGTCAGTGGAAATGGGCTGAGTTGTATCAGCTGAGGGATTGGCTGTAGGGGTTTTAGGTGAATTATCCTCTATTTTCTCAAGACTTTAACAGGCTGACACAGGTAAATGATCCCTGACACATGGTGCCTGGCTGCAGAGAACAACTTTCTCCTTGATGTTAGGTTTTTAATACACCCAAGCCTTGGCTTTGCAGGCTAACACACTAGAGGGGATCTAAAGGAATCATCCTTCATTATCAGAGTCATCCCATTATTGAAATAGCTCCAATGATTCTTCACAATTACAATGCCTAATTTGCCCTCTGAGCAAAAATGATATTAACACCGATGACGTGCTCAGCCCTTTTTCCACCTGCAAATGTTTTGGGTAATCATTGCAGGTGCTTCTTTATAAAATGAAGCAACTGCCTTTAAATATTTCAATTATTTTTATTAGATTCCACTGTTTTGCAAACCTCATTGGCTGCTAGCCAGTCCTCAACCTATTCCCCTGTCTTTGAGTGGCTTAATATTGAAAAGGATTCGCCTTGTCCTTAGACTGGATGTGTTTGTACAAGCGAACTGTCTGTTGATAGAAACAGATGTGCAAACCCCAGATTTCTTGCATGTTTGGTCCATGTCAGTCCTAAAAAACCACATATACTGCCCAGCCAATAGCTTGATATAAGGGCTACTCAATAGACGTGATGCAATTTGGTGCAGGGTGCGTGATCAGTGAGACCACTGCTGAGTTTGGTAGCTTCTGCAGCAGGTTTAAAGCTATGATTAAATTTGATGTCCTTGGGTTGTCCTGTTTGCTTGACGCTGACTTCATTGAAAGGTGGGAATCAGATGTAAGCAACTGGGCCAGTCCCAGA
This sequence comes from Tringa tobata, assembly GCA_033628505.1. Taxonomy (NCBI): domain Eukaryota; kingdom Metazoa; phylum Chordata; class Aves; order Charadriiformes; family Scolopacidae; genus Tringa; species Tringa tobata. The sequence continues at coordinate 57,707 of JAHREE010000494.1, forward strand.
AGGGTGTGTTGCTTAGGGTCTGTCACCAAGTCTGTATCAAAACTGCTACCATCTCCAGGGAGAACTCTGTGTGGACCATTTTGGGAAGATTAAACACCAGACAATATATTATGGAGTTTCATAACTTTTTTCCTGTCCTTCCTTCTTCTTTGCAGAGAAGTGTGATTACCCCGGGGAAATTGCCTGGAACATCTTTAATAAAGCAACATTTACATGTCCTTGTCCTCACAGTAGCCACACTTTTTCCTTCTATATGTAACCCATCCCATCTATTTCTGAAGCAGAGCTTATCCTTCACAGTCATATCCTTTGCAGATAATAGAGCAGTCAAGAAAGGCCTAAAGCTACAGGTCTTGCTGCCTCTGATGGATGTCTTTTCCCGGTTAGTAGCTGGAGATTGGATGAGAGAGGCTTAGGGCTGGTTGTATGGTCATTCTTAGGTAAAACACAGGACTGTAGAAGGTTATCATGGTTCTATTTTCTAATATCTCCTTTGCTGAACTCCCTGCGAGCAGGTCCTGTTCTCTTTCGGTCATCCCACCCTCTTCAAGTGTCACCAGCAGGATGAGATATGGTGTAAGGAAAACCCTCTGCCTCCCTTTAGGCCTCCAGTGGCCCGGGGCTGCCTTGCCAGACTGTCTCCAGCCCTGGTGTTGGGGCTCATGCCTGGCCCATCTGGCCCATCCCAAGCGAGGTGACACAGCCATCACCTCCCCTTGTTCTGCCAACACTTTCCCCCTTCACCCAGCTGCTAATTGCAGTTCACAAGGACATGCTTGCTAACACCTTTCACCACCTTTACCTTCTTGCTGGGAAACTGAAGGATTTTATTGGCCCAGGAACAGACATTCAGACTTCAAAAGAAATCCTGTTTGTCTTTGGAGGAGGGGGACCCTGTTTGGGGCTCGGAAAGTGCAGGCAGCACGTTGCTTGCAGATCCTGCACAGGTCCACCAGGACATGGAGGGAATTACATCAATAGGACACTTGGTGGATTTAGCTGAAAGTGGCCAATGAATCAAAAAAGTTAATGGGGGAAAGGAGGGAGTGGCTTACGTGGTTTAAAATCACATATAGTGGCCATCCAACGTGTTTGGATGCATCTGTCCAGGTAGATAGAGCCAGAGGTGCAGGATGAGATTGCTCCTACATCAGGTTTCTCAGCTATTGGTGTTTCTGCTGGGCAGGTGGAGGGTGGTGCATGCAACTGCTGGTTTTGGTTCACTGGCTTCCCAAATTGTTCAGAGAACCAACAAATGTCAAAACCATTTTGCCTTGAGATGAACAGAATGCTGCATTTGACTCCAAAATGATCCATTCTTTGTTGTTTCTAAGCTCTCCCTGGATGGTTTTAATTGCTTAATATTTACATTTGGTTTGTTTTTTTTTTTAAAGGTAAGAAATTACAAGTGAAAAAAAATCAAGGTTTGAATTCTTGAAATGTTCCCCCCACATCCCCAGATGTTTCCCTGAAAAAGATGTTTTCTCTCCAGTACCCTGGATGTTACCTGTAACAGGGAGGAATTTTCTTGGGATGTGAAATGGCTGGTGGGAATGAGGATTAATTTGGGATGACCTCTGCCCAGCCTCATTGGAATGAAGGTTGCACTTGCAGCTGGGAGGTGGGGAGTAGAGATGTACCCTGGTGAATGCAGGGTGTCTCTGGAGGTGTGTGTTGGGATGTGCTGAGCCACAGATCCGGAGCATTTGGGCATCTGAAAGCCTTAGGGTCCCCAGGCAAATAACCCTCATACAAATGGTGAAAAAGGGGCACAGAGTGGTGACATATCTTCCTCTTGTTTTCCTGGGGGTAACACCATTGCTATGACCAGCCATCACAAATCCCATTTGGCTGGTCCAACTGCCAGCCCATGCCTTGGGATGCCCATAACATCTGTGTGATGCTACGCCCAGAGACACCATTGCTGTAGGAAAAGGATAACTTCTGTATTCAAAATATGATTAACGCAGCTGGTTAAGATTGCCTTCTTAAGTGGCAATCACAGCTTTTCACTCTTGTTGTAGAGCAGGCAGTGTTAATGGCTGGTCAAATACATGAACTGCAGCTTGCTTCTTCTGGCTGGGCTAACCCAGTGGCTGCCAGCAGCAGCTGGAAATACAGCTTTCTTCCCCACTTTACAGGCACAACTTATGCAATTCACAGTCCGGCCCTAATTTAAACAACGATCTTTTTTTTTTTTTTTTTTCTTCCTTCATGAAGGTAAAAATGCCCATCTAAAATTTCCATTTAAATCAAATCAGTTGCTACACGGGCCCATCGTTTTTGCTTGGAAACGCACAGGACATGTCCATACAGCTCTATGGCACTATACTCCTCCCTACACCCTCTACACCCCCGCTTCCCACCTCCCCCCCTCCCCAAACTATGACTCATCTTAAGGCAGAAGGTTAATTTAGGTTAATTATCTTCCTGGTTAGCAGTGCATACATGTCCTGAGCAGCAATAAAGGTTTGACACCCCTCCTGCTGCTGCAAATCAATTTTCTTCCTCATTTACTGTAAATGGAAATGAGCCAGGTTCTCTGGCATCAAAGTAAACATTTCTCTGCATGAAACTCAACTTGTGAACCTGGTAATTTCAGATTTGCTTATAACATGCGCATTTGCCAAGAAAAAAAAAGAAAAGCAGCTGTTTGATGTCTCCAAAAACTAGAATTAGCCCTGTAGATCAAACATCGGTTCGCCTGCTGCTTTAATAATGGAAGGATCCAGTTGCATTAAGCAGGAGGATATCATTACACTACGTACGGTGCTTACATATAAGCTAACCCCTAATTCCCCTACTTAACAGCTAATGCATATTATTATTATTTACTCTTTGAGTTAGAGGCTCAACCATGATCGGAGTCTTGTGGTGTTAGGTGCTCTACAGACATGCACAAAAGGAGAGTCCCTGCCCCAAAGAGCTCACAGTCTAAATAGACACAGAAGACAACAAAGGAAGTGTTATTGCCCCTAGGGAAGAGGAGCGTGAAGGGGCATGCAAATACCCCAAAGCAAGTTTACAGCAGAAACAAGAATAAGACGCTTGTGGTTGGAGTCCTAATCTAGTCAGCTGCCACTCCTGAAGGTGGATATCTTTAAAAGGTGGAAGTGAGTTCTCCTAACTTCAGCACCTCAAAAGTTAGGCTTTTCTTCTAAACTGATTGTTCAGGATGTCACCATAGTCAATGGAGACAGGTCAGCACCTTTGGAGGATGACTTACTGCATCCTTTATAGGTGGGACCCTTTCCCACTGACCAGAGTCTGAGGCCAGATTAATTTGTCTGAAATGAGACTTCAGAGCCCTTTGAGATACCTTGAAGTATCTACAACAGCCAAAGATATTGGCAGCCTTGGCACACATATTGGAGCCCCCACACTGGTGGATGTCAGAAGGGATCCAAAGGCATCTCAAGCGAGCTGAGCCCTGGATGACCAGATATGACTCAACATTTCAGTTGAGAAGGTGAATCCCAAAACCAGTTCCCACTCCTAAGAGCAGAACTGTAGGATACAGGGTATTTTTCCCTCAGGGGAAAGTGTACTTTTACATGAGGTGTAGGTAGAAGGTGATATGATAAGGTATGAGAAGGCTGGTGTTCTTGATAATCAAGACCATAATTGCTCACTGGAGATATGAATCCTGTTCAAAGACATTCTGTGCCACCTTGGCATTGTCTTTTCTTCTGTATAGTGGGAACGATGATTCCTGCTTTCACCCCAGATGCTGATGAAAGCCTCTGCTCGGGGTTAACATGATGCTCTGAGAACCTTGAGGGAAAGAGGCCACAGAAATGCAAATTCTCCTGCAAAGTACAACAGCAACTAAATATTGCTGCTGTGTGATCATAGACTCAAGGCGCTGCTTGCTTCAACCTTGGTCTGAGGGAACATTGAGGGAACAAATGTCTTCATCTTGATCTTCTCTGCCATCCATGCTATTTCCAGGGTAAGATTTCAAATGTATTTCTCCACCTCTTAGGTTAGCAGGATGTGTCAAATGGCCAGTTCTGTCCCTTCCAACCTCAGTTTTTCTGAGTCTGTGGCTGAAACCCCCTTTTCATGCTGTATTGCAGCAGCTCAACAACTGCAATAAGCACAAGCCAATAAGAAACCTTGTTGAAGGGATGTTAGATTTAAGGTAGAGTTGATTTTGCTTAGGGAAGAGAGATAGATTTCTCAAAGTTCCTTCAAACAGGATTATCTGTGCTTTATAAATATTTAGAGCTCCAAGAAGAACACAAAAACATATCCCTATTCTACCTCTAGATTATTTAGGTCAGGAATTAAAATATATTTGGTAGGTTTTTTGTAATTTTATATGTAGCTGTTTTTTCTTCCTGCGGATGTAGCTGTCAGGTCAATGCTGCCCACGCTGCAGCCCATACTGCTAGCTATTTTATTGGGATTACAAAGAAAAAATCCAAAGGTGTTCATTTGATTTGTCATCTTAATGAAACAGCGATCAACACAGTAGGAGCCGAAAGAAGGTCAAAACTGTAATTGGAAAGGAACAGCATTTCTGCCTTGTCCAAGTCGCACACAGACTTTCACACACTTATATACAGTATAATCTCATTTCATTGCCTTCCTGAGCTTTTCCTTAACTTTCCTATAGAATAAGAATAAACACACACACTGGTTGTGTTGAGATACCTCCTTATTTTGACTGGTCTTTACAAGAGAACTCTCCCTCTCTTTAGCCATAGTTTCTCCTGTTGGTAACGATTCCCAACCTTTTATACAGGTGGAACTGAATCTTCTGTCTCCTACCTGTACTGGTTTGTAAGATGCAACAGTGGAGTGGTTTTCTCTGCCATCTGGGCAACCATAATAACCCTGCCTGAGAAGAACAGGAGCCACAGGAGACTATGCCAGGTCCTCCCTACTCCAAGGAGACCATTGGAGCTGAAGAAGCAGCTCTCTCATTAAAGGTAACAGTAGAATTTATTTCCTCATGGTGGGATACTTACTTCCAGCCCATTAAACATAATCCTGGTGCTTAATTTGCTGTTCACTCTGTTGGTGGCATCTTTGCATCCAATCAAATCTTATATTTCACTCAGATTTCACTAAGCCATTTCACTGAAAGAGCTATATGGGATATAGTGGTGAGAGTTTTTTCAGTTCCACGCTTGGTTTCCCCATCTGGTGCTCATCTCTAAACTTTCTGAAACACAAAAATGAGAAATATTGCTGAGAAAGATTGTATTGATATTGGAACACAACTGAGCAAGCAGATGATGGACGAAGGTACCACAACTAGCTATGAGGTCCATATGTTTATGTTGCCATTATCATACAATCATAGAATCATAGAATAGTTTGAGTTGAAAGGAACCTTAAAGATCATCTAGTTCCAACCCCCTGCCGTGGCCAGGGACACCTCCCACTAGATCAGGTTGCTCAAAGCCCCGTCCAACCTGGCCTTGAACACCTCCAGGGATGGGGCAGCCACAACTTCTCTGGGCAACCTGGGCCAGTGCCTCACCACCCTCAGAGTAAAGAATTTCTTCCTAATATCTAATCTAAATCTCCCCTCTTTCAGTTTAAAAACATTGCTCCCTGTTCTATCACTACACTCTCTCATAAAGAGTCCCTCCCCATCTTTCCTGTAGCCCCTTTAGGGACTGGAAGGGGTTCTAAGGCCTCCCTGTAGTCTTTTCTTCTCCAGGCTGAACAACCCCAAATCTTTCAGCCTGTCCTCACAGCAAAGGAGCCAGCCACTGNGGACACCTCCCACTAGAGCAGGTTGCTCAAAGCCCCGTCCAACCTGGCCTTGAACACCTCCAGGGATGGGGCATCCACAGCTTCTCTGGGCAACCTGTTCCAGTGCCTCACCACCCTCAGAGTAAAGAATTTCTTCCTAATATCTAATCTAAATCTCCCCTCTTTCAGTTTAAAAACATTGCTCCCTGTTCTATCACTACACTCTCTCATAAAGAGTCCCTCCCCATCTTTCCTGTAGCCCCTTTAGGGACTGGAAGGGGTTCTAAGGCCTCCCTGTAGTCTTTTCTTCTCCAGGCTGAACAACCCCAAATCTTTCAGCCTGTCCTCACAGCAAAGGAGCCAGCCACTGCACAGGGCCAGTCAGTGCCAGGCAGTCGCTAAAAATTCAACCAATCATGGATTCCTCATATCCTCAAAGACACGCTTTTTTTTGATTTGTTGGTTTGCTGGCAGAAGAGGGGTGGTTCCTACCTTAAAGGGCTTGTGATGAATATGATGGGGAGCGAGAAGAAGGAAACAACATTACCCCTGAGCTGGGACTGGGACATGTAGATGTCCTGTGATTTATCAGGGAATTGTTTTCAGATTCACAAATGGCAGCATTGTTCACTCCATGCAAGTGAAAATAATGAAAACTAGAAAAGAGCTGCATATTTTGAGCAAATTGCACTTCCCTTGGGGTCTCAGAACTTCCAGGATGAGACTTCAGCCAATTCCTTTTCATCCACAAAACGCAGAAACTTGCCTATTTTTAATGAAGCTGTCGTAATCACAGCACTCGGGGAGCTGAGACCTGCTCAAAGAAAACACTAAAAGAAGTCATAGAGTCTAAAATTATCTCCTGCTTGAACAACTCTACTATAGTGCAATGGATCCCAAACTTTCTTCCTTTGTCCCCTTAGTGTTCCGATCTCTGCTTGCACTTTCCTAGATTTCTACAATGCCTTGGTTAGCATTTATCTGCCCAAGCATAACCATCTAAAAAAAATCAGATTAACTGCTCTCTAATGGTGCTTATTTCTCCCTGTTGACCCTGGGAGGATTCTTGTGTGAGCAGCTCACATCTGAAGTGAGCTGAGAAGAATCCCATCTCCGATGCCTCCGCTCTGCTGGCTTGTGCTAGCTTGAATACCAGACTTGTTCAGCTCTGTATGATTACATTATTCCCAAGCACCTGGAATCCACAGATCATCCTAGTCCTAGAAAATGAAATATATCCCCTTAACTCAAGAAATCAGGGTCTAGGTGGTAGGAGAAGAGTCTTCTCCCTAAGGTTATTGCCATGTGACATCTGGTGGCATCAATGTCCTTTGTGCAAGTGCAGCAAATCTGCAGATGCAGCCAAACAATTGCCTTTTTTTTTTTTTTCCCTAAGAAGGCAAGTTTTGCTTCAGGATTACTTATGCAAACAGCTTGCTCTCTTGCATGGCTATAAACACTAATTTGGAGACCCACACCAAGCCAAACAGTTGTTTATGAGATGTTTATGAGGTGGAGGCCAAATAGATGTTTATGAGGCAGTGGTAGTGCCAAAGTCAAATAGCACCTCTAAGCGATGACTGGCACAGTACCATCTCTTCAGGCTGAGCTACAGAGGAGAGATTATTGAATTCACTGGTGCTTCTGATGAAGCACTCCTTGCAATTAACCCAGAAGTGGGATGGACGGGAAAGAAATGAGCCCTCCCCAGGTTCTGGCAGCTGGGAGCAAGAAACTCTTTGCAAAGAAGACAGGAAAACTGGTATGAGAAGAAGAAGTTGGGACTGAACCCCATAGAGACTCAATGGCCATGTTGTCCATGGTGTCCCTTCACAACTCTGCATGGCCTGAAGGCACAGCTTCTTGACTGTCCTCATGGTTTGGACTCACATAGGAGCTACAGCATTGTTCCAGAACTTGCCCCACTGAGACATGTGGTCTTCTTCTTTCGTAATTTGAGGCCTCCTATGCTTCCAACATTTATTTTTAAGTATGACATGATTTGTGTCTGTTTACCTCCGCAGGCATCGTACTTTTTATTGTCCTGTGAAGATCCTACACAGCTGTTGGACACAGAAATGATATGACTGAGATACATTAGAGGTTTTTCTGCCTTTCATAAAAAGTCTGGATGTTCTGGGCAGACACTTGTGTAACTTTTGTTCCTAAGCCCCCTACTGAATGATCTTCTCTGTTGTTAGTTTTCAGTCTCCTCTTTCCCAGACCAGAAAATTATTTTCTTCTGAGCTTCTACATAGCTTTTTTTTTTTTCTAATTACCTTAACATATTCCTCTCTCTACTCTGAATCTTCCCCAGCTTGTCTACATAATTTTTAAAATTGGGTTTCCAAAATTAGACCCATAACTCTGTCCCCTTATTCATATATATATATGCTTTCATATATTCATATGCTTTCTCAGGAAGTAATTTTTACGTAAGGAACTCCTTTCTCTTCTAATCACTTACCTCCAGCCTTTGTAGCTCCCCATTGTCTTTGAATTCCCTACGAGTATCTCGTAGTGTCTCACAAATTGCATTACAGGAGAATCACTTCAAGAAGATACTCGGGGGACAGAGTCTCTGCCCTGTTTAATTGCAAATCCAGACACCTGACATGCTTGGTTTTGTGGATCAGATGTCTGAGGTCTGCAATGTGGTCTTTGGGGCAGGTGGGATGCAGTCTGGAAGGTCCCTGGTGGTACAAACTACTACAAACTGCACTAGCTGGGAGGCAGGCAGAGAATTCAGTGGCTAAAGGGCATTTTAGAGTCTTGTTTAAGTTTTTTTTTAACCAGTATTGAGATCCCAGCTGGTGCAGGGAGCTTCTCAGAAGGATCTGATAGGTAGGGGAGAGACTGTGTCCAAACTTCTCCAAGTTTGTAATGGTAGATCCCGGCACAGGAGCTGGAGGTGGTGGGTGGAAGGGGGTTGATGAGGAGGGTGAAGAAATGTCACTTCAGAGCCCAAGGGGATGCTCTGTCATCAGAAGAAGGCTACAGGAGGCAGGAGCCTGCCTGAGTCGTGGGCAAAGATCCTGCTCCAAAGAGGAGTGTCGCCTGCTCCAGAGGTAGACTGCACTTCTTCTCTCCTCCATCCTCGCTAGAACTGACCCCCTGAAGCACACACGCTAAAAAAGAACTGGGTCACAGCCCTAATGAAACAAATTACCTCACCAAACACATGTCTGTGGAGCGAAGCACAAATCCTAGGTAAGCCATGTCATTTAATTCTGGATGGGGGTCAGATACTATGATAAGGATGTATGATAAAAATAAGAGTTTTTATAAGAATCGTCAATTTAAAAATGAGCACAGGAAAGCAGAGATACGGGCTACTGCCCTGTAATAATACTGCAGCTCATACAATTGCAATAAGAAACTTCCTTTATATTCACTGAACATGCAGGCATCAGCAACATCACACCACCTCTAGCTATTTAGATGCTGGCTGTTTATTTACACAGCACAAAGCCACGTGGGAAGGTGTTTTGTCTGTAGTTAGTGAAACCGTGTGGCCTTATTTAGAAGAAAGACCTTACCAAGATAAACACAGCTGGGGTTGTGGCACAAGAACACGGGACTGGGGAAGAAACAAAAGGCAAAGATGACGAGCCAGCATCTTCTCAACCCTTGGTTAAAGGCTCTTGGAGCCATAATTCACCTCAAAGACACAAGAACAAAACCCTAATCGTTCCCTCCCACCACGCTAAGATCTGAAAGCCTAGATATTGTGGTGGACACGGCAGGAAATCCTCTCTCAGGTGGTGGGATGGAGCTTTTGTTGGGCTGCGGGTACGTGGAAGCAAGTAGAGGGCGTACACAAGGTTGGGTACGTGGTGCAGTGTCTCCATCACTGGCCCCCGAGCTGCAGCTCGTCTGCAATTACAGACCCACCGTGCCCTTAATAAAACAGAGGTTGGCTCATTATTCACATAATCACCTGGAAAATGTATTTCTCAGGCTTGTTCTTTGCTGTATCAAAGACTTGTTTCTGTATCTCTCCCCTTTTGTCCCTCCCCTCCCCTTTTTGCCCCTGTGAAGCGACCAGGGATGGCTTGCAGGGTAGCCCTCGCCTGTGATTAACATGCTGACCTAGCAATTATTCACATCTGGATGGGTCTTTGTTCTACTTTGAAGTCTCTCAATGACTTGTCTTTCCCCCCCACCTGTCTTCATTTTCCCCTCCGCGCCCCCATCCCACCTCCTCCCTCTCCACCTTGTCTATTACTCCTCAGAAGTGCCAGTGGGCCCAAAATGAAATACAGGAGGGACCAGAAATTCCTCCTTAATGGGCCCAGGTGGAGCTTGGAGTGGGAAAGGGAAGGCCCAGACCTTGAAGATGACCTTTCCAAAGTGCTTAAGTCAATAACAGTGTGCAATCCTCCCTAGCCCCTTGTTTATAATTGACAAGGTGGAGATGGACTGGAGGCTCTTTCTTCTCTCCAAGCCTGTGAGATCTTTTAATCTTAACCAAAAGAGAAAGAAAAAAAAAAAAAAAGGAAAAAAAAAAAGGAGAGAGAGAGAGGGAAAAAGATGGAGCAGAGAGCTGGGTGATGGAAGAGATAGGGTAATTGGTTCACCACAGAGTGAGGCTGGGGAGCTGTGACTCCTTCTGAGGCTCTTCTGCGGTGGGAGAAGCACTGGTTGAGCGGCATCTCCTCTCACAAGTCTTTTTCTTTGTATGGCAGGACAGGAGGAGGGGACGCCTCCCTCTTACACATTCTTACATCCAGCTACTGAGGCACAGTCACCAGCAACTGGTTAAGAAGAAAGATTAAGGGTTGCAGGGCTTGGGGGAGTGGGAAGTCCCTTTGCTTTGAGGAGATTAACTTTTGAGACGAAGTAAAACACAAGGCGATAGTCTTTCAAAATTGCCTTCCAGCCGTGACAGGCAATGGTTAGATTAATTAGATTACGAATGCTCTTTTATATTCGGCAGATGGGTTGGGGCAAGGTGGGGCGGGGGGCTGGGAGAGAAATACTTCATTTATGGTTTTTTTTTTCTTCCAGTATGACTATTTTCTAATACAACACAGGTGCTCCTGGGCTGAAAAACCCAGTGGTCAGCAGAAGTCCTCCCAATGGGCTGAGTGGACTTTAGAAAGCAAGACTGGAGCAAGCACTGCTGTAGGAGGTCATTGAGAAAAGCTGTCCATGGTCTCAAAGGAAGCAGAAACAACAGATTTTTCTCCTTCAGGTGAAGTGTAGGTGGATGAAGGTGCAGGTGAAATGATTATGGGAAAACACAAAGTTTTGGTACCCAAGGAACTACATCCAAAGGAAGCTCTTTCTAGCAGAGAGCATGAAAAGTGTTTCACTAAAAGGTCAGGCTTATGTTTGCTTGTTGTTTTACGTCCACCTGTCCTTGAGAACTCCTTTTTTTCAAGGCTTTCTGGAAGTAAGGAGAGGAAGTGGTCTGCACTTTATTTCTATGGGCATTGGAAATAATAGGGACAGAAAAATGCACAGGCTGAAGATACATCTGGGATGGAGCAAGAAAAAATGTGGGGTGAAGCTACAAATTAAAAAATGTCTTACAAGGGAGACCTGTTGTTTGTGAAGCTTTGCTACTGAATAATTTTACTCATCTTTAGATGTCAAACCATTTCATGCCAAATAGGATACTTTCCCCTCTTTTTCTATTGAATTGATAGAAATGGACATCTCTAAGGATGCTTTTCTGACCTTTAGATGGGATGAAATACTTAGATTCATTCTACTTAATTGCCTGATTTCCAAATTTTGACAAACTTGAAGATGTTCCCCTCCAAAACGTGCTGTCCGTTGGTCAAGAGGTCTGACCTATGAGGAGTTTTGCTGATCTTGGTTAACCTTCCAAGATGTAGGTTGTCCATTGATGCTGCTATGGAGATGTAAGGTCACGAGGTGGTCTCCAGTCTCAATCTGTGAAACCCAGCATCCAGGGTCTGAGTCTCCCTCCAGGCTCAAGGTTGCTTGCAGTCATCTTTGTTGGTCCTTTCAGTGAGAGCAGTCAGGGCTGGGGGACACAGCAGAGTGTAAACCACTAAGGGGATGGAGTTAGATAAGCCTCAGTTTATCACAAATTATTTATGTGCAGATCATGAAACAGCCAGACATTGCAGGGACGCTATTGGGAAATGATAAATAACTCATCAATTTGGAACAATAAAAATAGCAACCTAATGAAAACAAGGTTTGAGATCCGAACAGTCCAAACAAGACTTAAAGCTTTAACAAAAATATTTGCATAGAGGAGGAGCTCTGAATATTAGATAAGGTTTGTGACGGTGAATGCACACGCATGGCAAGTGGATCTCCAAATCAGTATGCTGGTATCCCGTGATGATACAGCCCACTCTATTAACTTTATCTCTTAATTATGCAGGGATTATTGCAGAATTAAAGGTGCATTTATAAGGCTCTTTGAAGGAGCCTGTGCTCTGACACTGGCCCTGGAGATGAACCAATCTAGTGACTTTTATCTCCCTTCCCACCAAAAGCTCTTTTCTCTTCAGCTTCCAAACCTGCCTGTAAATGCCCTGCCTTGAAATAACCGCCCCGACCCTCCCTCCTGCCCTCCACTCTCCTTCCACTCAGTTTTCTTCCTGTAATAGGTCTGAAAAGGTTGAAAGGTGCTGAACTCTTGTGCGGGGAATTCAGCTTTAAAGACCCTGAACTTTTAGATTCCCTGAGGGGCGCAGGGGAAGGGAGGAGGAGGAGGAGGAAGGCGGGGGGTCGGTGTCTTGTGCTTTAGCACAGTGACCTAAATGATACATCTCATGTACATGTCATGTCAAATGTCGTCTCCAGGGCTGGAAGTACTCCAAATAACCTGTCTGGTCACTAGAGGTGACTGAAAATACTTAGCTGCAAGCCATTCCTTTGAGTAGGTCTTGCCTTTTATACTTCCTTTTTTATTTATTTATGGGCTGGGGATTATTTCTTTTTTTTCTCTCCCTGTGCAAGATTCACCAACTGGCTTTCTCCCTGGCAGATTGCAGGACTGTTTGATGAGCAGCAAACAGCAGCTGCAGAACAGGAAGGAGACAGTGAACCCCAATCCCAGGTGGCTTTTAAGGGTCAGGAATGAGAAACTGTACCCAGGAGTGATAGCTGAAGGCAGCAGCTTGAGCAGTTCCCTTCAGCTGGGCTCAAAAAGGAGGAAGGCACTCAGGTGGGACCCTCCATCAGAGCCCTGCACCCTGTGTCTTGCAAAGCTGGGCAGTGGGTACCAGCATGATGGCCATTGTCTATGGAGGTGCTGGTTTCGTCCCCCAACCTGCCTCCTCTCTCCCTCCTCCCCTCTGCTTCCCTGGGGAAGTGCCAGTTGATTTTCCAAAGGAAGGTGCTCCGAGGTGCCTTCACTGCAGCCTCCCTGGGGAGGGTGTGCT
>JAHREE010000494.1:80124-156023 GCA_033628505.1 Tringa tobata
CCCAACCAACATTGTTGAAAAAGTCCCCTACTCAGCCTGGGAGGGAAAGTTTGTGTATCAATCTAGTTTTATAATAGTGTAATTTAGTGTCTAGGCCCGGGCTCTGGTGGTGATATTGTACTGGAATGAATGAAACAGAGGACTCCAGGCTGAGCAAGAGCTCGAGGACCCGGCTGGCTCTATTCAGGCCAAACTAATCGGCTTCAGCTCAGCTCTCCGCCAAAGCTCCCCTCTCAGTAGTGGGTTTTTCTCTGGGTTTTTGTTACTGTTTCTTAAAGAGCTCAGCTGGCTGCTGAGGCTGAAAAGAATCAAATTATTAAAGATTTTGTGGAAAATCCAGTGAGAATGGGCCCATGCAAGAATAATAGCATTGTGCCACCGTGGGCCATTCCCAGCTTCCAGTCGGGAGAAATTGTCAACTCTGTCTTTGTTTTCTTAACCCTTTCAATGGAAACAAAATAATATTTAGCTCAGCACAAAATACCTTCTTTTTCATTTCTAATCCTTTCAGGTTCTTCCCCCCCCCCCTTCTCCTCCTCCTTTTCCTCCCTCCCTCTCTCTTTTTCTCTCCCCCTCTCCCTCTTTTTGTTGGCTGTCCTCTGAAATATATTTATATACCTCATACATTCCCCTTTTCCTTGCCAGTTGGCCAGAGGGGCATCTGTTATCAGGAAAGCCCCTTCTTTTTTAAACAGGATATAAAATGGGTGATTAAATCCTTTATTAACAGTCACCAGCAGAAAAGGGAAGAGGAAAGGGAAACGTTTCCTTTCAAGCTTCTATTTTTTACATTTGCTAGTGGTTAATAAATCATTAGTATGTTGTTCAATGGGCTGGCTATATAATGTGTCATGTTTTTAAGTGTCTATACATTTGAAATTTAGAAAAGTGTTTAATTGGGGCATTATAATGTCATTAAAGAACAAAAAGAAAATGTCTGCCCGTCTGTCTGTTCATCCTCAGTCCATCAGGGTAGATGCAGCCCAGCAATTTGATCACTCTCATCCTTTTTTTAAGAAAGAACTAAGTAGCTTTCCATTTGTGAGTTATATATTTGTTTGCCCAGCTCTTTCTCGGCTGCATGTGCCAGTCCTAAACGAGTTGGAGGAGCAGCTTGTCTTGGTGATGGGAGGAAAAGGCCCCCAGCCACGATGTGGATGTTGAACCCAGCTGGGCTGTGGGTCCCTCCAGGTTGCAGAGATCTTGGCTGCACCCCATCTTTACAAGGAGGGGTGTGTGAAAGCCCATGGCCACGGCTCCTTTGTGCAGGAAAGGCAGGTCCACTGCCACTTTTTCAGGGCAATGGAGCCAAAGAAGGAGAAGGGATAAAAAATAAAATAATAATTGTCAAAACAAACCCCCTCCATACCAACCAGCGGGCACCAGGCATGGGGTGACAAAGCACGATGCTGGACCTGCTCCTGGTGTAAAGTTGATGCCAGCAGAGTTAGGCAGAGGTAAACCGGATGAACCCGTAACCAGCCAAGTTCTATGTTGATAGCAAGCCTGGTATTAGGGTACGGAGGTGAAAATTAAGGCACAAAAGGGTACTCACTGTCCCATTGTGGGTGATCCCTCTAATCAGGATATTCTCCCTCAACTTTGCTCCGCTCTAACCTATTGACAACAGAACTAGGTCATCTTGGTGAATAGGGTAGATTTTCTGCCCGCCTCAGTGTCTTTGAGGCTGGAAGGGATTGTGTGTTCAGTGTTACAAACAGACCTTCTGTCTTTATTTCCCGACCAGCAGTGCGCTGCTTAACAAGGAGAACTGGACCAGCCATTTTTCCCGTAACAAATGGAGGGTCCCATCCAAGCCTTCCTTGCCAACTGGCTTTCAGACAGGGGAAGCTTATTCATGTTTTTAGACCTCAGCCAAGTTCACTCAGGAAGCCTGAGATGTTTTAAACTGGGGGAAAGGCGGGGGTATCCAGAGCTCCCTTGCCAGCTCGGAGGAGGGAAGTGTTGCATTGTTTTGGCATTTTCTTGCGTCGGGTCTTGTTTTTGGTGCTCTCCCAGGGATAGAGTTGTCTCTCTCTACCCCTGGCATAACGCTGGCTTGGGAGGGAGGTGCCCAAGGACTTTTTTTGTTTTCCTGGCACTCCCCAAGAGGACAAGTCCACCCCTGCTTGCTTGAATCACCTACAACGGTCGGAGAAGAACGGAGAACATGCGCTAAGGTTGCTAGTGGTGAGGGATCTCACAGGTGAGTCACCACCAGTGTAGGTGGATATTACTCTACAGCCCAAGACACTAAGATGTCTTGTGATGAGCACAGAGAAGCTGTTGATCACCTTCCTTTGGAGAACATGTTTATTCCCCATCCCACTCTAGGCTGTTTCCTCTTCAGCTGTCTGCTTCAGGGAAGGACAGAGCGTCATCATGCTTTCCATCTGAGATCATGGTGCAGTGTCCCAGAAAAAACACTCGCACCACTTTTGTGTAATGTTGCTCCTGGCCCTCTTCAAGTGTAAAAACATCCTCAGATCTTTCAGGGTAGATGATAAGAATATTCCCTTCTAAGGAATATCATCACCCTGTCCTAGACAA
The DNA here is from genome assembly GCA_033628505.1 of Tringa tobata. NCBI lineage: Eukaryota > Metazoa > Chordata > Aves > Charadriiformes > Scolopacidae > Tringa > Tringa tobata. The sequence goes on from JAHREE010000494.1 coordinate 82,675, forward strand.
CCCATAGACATCATCTCATGACCTTACACCCGGTTTCCTGGTTAGCCAAACCTCCTCTCCATTACTATGAATAAGTGACTGGTGTCCTGGACCCTTCTCTGCCCATTTTCAAGCATCATATGGAAATGTCACCTACACCTCACTGAACAGCTGCCTCCTGTGGATACACAGGAGAGAGCACCCTGCACTGTCCATCAGGTGCCCCATGACTTTCCCCACTGTGATCCCCACTCCTGACCCTGCAGCCACTCCTCAGCACCCTCTTTTGTGCCATCTGAGATCAGGATGAAGGGGGAACCCCTGGATGGGGCTAAGCAGTGACGGCTGACACAATGGTGTTTGGTGGAACAAAACCCTCTCAAGCCCATGTCTCATCCTGGTAACACCCAGCCTACCTCTATACAAGCTTGGAGATTGGACAAGGAGGGTCAGCAGAAGAGGGGATCCTTCTCAAAGTGTCCTGTTTCTTGTGGTTATCTCTAACTGTCCTCTTTTGCCTGCTCTTGGAGACAAGTTTTGTGGCTCAGGGGACTTTTGGTCTGACCCATTAGAGCTGCTTTCAAGCTGTAGGTTGCTCATATAACTGCTACAGTCAGTGCTGAAGATATTGTAATATAGGAGACAATGTGTCCTAAACTTGGCTATATGCCTGGATTAGAAATTAAAGGCAAATAAGGCAACCTAAGCTCTGGAACTGCATCAAAGGCAAATCCAGGCTAAATGGGAAGGATCCAATTTCACAGTTAAGTTTGTTAAATAGGTGGGTGGTGGTTGCTGGTGGTGCGCACGTCCCTTTATTAACAATTTAAAAATGAAAGGTCCCTGCCTGGAGATAACTGGAGGATCTTTTTCTGGCTGCCTTGCTGCAAGTAATCCTTACTCATGCTAGGTTCCTACTAAAATCGACTGAGCTACTCGCGTGCACAAGGACCGTCCTGGATAAACTGAATATAACAGCAAATATGATGGGAAAATTGCAAGGACAGTAAGACATCCTGGGCGGACCCAGCACAGCAGAAAATAATCCGACAAATCTAGCTCACTCTTTTCCACTTGTGAGTAGCCTGCAAGCAAATAACTCCCAGCCAGAAATTATTCAGCTGTTCATTCGTGCAAATGTTTTTTTTTCATTTTGGGTAGCTTCTGAATTTTGCTGGAATAAATGATACTTCAGCATGTGCCCCTTGCACAAAGCCTCAGACTGCTTTCCCTGAAGTACACACTGGTTAAGGATGACAATTTGCAGGAGAGAATTTGACAGATTTTTTTTTTTTCTTGGTGCAAATCATAATGTCATTGTTAACGGGTGATCTTTAAAGCAAGAGATTGTAGAGCTTCAGCTGGCACTTTGGTAATGCATATTTTGCCTACAGATTGCTTTTTGCCATGTAAAACAAAGCTCCATATACTTTTAGGAAAAGTTTAATAGTTTCATTCGAAGGCTCTTGCATATCTTTGTTTGCAGTGTTCACTGGACGTGAATTATAAAATGTGCCTCCTCTATCTACATCAACATCAGGGTGAACAAACATGATTATGAATAAGTTGCTTGTGCCACCTTTTGTATAAAACTTTGCACGCAATGTCGAATTATTAATACCTTTTGGCTGATTTTCTTCTTGCTTATGGTAATTTACCATTAAACCACAGACCTTTTATACCTGGACTTTTCCTAGTGTTCCCATTCTCAGCCACATGATAAATTAGTTAAAAAGAAGCAAAACCTCTTCCCTGGATTTCTAGTATCCAGAACGAGGTTTGAGAAAAATCCCCACAAGGACTCCGAAATCAGGAAATTAATTACATGAATCCAGCATGAGCTATTTCTAAGATGCCACGATTTTTAAACAGATTTCATCATTTTAGCGGGGAAATGACTGGAGAGGGTGGGCTGCTTGGCAAGGGCAGTGCTGTGGTATGTTACATGAAATGGTCCTGTAAACAAAAGGACGTAATTAAAATACGTTTGCCAGAAAAGAGCCCAGATTTCCCATGCAATGTGCAATACTCTCTGCACAGCAGAGCTTTTCCTTTCTGTGCTCCCCTCAGCTCCTTGGTTTTATCATCTCTCAGTCAGAGGCGAGCAAGACAATAGACATTCTTTGAGAAATTCACTACAGGGGATACGAAGCTAAGGTCTGTGGTGCCAGTTTTACATCTCCTTAGGACTTGTCTTCATGGCAAATGTGACCAGAATAGCTATTTTAGAATTAGCTTTCTATGGTGTCACTATTCCAGAGGAAAGAGATTTTATTCCAGATGAATTACCCTATTTAAGAAAGCACTTGTTATTTTGCAACTAGACCACGTATATGTAGAACAGTGCACGGTAATGAACAGAGATACCTGGTATAAGGGGGTCAGAAGCAATATGCCCACATTAATGCCATGCTCGGATCACGATCTTATACATGAATGCAGCAAAAATAGGATATTCCTCTTTCAACTGTAGTTGCCAAAAATACATTGCCCACTGTGAGCCGACAATCTTGTTTCTCTCTACAGTTAATGGGGTGAGAGGATCCTCCAGAAGGCTGGTTTGGTCTCAGCTTTCTTAGGTATCTTGGGGTGGCCAAAATGCTTTATGTAAACGTTTGCCTCTCTGCTGATTAGAAAGGAAGCCAAAATTCAGAGCTTAATCTTGATTTGTAAGAGGGGTGATGAAACAAATCCTTCTTCAGGTGACTTCTGTTCTCAGACAGGGGGTGGGACTCATCCTACCAGTTCAGATCAGGGTACACATTGCTTTTTCAGGAGTGAAAACACCTAAGATTAAGGTTGTTGCAGTCCCTGTGATTGATAAAGGTTTAAGATGCCTGTGGGTCACCTGTAGACAAAATCTCTGTACCTGAGTTTGGTTGTGTATCTGGGGTTCTTAGAAGTTACCACCTTCTTGCGGATTTCCCCACATCATTACCTCTTGTCGGTGTCTTTTGTGTGGCTCAGCTCCCACTGCCTGCATATTCTGTGCTGGATTTAATATGTGTTTATGTGGATCAATTGGCCCTTGGTTCCAGCTGGGAAACTGGCCTCCACTGCTTGATAATGACCTGTGTGCAGAAGCACCCATCCTGCCCATGGTGGAGGTGATGTTTCTGTTTCATTAACCATGTGTGACCCATGGGGAGTGATAAGATAAAATAATGCATCATATTCAGGCAGCATCAGAAAACATCTCTGAGCCATAGGCCCTCCATGCCAGCTACCCCAGAGGAGAGGTGCCTGTCTGGCTTTTACTACTTTGATGAAAAATGAGCAATCTTAGCAGCTTTTAGTGGGGAGAGGAGAGTGAGTACGTTCTATTCTAGTCGAGTATTGCTGGGGAAATTTGCAGACCCTTGAACTTGCAGTGAAAAATGCTCTATAAATGCAGGAGAAAATCAATGCTGCAATTGATACAGCTCACTCAGAGTTTGTAGGGAAGGGGAATATGTTTCATTAGGCCATCTGATACAACTGGAGCAGAGAGGTTTGCTTCTGGGTACACAAGATCTTCTTCTCATCTAGATTAGTCAAAATTAGGAGAGATCAGACAAATGAAGTAGGTAGATTAGATTGTGCCCTGTGGTGGTAAATGGTTTTCAGCCTCCTAGCTGTGACGTAGGCTGAGCCTTATCTCACCAAGCTATGCTCAGAATGAACCTCGGGGGACTTTTCCAGCAACAAAAATATGTATAGGTTGGTCATATATGAGATATAGTTCCTAAGGATGTCAATGGACAGCCCTGGAGAGCATGGGCTGCAAGGTCAGTGTGTTGCAAAGCCCATTCCCTACTCAATACAGGGATTGCATGTTTTTCCTTGTTGCCGAGAGGCATTAGGTTGAAAGACTGGCCTTTGGGACAAGGGGACTCTGTCCCTGTGATGCAATTCCTTGTGCAACACTGGGGAAGTTATTTGATGTGGGACTCATCTCACATTATCAAAAATTAATGTCTAATCCAAGCTAGGCTTTCACCTTTTACAGTTAATTAAAGAGATCTGTTTGTCTAGAAAGTGATTTATCCCATCCATGTCAGGGGCAGAGCAAGGCTGTAAGCTCAAGGTGTGCCAAATCAAAGTCTCTTTTCAGCAGGCTTTGCAGAGTGAGATGTGCCCATCTGTCTCTGCCGAGGGCAGAAAAAGACTTGATACCTAAATTTGAGAGGACCAAAGTCAGGTGAAATGACTCGTCTTTTGGTTTCTTTGTGCCTCTGCTCCTCATTTGTAAAATAAAGATATGTGCACTCTGTTATAGAGAAGATGTGGACAGAAATATATTAAAGATCATGAGTTGTTTGTATGCTGTGGTCACAAAGATGGAAGGGCAGTGTAGGTTAATTATCCTGATATCTGAGATCTTCTGCTTTAGTGGACATGGCGAAGGCATGCAGCTCAGAGAAGGCAACCTGTACAGTAAATCTTATCCCAATTTTTGTATTCTCAGTAACCAAAATCAAAAGTCACCACTGGGAGGCATCACTGGTAGGAGAGAGTTTCAGTTGCACTCATGAGTTTGCTCTACATTTGATGAGGAAACCAACCTGATCCTGGCACGAAGAAGTGCTCCAACTTGCCTGAAGTAAAATTGACTCGGGGAATTTTTGTAGATGTTGATTCAGCATCAGAAGAAATAGTGTTGGAAAACTATGGAGAATTGTTGTCATGGTTTTACTGTTGATGTCTGGTGTGACCTCATGAGGTGTCGCTTTTGGCCTGCTGAACATGACCGAAGAGCTGATCTAAAAACCTTGTCCAACACAGATGAACACAGTGTATGTCACTGTGGGAACATGGTGATGAGTACTAAGCAGCTATTACAGACCCGTGCATCTTAGGGAATCCCATAGCCAAACAGGGGCAGCAATAGTCAATCAGCTCTGTGCTGTACTTCGGTTCTTGAGGTGGCAAGAACCATGGGAAAACAATGTAAAGTGAGGCAACAGTGCAGAATGAAGCTCGTTTGGGTATTTTTTTTCTTGCTTTTTATTTCATCCCATGAGTAGACAATCCCAGAGCTGTAGCTCTTCTCTTTAGTGAGCTTTCAGTTATTTCAGGTATTAACTAACCTTCTGCCTCACTTGAACCTCTGCTACCAAGTGCAGAAGAGCTTTTTATGAAGCCTGGTGGGAGAAAAATTTCTTTTTGACGATGTTTGGTTGAAAAAAAGAGAAATTAAGACCTGATTGATCACCACCCTTTGGATGTCCTCCGAGATGAAATGAGAGAGGGCAGAGAGAGGGCTGGAATGAGAGATATGGGCTTGAAACCATGACTGGAATTCATAAGATTTTGTTTCTGTTCCCTGTTTATCTGCAACACCCTGTTCAGATAATTTTATTCTTCTGTAGATGTTTCACATGATTGATCCTTCCTATCTATTTTTAACACTTCTGGACCCCTGAATGCCTATTGTTAAGTGCATGCACAGTAGCCACCTCTTGGTTGTGTTATAATAGAAATAAAAGAAAAAGGTTTTTCTTGAGACCTTTCCAGCAGAAAACCCCTTAGCACCAACCACACTGAACACCTTTGCTGCACTAAGGCTGTGCAACATACCTCTGAGATTTGGGCCCTTTTGTATTTGTATAGCCCCTAGCACAATGGAGACACTATAATTGTGGCATTCAGGCTCTGTTTGAACATAACAGCTGAAGACTGTGGCTGTGGCATTGCAGGGCAAGGGACAATGTGCACCTGCTGGCCATTGCCTTCTACCAGAGTAATGCTTATGCAATTGCTCATGTGTGTTCCCCAGGGTATTGACTGTTGAGCTCAAGTGGTAGGTAATAGAATTTTTAGAGCAAAAGGAATTGCATATGATGGTTACAAGAGGCTTCTTGCACAAACATTACAGACCTAGACTTGCCCCTGTTCAAATTTAAAGTCATTCTACCATTGTCTCAGTGGAATAAGAGGTGAGAACTATGCTATGTCCAGCTCGTTTCAGTTATGTCAGCAACTTCCAGTGAAATCCAGCGTTAGAGGCATCAAGAAGAGTTCTGTTGTTTTTTCAGACACATTTTTGGCACGTTTTTTGCCCCAGTGAACAGATGGCAGATTTGTTATTGAAGCGGGAGACGTGGCGGTGCGTGACGGTGCTTCCAGTGAACTGAACAGCATGGTGTCTCTGAAGATACACATTTTTCTTGAGACACCCCCCCTACGAAAGACACGTCCTGAGAGGATGTGTTTGCTTGCAGAAAATTATTCAGCCACCAGATGTCTCTCCATGCTCCCCTGGTGAACAAGGAAGACAAAACTGGATCTCAAGTCATATGGAAAAATGCTCCTTTACAGTTTGTAACTCTTGTCTTTATTAAACATCTTCTGCCTGGAATTGGCTTTACACCATTTCAAGAGATGCTCTGCTTCAGGTGTGGATTTTGATGTGTCTCCTTGGGTTGAGAAGACTGGAATAAATATTCTCTTGAGATTTGTAAATCAAAGGTTTTTGTCTGCCCATGGCTATACATGACAGCACTGTTAAAAGATTAGTACTAAGAAGGTCACTTGGGAGGTCAGAGGAGCTTTGTGGAAGAGATGGCCTCTAATGAAGGGGTTTCAAAATGGAGAGTGCCTAAGATGGAGTGGACTAGTCAAAGAAGAACATCCAACCATGAATTTAAAGCTCGGAGAACAAGCCTATAGAGGACTCATTTCCAACATGCATTGTTTCTCCAAACTGCTCATTCTCAAGCATTTCATCCTGCAGATAATCTACACTCAGACGATCTGGAGTCGGAAGCAACGTGTGCTCCTATTTATTCTGAGAAGTTTACAGTTCAAGCTCACTGTGTCAGTCTGACATTTTGGAATATTCCAAACAAAAGGGGAAAATTGCATATTTCTGACACTAAGAGATCATGGACCTGGAATAAATAAGTGCAACTTCCTCTGTCCTTGCAAATTGTGACTGACTGCAGTTCCCAATGGGATGGACATTTTATTCTGATTAGTAGTCAGTCTAAAGCAGGTTAGGAACAAAAAGTCCCAAAGGATTTTCTCTACGTTTTCACAGTACACCCCAGTTTGTCTTTAAAAACTGCAGTATGAGTTGAGTTTGTGGCACTTGCAGAGTTACAGCCCCCTTAAATTTACTCTTCAAAGTCGCTCCCAATTCAGATTTACAACCAGCTCCTGAATCTGACAGGAAGCCCTTCACTTGTGGAAGTGAAAAGACAACAGCTCCTATGACTTTGGATCTGAAAGGGGAGTCCACTCACCACCGCTGGCATTCTCTGAAAGACTCCTTGCTAAGGAAGGCTAAGCAAGATGAGTGCTGGGTTGGAACTACTTAGATTCCTTCCAGCCACAAAGTCAAAATCCAGCTGACTCACTCAACACTTTTGTGCTTCTTCAGCAGCTAAGTAGAGCCTGTTCAGATTACTCCCATTAATGATATGTTGTTTCATCGTCTGGACAGACATTAAGGCCATTTTTTGGTCAGAAATTAAATTTGCTTAGGTGTCTTCTACTACAAGTTTCTCCCTAGTTAGAAGTGGCCTTCACTCTTCAGGTCCTGTGATTATCAAGAGCTTTTCCTTCTTATGGAAAACACTATAGACTTCTAAAATTCTCAGGGAGAACTATTGTTGAGCCAAGAGCTAGCATGTAAACCTGAGGGGTTCACAGGAAATTTTGGTGCCAAAATTCAGTTAGACCACAAAAACCAAATTCAAAATATATGTTTATTTTCTTTAGTGTTTAATGCTCTTTTTTTTGGTGCTTTTTCTATGTTCTGCCTCACAGTTGAGATTCCTGCAAACTTGAGGTGAGGCTTGCAGTTTTGGGAGGGTTTCATTAACCTTAATTTAAAGCTCTAAAAGTTAGATGCCCAGGTCCAAGTTAGTCAGCCCAGGCTTGCTTTGTAGCCAAGGGAGAGGAAAGTCAACCCTAGGGGGAGATGAATCTCTTAGAACAGGAACCCAAGGTTGGCCAGGCAAATCACTTGCTGGACATGTCCCTTTCTTTCCCTTGACTGTAAAGATTTGTCAGAATTTAAATCTTTTTAAAGTTAAGCAAAATGACCACTGTCTTCAGGTGTTTTAGCCAGACTGAAAGAATAAAACACCTTTTTCCTGAAAGTATTTCCCCTCTGAAGTGTAGAAAGAATATTAGTCGCTCCCAAGTTTGCTTCATGGGCATTTGCATGTCAATGAATATACGATCAGCTGTGCTGGATCAGACAGCAGGTTGTGTTGGCCCCGTCTCCCGTCTCTGACAGAGGCCAAATGTAGGTGCCTGGGGAAGAGCAGAAGAACAGGACAAACACAGGATGATACTTCGACTGGCCTATGCCCAACTCCCAGCAATCTCTGGCTGGGATTTCTGATTGAGGAGTTGTGTCTTTGACTGTAAAATGTCGTCATGAATTTTTCTTCAGTGAATTATGTCCTGTTCCTTTTTAAACTCAGGCAAATTTCTATTTCCACACCTCCGTGTGGTAGAGATTTCTACTGTCAAACTATGTCCCATGAGAAGAAACACTCCTTTCTGTTGTTTTCCACCTGCTAATTACCATGGATGTCTCCTAGTTTTAATATTATGAGAAATAATGGATATTTGTTCTATATTCACCTCTCAGACCTATTGTCTCTCCAGGCCTGGATGCTCCAAGGACTTCTTTTGCAGATCACGCAGGTTGCACCCTATGGCCTCTGCTTACAGAGCAGTTCCAACTTTCTTTATGCCAGCACGGTATAACCACATGCTTGGTGAGCTAGCAGAACTGTAACTTTTTTTTATTGGCTTGTACTAATTCCAAGGCCACAAGTGAAAAAAGTAATTTCCTTGACATGATGTGTTTGATAAATGATGCTAAAAGGTGGACCTCACTTTTCTCTAGTTAAGCCAGACACTGTTACTGTTCCCAACTTGATGTTATTTTTGCATTCAGATGACTTGCAAGACATCTGTGTGATACGTACAACTTTGTGGCCTCTTTGGGTATGGTTGTTGTGTCTACAGGCAAACTGGCTCAGGCAGCCTACGGTAATGGCTAGGAGCTATTTTTATTTATCAGCATCACTGATGGATGTAAACAGGGTTAGGCAGAAACAGTTCACTTGGGCTGAAACTTCTTTAGAACAGGGTCCACCAGCTTGTTCTCTATTTGAGCACTAGGGGTGGTCTTCAGCCATAATGAGCACCAGAGACACTGTCACAAGACAAGGAGAATGATTATGATTGAGACTATCATAATAACAATGGCACCTGGATCTTGTGTTCCTCAGATATCGAAACATCTTAATTAAATGGGAGGGAAAAAAAGAATCAACAAAGTTGCACAGCCAGCCTTTCGGTTGTGTTTTTTTCCATATGAATTTGGAGTGTCTGCTGCCTTTTAATGTGTAACCTTCTTCTTCCCCTGCAGGAACAACATCTGCTGCTAAGATTGAGGTGTGTCGAGCAGTCCCTGCCAGCCTGTAACAGCAGCTGGGAAGACAGGGCAACTTATTCAGAGCTCTTGAGGACCATTCAGTTATCATTCATTAACAAGACTAAAGGGTAGCTCCTTGCCAGCCCTCCTTCCATGTGCCAATCTCCTCCCTGACTGAGGTGCTTGGGGGATGGTGTTCTCACCCCAGGGTTGAACCAGTAACAAGTGTGCTTATTGATTTAGCTGTTGGTATCAGCCAAAGTTCTTCCCTTACCCACTCCAGGACTATTTACTTGTCCTGCCCTCTCCATCGAGACACGCCACTGTCCCAACTGAAACTGCCAAAAGCATGTCTGAGAGAAATCTCCTGCAAAGTCAGGTCTGCTATTCTGGCCTGTGTTAGAAGTGTGCTAGGTGTAACCATCTGAACAGATGGGTAACCATCTGTTAGGTGTTTGAAGGGGCTGTCTCTCATCCCAGTCTACGTGCAAAGGGATAAGTCTTTGTCAAAAAGCTCACCCAGCTTCATCCACATTGACTAGCCACAGGCTACTGTGAAGTTTCTACTGTGAACTTGGGTCAAAACGCTGGGTGAGACCCAAGTTACTTCTTTCTTTTTGAGAGCACTTAGAATTCAGGTGTACTGCTTCTGAGGGAGCAGCATGAGGAACACAGACCAATCAACCATTTCAAAGGAAGCATTTTTTCTCTCGAAAGCAGCAGTTTGTTGAAACCAGAATTCCAGCGAGGTTGCTCAAGACTAGACTGCAGCTATCAGTCACTCAGAAACAGCTGGTGACTCAGCCAGGATATTGGCTGTAGGTTCAAGTCTCTGTCTGATAGGGAAGGGAGGCTTGCACTTGGATTTCCATACACTGCCAGTTGTCCTTGCTGTGTGACTGTTCTGGGATACTTTTCTCACTGAAGCTATCCCATTTTGCATAAAGACCTTGATATTCCCAGGATGAAAGACACTGCCTGCATAACCCGACAGCATTGATTAGGACAGAAAAAACAGGTTCAAGACTCTCCTTGGATGCCTGCATGAAAGAAATTCTCACAAGCTGGCACACCACCACTACCACTGCTGTTTCCCACACACATCGATGCTGCAGATTTGAGAATGACCACAGCCTCATATATCCCAGGAAAAAATATCATAAAACCATTTTATTTCTCAAAGCTCAGGCGCCTGGTGAGACATACTCAAACCAGCCCTGCTGTACCTCCTCTTTGACAAAAGAACAGATGAAATTTGGGATGTTGGGATGTGCATGAACTAAGGAGAATGGAAGAAGGTTTCAAAGGGTCAGGTCCAGAGCACAGATCTATTTTAGATCACTGTTAAAGTCTATTTAACCTTGCTGTCCTTGCATGAAACCAACTCGCAGAGAAACTGAGCTGACCTCACCTTAACACTACCACCAAGTTCATTAGTTAACACTTCACCTGTTGACACTCGCAGGCAAATCCCAGACCGGATTGTAGCCCTGTGGAATGCAAATCTGGCTATGTGCCTCCAAATGACTGTATGATGGGGAAAAAAAAAAAAATCCACACCTGCAAATAAAAGAGATCAGTAAGCAAATTCCAAAGCCAGGCTGGGTAGAAATGAGATGGCAAAGCTTTCAAATTATAGTGGGTCACAGCTTATTTCTTTATGGCCTGGTTAGCTGCCGGTCAGGAATTGCTTTCAGCTGGTTTTTGCAGCTTCAAAGGATGCTGTATTGGACGGATTGCTCAAGCGGGATTCAACTTGCAGATTAAGACACCTACATTGAGGCAGCAATATGTGGTGTGCTGCCTACATGTGCTCAGAGTCCAAGCTCCCATTACAACCAGTGGAGATGGAATTTTCAATGTGCTTGCCTGAACACAGGTGTCCGGTACCGTCTACGGTGTCTCAGTGTAATTCCTCTGGGTATCCCCCTGCCAATCCAGAAGGACATGGATCTCCTAAAGGGTCTGTAGCACTACATGTGCCAAGCATGTATGGTACTGCAGATGCCCTAAATGATATAAGGCAGCACTCAGACCTTATGATGAAATGAATCCCTCGTTAGACTTTACGAACAATAACGGGAACTTGAAAGTCAAACCTCAAATTCAGGCAAATTGGGCTCAATTCACTTGACTAAAGTGTCTACTGCCTTTTGACGTGTCTGGGTGTATTTAAGACATCTTCGTGAAGCTTCCAGACGTGGTAGAGACCCGCAGGAGACCTGGAGGACAGGCAGAGTACTCCAGATCAAAATGCCTAGAGGGCATTGATATGTCTATTTGTGGTTCTGTGGGCACCTACATTTGTGTCTTAGAACCTGTGAGTCGAACCCCACTCCTTGTGAAGCCTGTGTGGCAAGTCTGCAAGACTGTGGAGGCTTTGGATGCCTTGTTCACATGCAGATTTGTCTGTCTATGGGTGGTTCGTTTCCACCAGACTGGAACACAAGGACTCTGGGGGCTCTTAGAAGCCTTGGGCTCATTCTGCATGTTCAGGCCAATTTACACATGTGCTGTAGATCTGGCACATCCCAGACTGGTTTTAGATGGTGTTTGGATTTGGCTGGGAAGCCTGTGCATGGAAAGCAGTCAGGAGAGATGATGTAGGACTACCCACAATGTGGCATGTGAACGTGGCCATGGTTTTACTTAGGAGTAGTGTAGTCAGGACTGATTTTTTGCTGGGAAACAAAACCTTTGGCCAAGTTCAGTGCAGCATTTCTCAAAGAAAATGTGGAGCTCTCAACTCTGTGGATTACAAAGAAGTTAGGTTGCTAATTACCTTTCTGCATCGAGATCTGTGTGCACATCGATCCTTAAACTATGCTTGGGAATGAGGTTAGACCCTTGGTTCTGTGGACCAAATAGCTGCCCTTGGTAGGGGAATAGTTTTAGGTGACTTCTATGACCCAGGCTGTCATGAGCAAAGCCCACTGCTGTGGCTAAATGTGACCATAGTCAGGCTGTATGACCTACCCATAGAAGAGAAAAGGACTGTTCTGCTAAAGAAAACACTTCTGTGGTTTTCCCTAATGATGAAAAGTCCAGGTCATGGGGCAGCAATGAGTTACCAGCACCAGATTTTCTTCTTTGGTACATAACAGGGTTAGTAAGGGTTAATAGCATGTATAAGGTAAGAGCAACTGAGATGTCCACTCATTTCTTAGTTTTTCCTACTTAATCCAAAAAAAAAAAAAAAAAAGAGGCTCTTGCTCAAACCTGGTGAAGCGGGCAACACAGCTTAACAAACAAGCTTATCTCAAGTGCTCTTTAATAAGAATGTTTTTATCATTTATTTCTGGAAAATATGCTGAGTCCGGTATGCTGAAAGCTCTGCGCGGTGTTTGACCCGTGTCACTCACAGCAAGGTGTGTGTGGGGGGGTGTGTGTTTCCGGGGGGGATATTTTATCTGAGGCACCACAGGGTGCTACTTCCGCCGGAAGTCCTTTCTCATAGGAAAAGGACTTGGGTTGTTGGGTTNGGGGATACTTTATCTGAGGCACCACAGGGTGCTACTTCCGCCGGAAGTCCTTTCTCATAGGAAAAGGACTTGGGTTGTTGGGTTTTTTTGTTGTTGTTGTTTGTAGATGTGCTCATTTAGAATCTCTGTAGAAAAAGAGATGTCTCCGGAAGGTGATTTATACCAACTGAGGTCTGTGTCCTAAATAAGTGGGAGAAATCTCTGGATGTGCTCGGGTCCCTCCTTTAGGCTATAAAGGAGTCACCAGGGGTGAGCTTAGAGGAGATAGAAGTCTATGATGGGTAAAGCTGGGTGGCTTGAACCTCTCTTAAGTGAATGGTGAAGGCCACGAGAAGATTTGTGGGATCTGATCTGTTTCTATTTGTGGGAGTGGGCTGGGAGATGAACAGGCTCATGGAAATGATGGAAATGCTGCAGCTGTCTCCTCTGCAGGCAACCCATCATCTCTGCAGCAAACCCATCTCCTCTGTAACCAACCCATCTCCTCTGCAACCAACCCATCTCCTCTGTAACCAACCCATCTCCTCTGCAACCAACCCATCTCCTCTGCAACCAACCCATCCTCTCTAAGGACAGAGGAATGGAATAGACTGTTGCAGGGTTTCTTTTGGGACCAGATTTCTCTGTGCACAGTCCATGCTAGCCATGGTAGGTGCAATGGAGAGGCAACCATGATAGGTTCCAATAAAAAGAACAACATGGGTTGCCTCATGTTGCCTGTCGGCAGTGTCTCCCCCTAATTGTATCCTGATGCTTGGTCCTTGCAATCTATTCACTTTTCCAGCATGATTACAGCCTTGGTGGTTGCATGACTGCGCCCAGCAGGCTCCCAACCTAATGTACTAACAGAGGAAGAAAAGGGCAGGAAATGGCAGAACCAGCACAAAATTTCTAAGACCCTTCCAGGGGCATCGTGAAAAGTGATGTCTTGTCCATGTTGGGCTTTTCTTACTCTGGAGAAAGAATATTTTCAACAGTCAGAGGTGATAGTGGCTCACCATGTACCAGCTCTCAGCCTTGAGTTGTCACATGGTTGGTCATTGTCCTCCCCACATTTGAAGCAAGAAACCTGTCTTTTGGCCACCTTTCTTTACATTGCAGCCAGACTCTTGGAGGGAATCTGGATCCATGTCCTAGAGATGCTCAGCTGAGAAATGGACTTGTGGCATGGTTGTTTTTTTTTCTTGTGTACATGTTTTACTCACTGGGTTGTCAGCTACCACAGCAGCTGGGCATGGGTTAAATGGTGCCAGCTCAGGTGGCATCTCTTCTTCCAAACCACAAACTTCTGTCCTACAAGGGGAAGATATATTTGTTCCCTACTTCTCCCCAACTGTATTTCAGCCTGTGATATGAATAACATCCCATCAAAACAGTGGAGTGGTTGGAAAAATACCCAAACACAGGTTAAAATTAATGCCTTTTTTTTTTTTTTTTTAATTTTCATTATAAAGTTAACACATCTATCAAACTTAACTGGTAACAAAAAACAGTTACAAGACATCGCTAGTGTGCTGTCAGTAGAAAATAGGGTAAAAGCCAATGAGGTCACAAGCACAACAGCAGAGCAACAACACTGTCCCGATGAGTTATTTCCGCAAATATATACTCTTACTAATATATACATTTATTCATAAAATAAATAATCATAAAAAAATCATCAGACTTAACAAAATACTGAGGAAAAAAAAAGGTGACAATCCTACTTTGTACAATAGCTTTGGAATTTCAGGTTGTATCATACATGCAATCTGTACAAAGGGGTGCTCAGGTGGGGTGAGGGCAGGGGCAGGCTGGGGAAGGGTTACAGACAGTGATGTAGCTTTGAAGAAGGCAATGTAATCAGGCAGACAGTCTGTGGGAAGGGAAAGCAATAGTGAAAAAACCCACCCACAAGAAGATACTTGTCCTTGACTGCCGGACAAGCATGTTTTGTACCATGGGGGAATCCCCTGGGGTGCTACAGGTCTGTGTTTTATGTCTTCCACACTGCTGGTGGGCTTGTCAGAGAGTCCAAAGCTACGACAGGTCTTGTTTGGGCAGGTTTTGTCCTGGGAGTGACAGAAAGCGATGCCATAAGAGATAGATCAAGTGTTTCTCCACCGAGATGAAGAGGCGCAAGGCTGAGCTGCAGTCAGTAGGGGACAGGCGGGCAGTGGGGCAACTGGGTCTGGAGGAACTCACACCAGTGGGAACCAGGGTTTCAGTGGGGAGGATTTCATCACACACAGGAGGTTTTTGGAGGTTTAGGGAGCCTGACTTGGAAATACTCAGGCCTCTTGTGCTTTCCAAGTGGTAGCAGCGGGTGACAACTGCATGTTGGGAAGAAGCTCTGACATGATGGTGCCTCAAAAACATGGGTGACACTCAGCTGCTTGCTAGCCTATGTCTGAGAAGATGTGCCTTCAGGATTTTTGGTGGAGTGGAATGAATAACGAGAAATAAATAAATACTAATAAATAATAAGAAGAGACTTGGAAAAGAAAGGAAAATGAGGAAGGCTTCTCCTCACACCTTCCCCACTCTCCACTTCTACACAGGGCTGGCCAAGACCTCCCTTGATCCATTGAACAGGTATAAGAAAAGCAAGGACTTCAGAGACAGAGGAGGAGGCCAAGTCATGAGGAAAAGACCCTTGTGACTGTTGTTCTTCAGGAGCTTTGTCTATCTGGATGGTATTCACATAACAGCAGGATTCCTGTAGATGACTTGGTGGGACTTGTCAATTTTCATTATGTGCTCACCAACAGGAGGAGCAGAGATGTTCCCTTGAGGTCAAACCCATTACATACCAGTCAGTAAATTGGAGTCAAATAATTATTCTTACAGAATAGGTCCACCCTCTGCTCCCTTTGATACACTTGTAAGTCTGGCGCTATGGAAGTGATGCCTCCTGATTTATATCAGTTTAAGTGAGAGCAGAACTGAGCCCATACACAGTTTTCCATTTTAAAGTCTCTAAAGACATGAGAGTTGGGCATCTGGAGCGGGATCCAGGTCACAGATTAAGACACACATTTGTAGCATGTAGCACACAAGCATGTATCTCCATGTGAGTTAGACATCTAAACACCCATATCTGACTGAGATCTACTCAGCACAGTCAATGGAGTTATGTTTAGTCAAATGGAGCCCATCATTGGGCTTCTTTGGGAGTTTAAGCACCCAGCTCACATGAACATACCTGCATTTAAGTATCTCACTTTGTATTCTGAATCCCACCCCAGGTACCACTGTCTGGTAGTTAACTACTGGCCTCTTGTTTGTGCTTGAGAAAATATCCCCCTTCAAGGTGGAGATGCACCAAAGACATGTCCGGAAACTTCAGCAAAGTGGGAGCAGAATGACTTGCCCAAGTCCATGAAGACATTGGAAGTGTTGGGAATGAGGACTAAACACCTCTATCTCAAAATGGAGGCCACAGGATCTTCCGTTTCCCACCAAATGGAAATATCTGCACCCCACAGCAGTTAGCAGAGGCCTGAGGCAGGAGGGTCCTGTCGCCTTGCTGAGTAGTGATGAACTGCAGATCAGCAGCTTTTGTTGGAGCACACAAGAGAAGGCAGGAAACGTGAGCATGGCCGGGGAGAAGCCACGAAGAAAACAATTCAGCAAAAAGCAAGCCAGATCTCACTGCTGCTGCCCAGTCAGAGAGGGGAAATCTAGAAAAGAGATTCTCCCGTACCAAGAAGTTCCTACTATAACAGCCAAGATTTAGCTTGGATAGAGGTAGAAAATAGGAGATATATAGCTATGAAGAAGAAATGGGACTTCCTCCCTCCCAGCCTTCCCTTCTCTCTCTGTCTAACACTCTCTCTACAACTTCTCATCCAAAAAGCTGCTTGGGCACATGACTGAGAGATCTGAGCAAGCATCCTACTCTTGATATCCCACTGATGGCAGACTGCTGCCTTCTCAGCAGCCTCAGCTCTGGAGCAGGTCTCTGGAAGAGCCAGGAGTCATTTTCCTACGGGCAGCCTATTTAACCAGGTGCAATGGCTGGTGTCTGCAGGGCAGTTTGATTTGGTGCCTTTGCACGGCCCTGTTTTACCTTCCCAAAGCAATGATGTCATTAAGGCATCAAGGGAAGCCTGCAGTAATCTCCATAGTGCAAAACCTAGGACTGGATTCACAACTCCTGGCTCTTGCAGAGTGCTCGTGCTATAACCCTGAATATCCCCAGGAACATCAAACCCCAGAATTTCAACCACTCTTTGAAGCTAAAAAAGTGACCCAAAGCTCATAGCGTTTCTTCTGTACTGGAATTTAAGGATGGGAGCATGACAAGCATATGGACACATATGAGGAATGTATTATAATTCATGGACATCTCTGTGGCAATTTATCTGAATGCACTGAAAACACCAACAATATTTTAGATTGAGTGGCACAAGAAATTGTTCTCTGAGGTTTGCTAAAACAGAAGTCCTGCAGTGCTCAGCTAAGACTACAGCACTTCTGTCTTCAGGGATGATGTGGCTGGTGCTAACTCAAGAGATTTCTGTGCCGTATTGCATTTTGTGGCCTGGTTGTCTCTGCAGTTCCATCCCAAGATTAAATCCTGACTGCTTTAGTTCTGCACATGAAGCCCCTTGTAAGGAGTGGAAACAATTCTGGAGACTTCAAAATGCTTTGGAGAAGACTGTCAGTGCTGAGCATGACACTTAGCCAAAAGAGACACATGAGGGGTCAAGTAGCAGAAAATGTCATGCATTTCCCTCCCCATGTTTTTGTTTTCTCTGAGAAAGAGAAACCCCCAAATTCTAAAACTAAACCAAAACAAGAAAAAAAACCCCACTCCTAAACTTCCATTTCTTTCATAGAAAGAAAAGAGATGAGGCCAAATTCACCCCTCGCAGGTAACTCCACTGTCTTTAATGAGGTTGGATGGGGAACTGATGGGGCCCGTCAAACCCATCTGTTCAGCTAAAGGAAAGGTTGGATAGCAGCATGTAAGAGGATGGAATTATGTTCCTTTTTAATTTTTATTTTATTTTTTGACATCTGTGTTACTTGATTGGATCATATCTTCTCCCTTTTCCCTGGTGCTGCCAGACACATCCCTGATACAAACCACCCACCCGAGGACAAACCTCGTAGAAATGAAGACTAAAGGGAAGGGCACCATGGATTGTGGAGGTTGAGTTAGCCAGCTCCCATTTCTGGGGAATGATCTCCTTTTTTTGACTATAGACTGGTGAATTACCCCTCTCAACTGAGGTGGAGGGGAAGTTTTGACAAAAAAACCCACATTTCCAGGCAAGGAATTCCACAATTCAACCCTCTACACATAGACATCTCATGTCATTTTGGACACCCTACAGTCTGTGACATATCTGACCAGATTCAAGACTTGTGAGAGTCCTATGTCATTGAAGCAACAGCTGGGTCCCAATAGGATATTGTAGGGCACCTAAAATGTCACCAGATGCTTATATTATTGATTGAAACCCTCAGTCCCCTCTGTTAGGAAAGCCCTATTGTTTTCACAGAATGGGAGAACCTGAAACAGAAGGTGGCTCTGGGTTGTATTTAAACCATCTCCTAAATGAGGCCCAATGTAGGCATGACAATATACAGGGAGCAATGTCACCTCCTTCATCGTTGACTTATACCAGTCATGGTCTTTCATACTGGTACAGTAGCAACCCTGACTTGAGACACTTGGTGTAGGCAGTGGAGCGGGATCTTAGTTTTCCAAAGACACTTCCTGAATTCATGTATGTTCAGGGGCGATGGCCCAAGTCCCTTCTCCAAAGCCATGGGAGATAGCACTCAGCATGCTCCCAGAACCCTGGCAGGCTGTCCCTCTTCCCTCCTCATGGGTGGGCAGAGTCAGACCCAGGACTAGGACCCTTAGATGCACTTGGGGCGATTAACAGAATTCACGCAGGCTTTTTTAATTGACTTTAGTAGCAGCTGCTCAACCCCTTACATTATATCATCATGGTGGATAACTAATTACATAATAAAACCAAACAAGTATGCATAGGCTTTGTTAAAAATCCCATGAATGGGGTAGACCACTGAGGTGTTTCAAGCCTGACCCCAGCTTTGAACAAAGCACTACAACTTCCAGCCCATCTCAGCTGATGATCAGATTGTAGCTTCACCTCCTTGACTCATGGTGGACTTCACAGCATCAGACTGTATACCCATCTATGAGCTCATCCTCTAGTCTGAGCTCATCAGCTAAAGTCAGAGGAAAGGCAGAGGTACATCCAGAGGGCAATTTACCAAACATAGCTTAGATATCATCCTAGGCCATGATGAATCACCTTCTGGACTTGTTTGTTTCTTGCCATTGATCCTAGCAGAAAACTAGATAAATAGCTTAGACCAGATGACACGGCCAGATGAAATAAGTTCCACTGCTGCAGTCAAAATCTGTTTGTTCACCTTAAGAGGCAATTGCTCAGCAAATGCCTAGTTTAGGTTTTTTTCCCCTCTCATGTTTCCTGAAGAGCTTTGTCTGCTAGTGATGTTGGGCTTGATTCTGGTACAAAAGCAGAAACGGTGGATGTTCACACGCTGTGGATGGGCTGAGGTCCGAGTCCAGCTTCCATGCATGGAAGCCAAGTCCTTCAACCCATTTCTTCAGTAGTATGGTAGAAAAGGAGGAGTCTGAAACCACCTTGCCTAAAAATACTAGGGTAAAATCAGTTATGGGTGTGATCCTGCTGAAGCCAATGGATTGATAATTGCCATGATTTGCATCCTCGCTGTTGGGGCACCATTCACTGACAGAAGTAGCTGGTGGGACATGTCCAACATCTCTCGCTGTGACTGCACCATATTAAGTAAAGCAGATGTATCTTCCCTTGTCCAATCTTTTCCACTTCATCAATGTCTCCACCGCACACGTGGTTTTCTTCAGCTTTCCTGACAGCTTGTATTTCAATATTGGTTGTTGTGGCAATTTCCCCTGGCAGTGGCTTCCTTCTGCATTTGCCATAATGATCAGATTTCCTTTTCTCCCAGACTGTATTATAAAAAAATCAGTCATGCATCCATTAATTGGTCCATCTTTCTCTCAGTTTTCAGTGATCTATTGCTTTCTACCAGCCGGTGTGTGGCCATCCATTGGGTGCAGAGTTTACCTGTAGAGATATGATTGAATGGTTTTCTCCCCACTTTTTCCTTTGTCTCTCTTGATGTCTTCCTCTCTCCTTCCTCCCCTCTTCTGTGTCTCTGCTCTCATTTCATCGTAGTTTTTTTTTTTTTTTGCAGAGTGTTGATAGAAGTGCCTCCATCAATAAGCAAAGCTAGATTGTGCCCTTGGGCACAGCCCTGAGGCAAATGGGTGATGCATAAACTGCACCAGCCTAGGAGTAGTCCCAGGAGACGCCATGACTCAGAGTCAATCCTTGGAGGCATCATTTCCTCCTGTTTTCTCTCTGATGGGATTAAGCTCTGTTTGTTCCCCGCTTCTTCTGCATACTCCTTGGGTTCCCGGGAATAAACTGACATGCAGGGAGAGAAGAGCGCTCTGATTTCTCTACATAGATGTCTAGGTGTGAACTAGCCAACGTGCCATGACTCTTATTGGTCACTGGGAGAAAAATCGTGCCCCATTTCCCTTCCTGTACTGAAGAGGAAGAAAAAAAATGCCAAACCATTATCCTTTTCCCAGGATAGGAACCCAAAGGTATGGCTAAAATAAAGAGGACACAGGACAAGTGCATCCGAGGCTAAACAGGCTACGACTCCATGCGAGCATCCACCAGGAATAACTCAAGAAGAGGTACAGTGCTGTAACACCAAGGTGATGGGCTGAGATTCACGCCTGATACCCATGTGGCTGAAGGAAGCCCTGATGCCCACGGAGGAGGTGAGAGCTGTTTCTGTAAACCGGCGATCCTGGTCTGAAATCAGCAGTAGAGCAGCATGCGAAGATGAGGAGTCAGAGGTGAACGGCAGAGATGGGCCAGCGCTGCAAAGTTGGGATTTGGCTCTGCATCCAAACTTGCCCAACCTCTGGGCTGGTTCAGACTCTGGAGTTTGTGCATTTTAATCTGTGCCACTTTGAGAGCTGGGAAGGGCTGTAGAAATTAGGTGTGGAACAAAATTTGGCTCGAGTCTGAAACTTGTGGGGGGTGGCGGTGGTGGGTTGGTTCACCATCATGTAAATTAATGGGTGACAAGCAGTCCTTCAGAGCCATGTTCCCCACAGACTTGCAGTCTAAGGCTTTTGCTAAGTGCCCAGGGGGAAGCCAGCATGAGGTGCAGAGAGTGGATGGACTAAGTGCACTTTCCACTGTGGGTGACAGCATTCTCTAATGAGGTGGGAGGGATAAACACTTTCCCTTTCCTCCTCTACAAGCTGGGATGCTGAGGAGCTGGATGTCCTATGCCCAGCAGTAAGTGTCCATCCCCAAGAGACTCACTCCGCACTGCATGTTTCCAAGGAAGACTCGTTGGCTGAGCCATGTTCTAGGCCACAGCTGGAGCAACATCTCCGTTCGTGGAATTGTCTCCTCAATGCATACACCGAGTTCTCTTCACTTCACATATCAGGCACTGAACTTTTCCGTACCGTGAACATCACCTGTGTGTCAACAGGGCATTTGTAAGAAACCACCAGAAGTTCTTCTTCTTTCTCTCCCTCTCCTTCTGCCTCCCTCCCTCTCTAGAGGTGTCACTGAATCCTATGTCACATCTGGCAGAAACTACTATGCTAAAAAGTTCACATGAAGAGCCTGCCCACTCTAGAACTCTATTATATATTTGTAGACTTCTCTGGTTTCAGGGCAAAAGAAAAAGAGTATTTGCATTATTTTTTTTTAATTGTTAATTTATCTGCTTTTATTTCTTCTTCTGCTGTTGTTGTTGCTCATATTATACACAGAATCTGTTCATTTGGGTGTGGATAGATCTCAGAAAGCTTAGTGCTGCTGTCCAACACAGCCTCTGCCTGGCTGAGGGAAAAGGAGATATTTAGGAAGATGCAAGTCTTTCAAAAGACACTTAATCACACGAGTCACTCAGGTGGGAGAGAGCAGAGCAAATCCATGCTTTTGCTGATGCTCTTCTTTCCAGCTTCGTGTTGTCAGCTGGTTGAAAAACCGCTGTCTCCTACAGGAGGCATTGTTGGGGCGTAACTTGTGTGACTGCCAGACGTACCTCAGGATAGCCCAGAAGTCATTAGACCTATTCTATCCAACCAGTTTTAGCCTTTTTAAAAGTTTTTTATTCTTTTAATATCAAAAAAGTAGACTTCTCCCGTGTCTGCAACCTCAGAGGAAGTAGGCTCAAATCCAACTCTCCACTTGGAGCCCAGCGAAGGGTTTTGCCTGCTTTATTTGCACGTGTGGACATCGTAGACTCGTATGCACTCCTGGCAGCGGACGTAGCAGCACCAGTGGAAGATACAGTGACACTTCTCTTTCCGTTTCTCAGTCCTTGTGTTGTGCCCGCGGCCGCAGCACAAAAGGTCGCAACCATCAATCCCATGGGAAGTGACATTACAGATCCTGTCACGGGTCCCAAAGGAACCCGTCTCAGGGTTGGGCTCACAAAAGTTCGGTGAGTTCTCGTAGTAAACCAGGTCCTTCTCAGTTGGAGCCTTGAAGAAGTTGTATTTGGGCCTGAGGGTCTCGACCCAGCCGCGGGATTCTCGATGTTTTTCCACCACCATTTCAGAAGCGCTGTCGTACTTGTCCTTGAGGTAGTCACCGATGACCCTGAAGTCTGGCTGAGACCACCAGCAGGTCTTCACTTCACAGCTGCCCGAGAGGCCGTGACATTTGCACTTAAGATGCATGAGTTCAATAATAGACTGAAAAAGAGGAGAGGAAAGGCAAAGAAGAAGGAAGGCATTAGCCTGGAATCAAAACACATATTGCATTCTGCTATTTAGCAAGGATTTCCTAAAGAATTGCACTGTTGTCATAGATACATTCACACACTTGCAGACAAAAGTCACCTTATTCTCCAATCTGTGCTCTGTACAGATGCTGGATCCGAGGCAGCTAAAACCTCTGCAACTTTATACTTTTCAGTGACTATCTCCAATTCCCACTGCAACTTTAAGCGTCTACCAAGTGCTCTCACTAAGGGCTGAAGTGATTTCTCTGTGTACTAACTTCTATCTTACCAATGTGTGAATATTGCAGTACTGCCACCCGGGAACACAATTCAGACACTTCTATGCAGAGAAGCAAAGAACACAGAAATCTTCTAAAACTATGCCTTCGTAAATGAAATATACAGCTATTCCATTGGAAATGAAAGAAATATGAAACATCCTACCCATCTAGCACAGAATTACGTCTTTTATGTATGTTTCACTTTTACTTAAGCAAACAAGGTTCTAGCCTTGCTGCAACTATGTTCAGATACTTGAAAAGTAATGCATTATTAAGCCAGGCTTATGATTTTTCAAAAAAGCATTAAAAAATAATTTTTGATTTTGAAAAGCTCAGATTTCAACGTACAACACTGTCCTGACATAAATGTAAAGGTGATTATTGATCCTAGTAGTCTGCTATTTGTTTTTACCTCCTATGGAATTAGCCTAAAGGTTTCTAGTGGTGTTGCCCTCCAGTATTCTGAGGTGGGAGATGGCTTTATGCAACTTTACTTGATAATCTGCATTTTCAGACTGATCAGCAAATTTCCGGGTACATGAACAGACTAGTGCCAGCCTGAGTCCAAAAGATTTGCCATGAATCAGCACCTTGATGTTCACCAGGTGCTTTCCTGGGTTATTTACGGAGTATCACCCGCCGCAAAGGAGGTTGTAATTAGTGATGAGAGAGAACCACAAAATGTTTGGTTCACATAATCATGCTGAACTTAATCAAAGCTTCTGGCCTGGTAGTAGGGTTTGAGTTCGTATGGGAACTAATATAAAACATTGCCCATGGCTCAGGTTTAGCTGAAAACATTTGAGCATGGAGGTCTGGAAGAGCTACCCTATGAGTGCTGGCACGGTGAGAATGGAAAAAACTAGTGCTTTGTGAAATAGTAGGATTTCAGATAATGGTGTAACATCTGGTCTCTAATCTTTGACATCTATAAAGTATCTGAAAATAACTCAGGGTCAAGTAACGAGAATTACAGTAAAAAGGCCTGTGACCATAGGGATGTTTGCTCAAAGTTCAGTTTTTCCAAGGATTCACACTGTAAGGCAAATCTCTCCGCTCCACTCTGTCCAGCTTCTCCACAGTCCTATATATCTCCTTATCTATCCCAGCAACTGCCACCAGTAATGCACAATACTTTACGGCACCTGGGATAATTTGGGCCAGTGCAGGAGGAGACCAGATTATTGCTTGTATTTTTCTCCGCTGCGGATAATTTTTGTTTAGGGTGGTCTTTCATTTTGAAATGTTGTAGTCCCTATTTCACAATAGATCTCCTGTGGTGTAAGGAGAGATAAATCCACCAGGGTTTGATGGTGTCCACCTGAGGAGCTCAGACCGAGGTCCTAGGGTGCCTGAGGACAGATATTTCCTACTGTAGTGCAACTGTGGTGGCTTTGTTATAGCTCACTGTGCATCTTCCTAGGCATGTGTAAGACCTTCTGCTGAGGGAACAAGACAATATTAATCTCTTTTGATTATTGTATCTTTCTTTCACTGAGGGATAAACTATCTCAAGTTTACTATGTGAGAAAAAATGTTGTTATCTCTCTGGTACGGTCTCCATTAGTAAGAGCTTTGTAATTTAATTTCACAAATTGTTTCCCTTAGATTAAATTCTTCTGGCATTTACGGGCTATTCTTGAGGTGAAAAAGAGAATGTCCTCTTGCTGGGATAGTTCCACCTTACGGAAAAGATTCGCTGTGTATGAGGGAGTCACTGTGATTAGGGCAAGACTTTGTGTTTTCAATTCCCTTATACATTTCACTCTGCAACTGTTTGAAGTGAAAACACACTAGCTGGATCTGGGGCACGGTCCAGGTCTAATCAAGAGGCACCAGAATCACATTCCCTCTCATTTTCTTTAAATATTCCCTGGAAAATGGAACAGTGTTGGGAAGAGGAGGGGTGGAAAATGCTTTCCTGATCTTTCCCACCCTCAAACTTACAGACCAGGGTGGTGGTCCCAGGGAAATGGACAGTTGCACTTGAACTAGGATTCAGTTGTCTAAACACATGCATCTAATGCCATTTGTGAGCTCCAGGGGTGTCTAAGGCATCAGTTACATTTGGCAGAGGACCAGTAGGAGTCCCAGTCTTTCCCAGTAGCAGCTCAAGAACAGGCTAGATACTTCAGGATGTCTCAGTTTATACTAAAATGCCTTTATTTAAGCAGCTGAACCCTCCCCATAAACCCTGGTTCATCTCTCAACTTCAGATATCTACAGTACAGACATCTCTGGCTGTACCTTCTTCCTACAGCCAGCCCAGGCAGGCAGACACAGTTAGGGCATCATTAACTGAGCTATTTCAAATGACTCCTTCAAGCTGGGATGAAATCCCATCCTAGACCTGTCTGTCTTGATCCATTCTCTATAAAGACATCTGGAACACTGGCTCCAAGGTAGACATTTACATCTGGGTGGGTCAATTTACTTACAGCTTTCATAGGTCAAGTACATCAATCAACCCCCTGACAAGAACTATGACAGGGCAGGTAGCATTGTTTCATGATGTAAAACAGCCCAGATTTAGCTTTAGTTACTCCCTCCCACTGTCCATTTGTGGCAGGCAAGAAAAGATTAAAAGGAGATGGAGAAAGGTGAAACTAAATGTCCTTACGGTCCTTCCAGCTTCGTTGTTGTGCCTGTTCATGGCAGACCGAGCGTCTGGTCTGTTCTCTCGGGCGTCTGCAAACTCCCGAGACACCATGCTGCCAAACTCCACGTCCTCGCTGCAGCCCCCCCATTTCCAGCCTTCCCCGGGAGAGCCCTTGTGGCGGGTGTCGCAGCCGCAGATGGTGGCCGAGCCCTCGGCGCAGGATCTGGTCACTGCAAAAGCCACTCCAGCAGAGGCAATGGCATGGACAAAGGCTGATTCCCTGGTAGCTGTGAAAGAGAGAAATCAATGAATAGTGGCCGGTGAAGGGACCACACGTGGCTATGGATCAGCCCTTCTCTCGAGGGCATGGCAGAAGGCCAGGAAACTCTCCTCTTCCCTGTGGTCCGGCCTGGACCTACTCCAAAGCCTGTGCAGACAGGACCAGGCTTGACTCAAGGCCACCGAGGTCAGCCAAGAAGTTTTGACTGAGGTCACCCTAAGGTCTTAGGATAGGGCCATGGCAAAACAAAAAGCAGTGCAAACCTGAGTTTCAGGGGGCGTATAGAATATGCTATATGGTACTTTGCACAGAATTTGGGCTATGTTTCCACAACATGGAAAATACAGGCCTACGCTTAATTACAGTCTCCCACCCTTAGTGGTGGGACCAGCACCAGGTAAAGGACCTTCTCCTCCTTGATTGGGAGAGCTGCTGGTGGCTGGGAGGTAGGAAAGTGCCAGCATGGCCAGGTAATCCCTGATCCTCATGATGTAAACTAAACATTGCCCCCACCCTCCATCCTGAGGCCACCTTCTTTTTCCTAGGCAGTCTAGCTCACTTAAAGACAGTGATCAATATATTGGCATCTGGCATCGGAGTTTTGCTCGTTTGTCTAGTTCAGGCCTCTGCCAAGGGGACTGGAAATGAGCTTTCTTTTTCTGCCTATTGCCTCAGGATGGTGGGTGGGATCAGCCAAAAGATTTCATGGTTAGAGACCGAGGACCCTTAGTTTGTGTGGAGACTTTCCTTCATGGCCTTTCATCCTAGCAGGAGCTGGGTGGGGAAGGACAGCTCAGCATTAGCCTGGCTTGCCTGGATACCAGTGTTTTTTCTACACTCTGACAAAGTGAAAACCAAACTGTTCAAATTGCCTTGCAAACAGGGAATATACCAAAATATTTAGTACTTAGCGACATGGTTTAGTGATGGGGTGTTTTTTTTTTTATCAGAGTTAGGTTGATGGTTGGACTAGATGATCTTAAAGGTCCCTTCCAACATGGACAATTCTATGATTCTATGAAAATATCAGTTTGGGGCTTCAGGAAAATGGCATTTTTATCATGAACAGGGTTATTCTCAAACCCCTGAGGCAATTCTGAGAAGACACAACAATTCTGATAATTGGTCTCCCTTAACCTCTTATACTATTCCCCACATGAGCTCACCTCATGCCTATAGACCAGCTAACTAAGAAAGCATGTTGTCTCAGACACCTTTTAGAGGGTTAGGCCAAGCCAGTGTTGAAATATCAATGGATCCATAAAAGCAGAATGTTGGCTTTTCAGTTGATGCAGCTTCACCACCTTCTACTGAGCTTTGCACCAGCTGATGAGGTGCCTCCTCAAAACCACTCAAACCTTCTCTGCACCTTATTTTGCTGATCTGAGCTTTCCGTGGGTATTTTGGCTTAATCTTTACCTTCTAGATGCTTCCAGGCTTTACTAACGTGAGGAGACTTTAATATGCCAAGCCAAAAAGCCAACATGTTCTCGGGGAGAACTCAAAACTGCATGCTTGCAGAGCAGTCCTGGCTGGATTGAAGGTTTAAGCAAGAACTTGTGCAGCACCGCTTCGCTTTGGGAAGACTACCAAATACAACACTATGCAAATCACATAATGTGCATGAACTTACAAGCCAAAGGTATGAGCAATGTCCTGGAACATGATGTCAATGCGCATCATGAGGTTAGTAAGTCACTGAGGGCTAGAACCGAAAAAGGAAAACGCAGGAACCCTCAGTTCCACAATGTGATTTTGAAAACCCCTTGTTCAGCATCTGTCCAGCCTGGAGGATCCCGGCTTCCTGTAACTGATGAGCATACAGTTCCTGAGCTGGGTAAATGCTCAGCTTTTGAGCATAAACAGATGAGTCCAGTTCTAACAGGACTGGGAACTTAGCATCTTGCACTTGCACCAAGCCCAGACAGAATCCAGAAACAAAATCAAGGGGGTAGGAGGCTTGGTATGGTGTGTCCAAGGACATTAATGACCAGCCCTGGGGTCTTTAAAAGGCAAAGGCTTCTCATCGAAGCCAGTCAGTTAAGCTGGTGGGATGAATGTCATTACCTCTTGGTAGGGAGGTAGAGGGCACGGTGCCTGACCAGAGAATATCTGACACCCCTTCCACCTCCTCCCACTTTGGTGTAACTAATCTTGAAACCTCTTGATATGCTGCTATGCCATGGACAGGAGATGATAATTCTTATTCTGCTCCCTTCTATCTGACAGCTGTAGGGGCTAAAGCACGTTGCTTGGATAGGTTTGCCCTCATCTCTTGGGAGTCACCCCTTCCTCTGCTCAGGAGGAGAAATGTTGCAGGCTTTGACNATCTCTTGGGAGTCACCCCTTCCTCTGCTCAGGAGGAGAAATGTTGCGGGCTTTGACTACTTGGGGAAGGTGCTGTAGGTGCTGAACTGACATTTGTGAATGCCATGGAGAACCCCTATGCCTTGCCACACTGGGACTGACAAGCTGCCACAGTGTTTGTGCAGAAAACCTCCTGCATGAGGATGAGAAGGGTGGCCTTGGCTCAGAAGTCCACAGGTCGTGGATCCCACCTGGGATTCAGCAGGAGCCATTAGCTCAGCACAGAGGTGTTTCTCTCTGTGCATTCAGCTACAGAGAGCCCAAGGAGCTTTGGGCAATGCAGCCAGAAAGGTCTGCAGAATTTCTGCATTTTCCAGGACTTGGTTGCAGCTTTACAAGGGGTTACAGGAGCACTGCTTTGGTCGTAGATACCCAATTCTGCCTAAAACCCAGGTCTGTTACCTAAACTCCCCACTGGTGCTAGCCCTTCCTGAAAGCCCACAGCTCCAGGAGGGTATTGATAGGATTTGCCTTAAGAAGCCCCGATTATACTCGGCTCTCCTCTTCCCAGAAAGAGCCCAGTGTCTTTTACAGCCAGAATACGCAGTAATCACTCCCCTGCTTTTGAAATGCAGCCACCCCTTGGGGTGGAGTGCAGCCACCACTTAACAGCACACAACAGGAAGCAAATAGCATTGTATCTGATGGTAACTACCTGGGGAATGTAGGCAGGCAGAGCGAAGGAGCTGAAATCTGGCCCCGGGCACTGAGGTTAGGAGTTTGTCTCTTGAGAAAGTTGCAGCCGATCTCTTAATGACTCCATGAAATTAGAGCACTGGGTTTACATCTCCTACCCCTAACTTAAGGCACCGGGTTCAATATTGACGCAGATGGAAGAGCGCCATCACGTGAATCACGTCCTGCCACCTCCTAAGTTATAGGACTGTCCTCTGCTTGCCAAGCAGACCTGACCCTGCTGAGCTCTGAAGAGCTCCCCAGGTTGTAGCCGGAGGCAGTGTGGCTGCAGGAATGGAGAAGGAGTGTATAGAGATACAGATAAGCAGAAGGAAAGCATGCACTTGTAATGGAAATGAGGGGTTATTAAGGTGCCATATAAAAATGCAAGAGACTTAGCAAAGATAACAGGAAAGTGCAGTATATTTGTCAGGTCGCCTCATTCCTCTCTGGGTGGTTCTGGTAGCAGGAGACAAGCAGCTCGTTATGACTTGAAGAGAGCTTCTGGAAAGTCATCTGGCAAGAGAAGGTTAATAGGGACTAATACCTCATGGGGATGTTGACTTACGAGCATTTTAACCACTTTGTTTTCAGTGCAGCACAAGGTCACCAAAGCTCTGGCTTCAGCTTGTTTAATTCCTGCCTGCTCCTGAGTTTCCCTGCAGGGCTTGGAGACTTGGGTGGCTGGTGCTTCAAGGTACCCCGTTTTGAACCCTTTTGTGGGGGGTTGGTTATCAGTGATAAAGGTGCTGAGACTTATGGAGGGCCTTTAGGGAAGCTTTGCAGCTGCCCCCTCATGCAGAGCTCTCCAAGCCACTGGTCCCTTCTGGAAATCATTTCCCAAGAAGCCCCGTCTGTGAAGCTGTGAGCCTGAGTGTCCTGTGCAGAACATGCACCCTGCCTCAGCACCAGAAACATGCTGGGATGCAAAACCACCAATACCAGTACCAATATGAGAATTCAGAGGCCTGAGGACAAGGTGACCTGAGATTTGATTTCCTGCTTTCACAGGGCTTTTTTTTTTACGTAATTTTTGGCAAATCCTTTAGTCAGTCTGTGCTTCTGATTCTTTATCCATATATTTGAGGACAATCCTGCTTCTCTCCGCAGGAGCCTATGATGTTAAATTCAGGGATGTCTTCAGAATCGTGGGCAGAAGCTGTTGGAGCTTCAGAAAGGTTCATCAAGATGTGGGATGAGAAAGGCAAATGAATAACTGCATAAATATCTTGACTGCCTAATATATGAAATCCAGACTCATGGGTTCTGTCACCCAGACAGTGACTTATTTTCCCTGAATCTTTCTCTGAATGACTAAATGACCCCAGGTCAGGTAGATATGGGGTCAGGTAGATTCCAGATATGAGGGATGAATGACTACGGTGAAGTAGAAGGGTGGACATAGTGGTTTATTTTGGTCTTTAAAAGCTACAGTCCCCTTTTACCACCTTTGTACCAGAATACTGAGCCTCGCTTTTGACACCCTAAATCTTTTCTTCCTCCTTGCACAGTGGCCTGGTGGGAACAGCAGGTTCCTGTGGCAGGGCAACGCAACCCTCCTTCAGATGTGTTGAGGGCTGAAGTTGGAAGTCCCGTGTCCTGGACCACAGCTTGAAGAGCTAGGTGGCATTTTAGAAGGGAGGCACCACTGTTTCCACTGACTGCTCTTTAAAGGAAATCAGTGAGATCTGTGCAGTCAAGAAAGAAAGAAAGGGAGGGAGGAAGATGTCTTGCTTGAGGTAGTTCAGGGCTGTCCATCTTGCGAAGAAGGAAGCAAACCTCAGTGGCTGGAGAACAGACAGCCAAGCAGTAGGGATGGACCCTGCTCTAAGGGTTTACCACTCAGCATCCCACTTTTCTAGATGGTCCTCCTGAAGGTGTGGAAGCTCCTTTGCAAAAGGAACCTCCATGGCTCCAGGACAGCTATTGAGTCTGCTCTGTGGAATCAAACCTCCCATGGCAACAGTCCTTCACTGGCCAGGACCTTGTCACCATCATTTTTGAAACATAGCCCTTGGAATGAAACATTGACTTAATTCCTTTTTGGGTTGGATAATGTATAAATAACATAGAAAAGAATAGACTTGTCCCAGACTGCTCTGGGACACGTATGACAGTGAAGGAAATAGTTCCCACATCTTAGCCACTCCTCCCAGCCATCATTAGCATGTCTACTCTTGAACAGAGGATCCTACTCTCCATCCCACACTAGGAAAGACGTTGCAATGGTGTGGCTGCAAGCCTTGGATTTCTGACACCGCAGACTTCTTGAGTGCTCTTGGGAAAGTCACTTAGCATACGGGGTAAAATAGAGAAAACATCATATCTGCTTAGCAGGACTGCAGGGAGGAGACACGTTGTTTTCTCTCAGCTTCATTTTTAAAAGCTAAAAGACAAGAGAAAGCTACCTGTTGTGTCAGCTATTTCAGACACCCTGACACCCATCTCTGAGGGGTGGAAGGTGTAAAGTCTCTCCAATATTGTCTGGTAGGGCATGTACCCAGGGAGTGTGAGAAAGGGTTTCAATTCCCTCCTTGGCCCGAGGGGATACAAACCCACAGCTCTCATGCTAGGATTTGCACAACAGTTGACACTACATTGACTCTGGATTTAAAAAAAAAAAATTAAATCTAAATAAACCCCAAGAAAGAAGAAACTAGGAATAAAACTGGGGGCAGACTAGTGCTTCTGGTATTTGGAGCCAGCACAGCCCTGCCTCTTATACTGGGAACTGTCCTGACAGCTCATTTTTCCCCTGATTGCTCTGGTCAGGGTCCCCCTTGCAGGTCCTTCTTGAATCATGGGGATTGCAGGGGAGAAACGCATTGTCCAATAGAGAAAGATGATGAGGAATTTGTGAAGTGAGCTGTGAGAGTTTTGGAAGCTCAGTTTTTGACTCAAGGTGAGGTGAATTTTGTTTTCGAGTATAGTGTAAAGAGGACTACCCAGCTGCTATCAGCACACTGCGATTTCCTCCTTGAATCCATCAAGAGAGCCACTTTACCCAGATATGGGAGGAGAGCTGTGCCATTCTCCTGTGGGGAGGGTCACCCATAAACATCTTCATGGTGAAAGCCAAACCAGAAAGAAGGGCTGGAATGAAAGCTCACGTTGCACCACTTTGGATGGAAAAGAAGGACGCCAGAAAAGATTAATGCCAAATGCTCCTCACCATGGATGCAGAGGCTGAAGTACTGATGGCGTGAAAGTCAGTGCCCATTTGTTGTTTGCAATGACACTGAAGCCAAGGCTGGAAGAAGGCCTCAGTTCTGAAGGATCGGAACTATCTTCAGCCAGAGCCTCATCACATGTTAAGTAGATGGTGACCCCCAGAGCAAGGGGGCTTCTTTAGTCTCACACCGACAACCTTGCAGGCACAGCAGAATAGCAGAAGTGAAATCCAACAGGCCTGGGGAGTCAGAGCTCACAGGAGCTGCCAAAACATCCTCGGAGATCACTGTTGGCTTATACTAACATGAAGGGCATTGCCTGCTGGCCCTGAAATCCATGTGCAGGATAAGCAAGGCTAGATATAAAGAAGAAACTTTTTATGATATGGGTGGTGAGACACCAACCCAGGTTGCCCAGAGAGGCGGTAGGTTGCCATCCCTGAGAACACTCAAGGTCAGGCTGGACGGGGCTCTGAGCAACCTGATGTAGTTGAAGATGTTGCTGCTCATTGCAGGGGAGTTGGTCTAGATGACCTATAAAGATCTCTTCCAGCCCAAACTATTCTATGATTTCATGATTCTATGATTGTAAGAAGTGAAGGGTCATGTCTCAGAGCACAGGACGTATTTCTCCCGAGGGAAAGGAGGAGGGAAGGTGGGAGAAAAATGTTAATAGCTGCTTTTTTTTTTTTTTATGATCATAAGGAAGCAAATTGTTTGCCAATCAGAACTATTAAATATTGGCACAGCACCAGGTGAAAATGGAGAACAGGGAACCCTTTGGCACACGCCGGCTGACAGATCTATCCACGCTGCAGAGACAGTGCCCAAGCGCTGGAGGGGAACAAGTGTTGTTCCCATCACAGAGGAGGAGGAGGATGATCACAGAGGTGTCACGGCTGCTGTGAGCCTGACATTGCTTGTGGGGAAAATACTGGGAACGTTGGAAACAAAATATTGGCTCTTGCGGCCTCGGAGGCAGGCGAGCTTCAGTTTCACTGCATTCCTCTTGATTGTAGCAATAGAGGATCCCATCTCAGATAAACCAGCTGAGAAGGTTTTACATAAGCTGCCTGGCTCAGCCTCAAGCTTCCTTCAGCTCCTCTCTGGAGAGGCCCCTGTTTCCAATGTTCATATTTTCCCCTGACCCATCCTCATCAACCTCAACATGTTGGTCTCCTGCAACAGCCTCTCCGGGGCTGGCATCAAAGGCTTCTCAATGACCTCCTTACCCCTAGAGGGGATCTTTGTACCACACTTGCTGTTTGCTTTCAAAGATTCATCTTCTACCCATTAGAGAAGGTGGAGAGAAGCACGTTGTGGCCTTGGATGTGCTCAACAGAACGGCTATAAAGGAAAGGAACATCAGGTTTCCTGGTGGGAGGGTGAATCATTCCACAGAGCACGTCCCCAAACACTACAGCAGGTGCTGTATTCATACTGGGTGTATTGGAAAATGCTTTCCAATGTCAAAACTTTAGGAAGAGATCCTGAGCTTCTTTAAAACTTTCATTTCTTTACTTGGTGTCACTTCCAAGTCCAAAGACCAAGAAGCCAAGTGCCCTGATCCCAATTTTCTGCTCAACCACCGCAGCATCAGTCAGGAAGTCCTTGTCGTTACTCCGAGAAGACTCTGGAGGCTTTAGGAAGATCAGAGCCTGGTGACTGCCTCACCCAGTGAGCTACAAATACTGCACAAAGGCCCTCTCTGGACATGAGTGAGTCCAAAACTCTGCCTCAGTTTCCCCCTTTGCAAAAATGGATAAAATTAATATATCATGGCACATAAAAAGCACTCATAAGTTCATTCAAATGGTGATCCCTGATGACTGACACCACAGATCACATCTGGCATACAGTCCCTACAGGATAGAGACAGAAAGCTCAACTTACAGTCTATAGCCTGAGCTTTGAGCATCCTTTCAGCCTACAACACCACAGAGGAGAGGGGCAAAAGTGAGAACTTTTCTCCTCACCCAGGACTGCATGATGCCATATTTCCCTAGGAGGGATATTTACGCTTGGATCGCTCTTTTTCTATAGGGCCTTCCATGAGAACATCAGTACCTTGAGTTGGCTGCTTTCTTATCAGCACCTCATCTGGGCTTATAGTCATTGTAGGTCTTGGCAGTAGCTCCAGGACTTTCCAGAGCAGTTCTGCATTGCACAGAGAAGACGTGTCCAGAGCTATATAAAACTCTATTAATTTTTTTCCAGAAAAGCATGCTTGCATGGGATCCCTTGGACAAGAGCAGAACCTAAATGATTGCCTGGAATATCTTGGATGCAGAAGGATTGATAAATCCATTCCCTAAAAATCCATTTTTAAGACTATAGCCTCAGTGTAGGTTTACAGACTGACCTGAAGGATTTGAAGCCATACACCAGTGAAACCCAATCACCTGCTGCTGTTGCCTGGTGTGTAGGCTTGTCTCAGGTCCCCTGCTCTTTAGAAGCATTTTCCAAATGGGTTTATCTCCAGGTCTTGCTTCGCAAAAACACCAGTCCTTGGGAGACGCAGTTAATTGAAGCTTTGAGGTCCAACCCTGAAATGGGGTGGGGGCAGCTCTAGGAGTAGATGCAGCATTGGGAGGAATGCAGCTTTGGAGCACCCTCACTGCAGTAGCAAGTGATGCCAGCCAGGAGATGCCCCGCGGATCCAGTGCTGGGCTCTGCGTGATGCCACAGCCTATGCCCTTCTTCACAGAGAGCCAAGCCAACTCCATGGCCAGCTGATTCTGCACTGTTTCTCATCAAAATCCAGCTCCGGGGTTTGTTTGCCTTTTTTATCCTTTTAAAAATCAGGCCCCTAAATGCAAAGACTTATGCAAATGCAAAGCATAATAACAAGAAGCCAACCACACTTTTGCATATCTTAAAGGAAAGGTTAGGTTTGGGTCCCATCTGTGTTTTGAACGAAGTTCTGATTGAGTTCTTGTTTCCTCTGAACCAGTGTGCTAGTGTCAACACATCCCTGGGAAGATGAAAGGCCCTAAAAAGACATTTGATCAGATTAGCCGTGATTCAGATCATTGGAGGGAAATTATTAAATGGGCAATTCCTGCCAGGGAACATGAAGGCGATACAGATAAGAGGGAAGGTTGGATTGAAGGAGGTTGGATTAACACAGTTTGTAAAATCCTGAAGGCCAAGTTCCCCTAGAACATCTGAATGGTGCTTTTTTTTTTTTTTTTTGGGGTGTGTGTGTGTTGTACTTTCTTTCTGCCGGCTGCTTATGGTTATCATTGCACCCAGCACAACAGAACACCAACCTCCAGAGCGCGGTGCTGGGCGCTTCCAAACTTTTTGGGCTCTACCCGAAACAGGTAGAGCCAGATTGTCAGATGCTGGAGCAGCCCAGGAGCCCCGTGAGCAGCTCCAGGAGCCGGGCCGGTGCTCCCTGCTGCCCTCCCAGCCCTCCTCTGAGCCCAGGGTGGGTTGAGGGCTGGAATGCTCTCGCTAATTAGCTACTGTCAAAATAACCCCAGGTGATGGCAGGTAAGCGGACCCCCAAGATAGGCAAATCAGCAGGACGGTCTGGTATCAGTAACCCAGGTCTGATACCTGCAAAGCAAACATCCCCCTATCTCTCTCTCCATCGCCCTATCTCTCTGTCGATCTAATCATTACCATGTATGTCTCCCTACCTACCCTGCTTAATGCAAGCACGTTTTATCTGTCTTTCTGTTGGCTTGGTCATGTGTGAAACACTCAGCGTCTGATCCCCCCCCTTCTCTCCCCACCCTCCCCTAAATGCCCCCTGCTGAATATTTCATCCCGAGTCCTGCAACAGCACGGTCCTCTCGGCCCATCGAACCGCCCCAAATTACCTCCACCCCTCGTCTTCCCAACCACCCCATGTCCCTGGGAGGCTCTAGACAAAAGGAAGCTGTGTGTGCCAATTGGGGGTTATTAGCAGAGATACAGCGCGCTCATTGTGGCAGGACGGAGTCCTTAATGAAAGGGGAAGGCGGAAAAGGAGCGGGGAAGGACTGGGGTGACATTCTCCGGGGTGCGTTCCAGGTTAAAGGATCACCGGGGTCCCTTCGGGCTTCAAAAAACAACAAAAAAAAAAAAGGCAAGGGAAAAAAAAAAAAAGGCAACCCCCAAAGCCCACCATGCAAAACAGCCCCGCTGGTCGATAGGATATAGGGAAGAAAAAAATAAAATAAAATCGTATTCTGTTATCAGAAGCAACATGGTCAAACAAAAGGATCGCCTTCGCCCACCTGAGAATGGAATGTGAGGCTCCATTTCGCTGCTCTGATCGTATTTGACAGCCCCCCTCGAGACTGCCTGGTTGGTATGGCAAATCGTCCTTATTACCTGCTGGGGTGAATGAATCCCCCTTTGTGCTGGCACTGTCACGCCGCATTAGGTTGACAATGGCCCGAGATATTTTATATGAAATTTGCCCTCACTTGTGATTAGCCAGCACCAACTAAGTCATAGCAACCTAGAACTATGCATTGGCCGGGCCCCGTTGTCGGCCGAAAGGGAAATCCCTATTCAAATGGTTTAATAAAACAATCTAAAGGGCGTGTGAATCGTGAAAAGCATTTTCACTTTTCTCTTTAGCTTAATCTCATGGTCGCTGGGATATTGTGCTCTGAGCAGACCCCAGCAGGGTGTGGGCTAAGGTCCCCCATCAACTTCTTTTACAGCCTCCTTTTCTGCGAGTTAATGATATACCGGTGTGATTGCCTCCCGCAGCAAGAAGAAACACGCATTTGATGAAAAGGATGGACCTCCTAACACATCCTAAATGGCAACAATTTCTCATCCAAAGGTCACAGGTCATAACCTGGATTTTGAATCACCACCCAGATCTTTTTCAAAGCCCTGCTAAAGCTGAGGGATTCTGCGAGGCCGTTTTACACACAGAGACAGACACACACACACACACAGAGACACCATGTTATCTCCTGAGCTTCCCGCTCTGCTTGAGGCCTGAGTTTAGTGCTTGAAAACAACTGGGTTTCCCCCTGGTTTTGGGCTACAGTTTGCTGCCTTTCACGTCCTCTGCACCCTGGGTTAGGACACGGGTAAAAGCACAAGAAAGAGGTGGGCAACGCAGAGATGAGTGGTCTCTCCGAGAGGCACCTCCAGAACATCTCCGGAGGGTCACCCAGAGCTCAGCAGCACCCAGGCCAGAAGCAAGACCCTCGGTTGACTCTGCAGTTGGCCCTTCACCCCAAACCTGCCGCTCTCCCAGCCCCAAGCATCACCTCCTTTAGCAAGGCTTCAAGGTCTCAAAACTCTTCCCACTCACTCACAGGTGTGGGAGAAAGCTCCTCCAGTGCTGACCCCTCAACAAGCAAGATCTCCTGTGCATGGGCAACACGCAACCACAGAGATTTGGCTGTGGAGCGGGGTGGGAGAAGGGGGAAGGAGAAGCGTAAGGCTCCCCTTCTGCATTTTGGAGACTCCTCTTCCTCGCCCGGGCAGCGGAGGAAGGCAGAGGCAGCAGGTGCAGGGTCCCCACAAGACTAACTGCAAGCCGGGTGCTCACCTGAACGTTTAACTCAACTGAGGAACGCTCTGCGTCTGCAAAAATGAGGCTGGAAATCCCCGGGGAAACAAGCTCCCTCACGAACCTCCCGCAGCCAAGCTTCCGAGCACAAGCGAAAGGGGAAGGAGAAAGCAGCACGGGAACCTGTTTTGTTTCCTCCACTTTTCTTTCCTCTACTCTATTTTCCAACCCCTCTGCCCTTCTCCCACCACGAAGCCTTGGCCAGGTGGGGGGGGTTCCTCCGTTGGCTGTGGGTCTAATATTCTCCTTCGTTTTTTTTTTCCCACCGGGAAGAAGAGCAGGGCTGCGGGGAACACGCACGGTGAAAGCAGCCCTGGCTCTCACGAGGGACCCTTTTTGGCTTTCAAAACCCACGTTAGCCTCTCCTAGAAGGTGTTCACACG
Source organism: Tringa tobata (assembly GCA_033628505.1). Taxonomy (NCBI): domain Eukaryota; kingdom Metazoa; phylum Chordata; class Aves; order Charadriiformes; family Scolopacidae; genus Tringa; species Tringa tobata. The sequence goes on from JAHREE010000494.1 coordinate 120,613, forward strand.
ACCTTCGGCTGCAGCTCTCCATGCAATTCTAAGCTATCTGGGGCAAGGAGTGATTTTCTTATTATGTGCTTGTACAGTATTTAGCACAAAAGGGCCCTGATCTCTGCTTGGGGCCTCAGAGTCTACCGTAATACAAATAATTAACCATAATAGAGCTGGGCAAATATCTTAATAAAACCCTGGAATCAATTTGAGGCAATTAAGCAATTTTTCAGCTTGCAGAAGTTTTTCTGCTTTGCAGGCTCAATTTGGAGAAGGGAGGGGGGTTTTGGGTGCTGGGGGAACTGCATGGAACTGCTCACCCCCCTGCAGCAGGCTTTGGCAACCCTTTTAAAAAATTATTTATTTATTTTTTATGGGTTTCAGTTTCACCCCGTTGGGGAGATGGAAAAATCTTGTGCAGCTCCCAAAGCACAAAAGCCACTTTTTCTAAAGGGTTGGCGAGAGGAAGCATGGTTTGGGGGCTGGATCTGTGGTTCCCGAGGAGAGAAAGGGCTCGACCCAAAACAGCGTGATTTTTGAGCAGCTCATCTGCCCTGCCTCCGCCCCAGTTGCCCACCTGTGAAGTGGAGAGTAATCATTACTTTCCTGCTTTCTAATCCCAAACACTTGAGGACGCAACTACCCTCTGAAGCAATGGGGATTGCAGGTCCCCATTTAGCCAGAGAGGAATAAGAAAACTGCAAAGCCCCGGCCGCAGACTGGATGATTTACAAGCAATTATAAGGCAGCAGATAAGCTTTGGATGACAGATATTCTGATTATAGTTGAAGCTCGTGTATAATTTGCAAGCGGAAAAGGGAGCTAAATATATTGAACACTTGTCTAAAGTTGTAGTCAGTTCTGTACTTGTCCATCATAGAGGGAGTGCACGTGAGGACGCCACAGCAAGGAGAGCATCTCCTAAGTGTGGGCAAACTAAGAAATCTATTGGCTCACCCAACCAAACCAGTAAGCTCAAGAACTGAAATACATCACCCTTTTCTGAAGGAAACAGCTATACCCTCCATAAACACATCTGCTAGGCAAGTGGGTGCAGACCTCAAACGCTGTCATGCATAGATCTTTTATGGCCAAGCCTTTGCAGAAACTCTTAAGACTAAGTCATGTTCTAAGAGGCATTGCTGTAAATCTTTCAGTCCTAGGAAGACACAATCAGACTAATCACAACGGCAAAAGTGAAAAAAAAAAAAAAAATCTATCCATACACCATTGTGCACTGGCTAAAACAACTGTATGAACTGGTGATCAGCCTGGTGTTGGTCCCAAACATGGAGAAATGAGTCCTAGTACTTAAAAACTGAAGAAAAGCATCTGCACCACAGTGCTTTTAAACTCGAGCTCACCCTCTGCTGTGCATATCTCCTAATAATGGTTTGTTTTAGCTACCACAAAGAGTTAGCCTGTCATTCTGCTGGACTGTGTTATCAGTTTGATGGGAAGCCAAGAAAAAACATGCAAGGTGAATCTTTGGCTAGGAGACCACCTGGCAATTGGTCACACCTGGAATAAGACAAAGAGCTGGAGCTCTTGGTGAATATAAGACCACAGAAATGAGATAAATTGAAGTTTTCTGTCAGCTTCGCTGTCAAACGGCTGACAGGATTTCAGTAACAGTACCAACAATAAAATAGCCATAACTTGTATCTACTCGTGATTTAAAATGGTGAAGCTCTCACACACAGTGTCTACTCTGCTATGGGCTTTGGGCTACTTATCATGGACAACTGTCCACCCATGCACCTGTGCCCACGCTGGTGAAGCTGGTGACACGTGGTTCTCATGCTGCGCTGTGGGCAAGTGCCACAAGCTCTTACCATAGGGATGAGGAGCCAGCTCAAGGACTGACCTGTCCTCAACTGGAACACCCAGCCTGGGTTAGGAGAATGGTCTGGGTTTTCGGATGCCCACCAAGCAGCTCCCAGAAGTGATGATTTCTCTCACTGAGCCGCGCGGATTTTTGAACTGGTCACCCCAAAACAATTTCGAAATTGTGGACAGAGATGTTGTCAAAACTCATTTCCCCTCTGCTACACCATTCCTCTCAGAATCAGAACTACAGCACAGTTGCTGCAGCGTGAGATAGCTACTTGACCTCCAAAAAAAACCCCAACCTGCTGTAGAAGCAAAGGATACCAAACACCTCCAAACAACTTTCTCAACCAGTCATTATTTGTATTCATAAAATGAGCCAATTTCATTAATCTTATGAGTACCTGATTCTGCCCAGCTTTCTTAAGCTCAAATAACACCCACCTACCTAATTACAGAGATGCAGTTTTCTCGCCCAGCCCCGTGCCATGCGCTCGACAGCTCTCGTGGCGAGGAGAGCTGGAACTGTGCAGAGATGCTTTCTCCTACAGAGATGATCTCTCCCAGTCTGAACTGTGCATGGGTTTGTCCCTCTCAGGCAAGGAAAATGATGGGCACACAGAATGTGAATTACCTCCAGATGGGGTTCGGATTCTCTCTGAAGAGAGACAGGGGCTGTGGATTTTGATCCAGGTTCGACCTCCGTCTCTGGGTTTGTCTATGTTAACCCATTTTAAGCCAAATGGTAACCTTTGCTTTGATGGAGCACTCCCTTCCTCAGTATTTATGGTATTTTCGCTTCTTCTCTTTCATGTTGTAAGGCTTTTCCAGAGCTTCACCAACCTGATCGCAAGAAAACTTGCAATTCCAGCTTATATTTCTCATTCTTGCTGCTTTTAACTCCCCAAACGCCTGTTTGCTCTTGAGTCTCCTCTGCCTTTGTATTTGGTGGACACGATGTTATTCCTGATTTTGCATCCTAAATGCTCCTGTAGTTCTGCTACAGGTTGTTAAAGAGCAACCCTACCCCATGGCTATGGGTGTAGGCACTCCAGGGTTGGTGGGAACCACACATGGCTCCCTATCTAGTGTATTGATTTGGTGGAGGGGGATAAGGAAGGGTGATGACCTGTTCTGGCTACATGGTCTTTGGTGACTTTAGTGGGAGAGGAAGGCACTCAGCAAACTGCTGGAGGAGCCCAGTACCTCAAGGGTTTACTGACAGTGCACATCGCTTTCATCCCTGCCTATCTTACAGCAACAAAATCAAAGCTACGCATCCTGGAGTCTCTTGGGACAGGAGCTGCTAAAGCTTCCTCTCTCGCTGTTAAATGTAAGCTCCCTCGGTGGCAGTGCTGCTGCTGCCCTATGTAATGAGTGGGGGTAGATGGTATGTGAAGTGCAGGGGAAAAAAAAAAAAAAAGAACAACCAAGAACCCTTAGGAAATATCTTTGAAAATCAGTTACTGAATAAATTGAGTAAAGTAAAAAATATATTTTGGCCAACAGCGGAACATGGGGCCTGATTCTTCTCTTGGCGTGGTGTAAATCAGAATAACCTTTATTTAATTCATTGGAAGTGCCAAAAAGTTAGGCCAGTGTAATTAAGGGTGTGTCTTGGTATAGGAGTATTTTTTCCTACAAAAACTTACTTTTTCTAATGAGACGTTTGTTATTTTGCATGAAACTGATACCTAGGTGCACTGGCAGGCTCCAGAAAATCCTAAAATCACAGATATCAGACTTGGACCTCGCACCCTTCTGCCCAAAGGCGGGATCCACTCTGCCTTAACTACCCCTGACAGATGTTTGTCTAACCTGTTCTCGAAAACCTCCCAGGTCGGAGCTCCCACCCCTTCCCCAGGCAATCTATCCTCATGCTTCACTACCCTTACCGTTAGACCGCTCTTCCTAAAGCCTAGCCCCGGTCCCCCCGGCTCTGATTGAAGTTGACGTGGAGGAGAACTTGTCAAATTAACCTGGGCAAACCAAAGGAGGAGGTGGAAGTGCAAGGAAGAGGGGAAGAGGAAGCAATGCTGTGAAGTTGCAGAGCAGATCAGTGGCAGAGCTCAGGGAATAGAGCTCAGGTCCCTTGACTCCATAACTTACGCCTGCATAAGCGAGGGAGCCCTTTACTTTATTAATCCCACTGGGCACCTCCCCTTTCTCCTGGCCTTTTTTTTTTTTTCCCCTATGCTCCCTTTTCTCACTTTCTTCCATCTCTCATGTTAATTACCCTTCCTTTCAGCATCTCACATGTACCCTCAGAGGGAGAGGCTGTTGTAACACACGCAGTCTTCGGCTGATTCATCCCTTTGCTTATACATGACTAACACTCATGCTATTTATCTAACTATTTCGATTGATGAACATGTAATATGTAAAAATTTAATTAAAGCGTTATTCATAAAAAAAATCTAGGCCAATTTAATTTTTTTTTTTAAATACCCAAAGGGAATATTCCAATTAGGGACTAAATGCCAGAAAACACTGTCAGATTTTTTTTTCCACCCATCTCTAATCAAAGCAGCAGGTTTTGATATTATAAAGAAAAAGCCACCAAACCCACAACAATATTTACAGGCATTCGCTCTGCAGGTGCAGAGATCAATCCTGAGAGAAGCTGAGAATTTCCAGCTCTCGGTGGAAACCAGTGGAAGTTACTCTGAGGAGAAGCCAATTACGTACTCAGCGCCAGCTCCTCGCCTAGTGGATCTGTGCTAATGCTCCGATTGGAGAATTTGCTGAATCTTTCTAATCGGTCCTGCAACCTGTAATCATGCAAATGGCCCAGGTCTTCAGTGCAGTTCCAGACTTGCCAGCGCTAGGCTTGCAGGACTGAGTATGGAAAGGGGAATTGGCATTTGTGCTGGCACAACAAAGTTTCTGATGGTTATGGCCCTAAAAAAGCTTCTCTCCAAACAGATGCTTCTCCCAGGTTAGCTGGGAGGAGGAAAAACTCTTAAGCTTGCATAATACATGGCCCAACAAGTCCCTTAATGTACAACGTCATTCAGGAGCTTAGTGGATATATTAATATTTTCTGCTTCCAGATAGGCAGAGACTACCAAAATGAAGGAGTTAGACAGAAACCATGGCCCAAAAAACCCACAGCCAACATCTGAATCTGTATGTCCTAAGAGGACCAGCTTGGTTTGGGTCTTGGGAAAAGGCTAAGATCAAATCGCCCACTCTTCAGTTTAGCGTCAGCCAAGCCTGATGCTCAACCTTGGTCAGAAAGTCCGGTCTCCAGCAATTTCAGGTAACTCTGTAATAGTGGTTCAGTTCAAAATTCTGCCCAGGACAACTCCCCAGAAGTTGGCTGGGTGTGTTGTGCGCAGTGCACAGGGGGTGGTATAACAGTGAGGACACAAAAATCTTGCATGACTTACAACCATGTGCCACACCAGCCAGTGCCAATGGTGGCCCTTGGCCTCCCTACCCCTTCCCAGCCTCCTGCTGCCCACCACAAACCACAAAAACTTGTGTTCCCTAACATTGCCAGTGCTTTCTAACAAACTTAAGACTTTCAGCATGAAACAGCAAAGCCTCAAGAACAGCAATGACTAGTTTTGGTCACCCACATCCCAAGCAGACCCCAAACCTTTAGCTACTTCATGGCTGACATCTAACCAACAGGTTTTTGAGACCTTTTCAAGACTTGTGAAAATCTTGAAAGGCCTCGCTGTCATTCCAGTGCAAACCCAAAGGAGCTGTAGAAATTTCAGAATTTTCCTCAAACTGGAGCTCCTGTTTCCTATCCACACCAAGGAAGTCACAGCTGCCATGCCAAAAACGAGCGCCATGGAAATGCTGTGCATCACATGAAAGGAGTGGTTCCCAAAACAGCAGGAGGCTGTGGCTGAGTCATGAGATTTGTTCTTCTTGGAGATCTTCAAGCCCATTTAACCCAAATCTTCATTTCAGGTATTTTTATGAGGTCATTGCAAAGGCTCAGTCTTCAGAGGGAGATAGTAGGGTACCTGAACTATGTGTCGGTACGTGATTGGCCTCCATGGAGCAGTAGCCTTGCAGCGCACACGTAGGAGCTGTTAGATATGCTAATATGTGAACACAGGCCTCATCTTGAGATCTTCAAAGGGGATTAGAGCAGATGAGTCCTCATTTAGTTTTCCAGAAGAGCAGCAGAGATAAATCTGGCTGCTCCTTTGCAGGGTGTTAAAGGGGGATTTCCTGGTGGGTGGGTCTCCTCAGTGGGGTATTATTGTATCAATGGTGGGGCGGGAAGGAATGGATTAAGCAACTGGCAATAGGATATGGAGCCTTTGCATGTGCTGACAATGGATATAAACTGGGGAGGGTAGAAAGCTGTCAGTGGGCTACAGGAAATCAGGTTTGGTTCCTGGCTTATTCCTGGAGACCACACTATTGCTCTTGAGCTAAGCTCTACTCTTCAGAATTTCAGCCATGGCTCCCACGCTGGGTACGTCACCGGTGACTGGTGACAGGGCTTGGGTGTTGTGGACACTGCTGGAGCTCCTGGTGTGGAAGGCAGTCAGCCAGTTGGAGCTGCTGAAGTTGGGTCACCCATGCACTGCCCAATCCTGTCCTGCAGTAGAGCAATGCCAATGCTGGTAAGAAATGTTGTGTCCCACCCATAAATCACTCCTGGGCCTCGCCATCTTTCTTGAATATGTGTCGTTTTTCTGCTTTGTTTCTTGGCTATGGTGGAGATTTTGGTATGGTTTTCATCTAACCTGCATGCTTGGTCTTCTACTCTGGATAAGTATAGGTGCTACGGGAATCACCACTAACTTTGGTGCTAATGTGGGGGATTGGTGGAAACCTGCAGAGAGCTCAGGAACTGAGAGCAGAGCTGAGCAAACCAGAGCTGAGAGTGGGTCTCCGCTTCACCCTGGAGATGTGGTCTGAGAGACCACATCAGAGAGGGCCTGTCTTTGCCCTTATTTTTATGCCAAGTGCAATGTGCCAGTCTCTGAAGCTCAAAGTCCTGTTGACTAAATACATTTAACTTAAGAAGCAAAATGTCTGTGATCTGCAGCTTCCCACAGTCTCACAGAGCTGCTTAGAGATCAAGCACAGAAATGAAGAGCTCCCGGCCCATAACCCCGGCACAAAGAAGACTCATGCTTCACCCAGGCTGGTTAACCTCAGTTGGCTACGTCAGGTTAAAACAGTTTTTTAAGACAAGGCAGTTTGTGTATTAGTTCAGGTAAGCAGCTTGAGTTGAAGCTGTCAGGGCAGGAGTGGCTCCCCAGAAGTTCCTGAATCACATGTGGCTCTCCAACATTTTGCATGTGGTTCTTTGCCCCTGCTATGGCATGTGATGGGTGAGCCGTAGGGCTATGTTGCTTGGGGGCTAGAAGCCCAGTATCACTGGGTTCTATTACTCTGGGATATGGGCTTGCTTGCCCAGGTCAGCACCAGAGAAGCCACCATTGTCTTCTGAGGTGGTCCTGGGACACCGCTGCCCCACACTTCCTGACATACGTCACATGTGGCTCGTAAAGAAAACCCACCATCCTGCAATGGGGTTTATCCCACAATGTCTGATTCTAATCAGTGTCAAGCTTAGCTCTTCTGTTATTTTAAGTCAGACTACCTATCTCAGTTGCCCAGTCTGAATTAAGAACATCCTCCTTCTGGGAGGGTTGATAGAACCAAAGAAAAGTCTAAAACATTACCAGACATAAGACCAGATTACCAGACTAGCAGTCAGCCCCACAGCCTCTCAAATATCAGAAGACCCAGCCCTAGAGAGAAAAGCCTAATATACTTCCAGCTTCTGGTCAACCCCATTAGTGGTCAACCCCATAAAATAGGCAAATACGTGTAGTTAATAGTTCAGAGTGCTTGACGCAGTGACCTCATTGAGTTGCAACACTAGTGACTACAGCCTCTTTTCCAGTAGAGCTATAATGCTGATACATGTGTTTTTAAATTGCATCTATCCTACTCTGCAGACTCTGAATAACTATTATTTTGTAGCCAGCGCTAACGTGTGAGGCTTGTACCAGAGTTATAATGGTGAGTATGGCCATTTGAGCAGAGTATCACCCATTTATAAAGTATTTACAGGAAAAGTCAGGTTAAACACGGAGATATGTTTGGATACCGTAAAAAACCCCACAAAACCCATGGAAAACAAACACTTTTTTCACTTTCCTCATCTGTCCTTTTTGAAAAAACACTGGCTTTATGTCAGGTTGATTTAAAGATTTCAGGGAAGTCACAGTAACCTTAACATGAATAATCAACAAAAGTATTAATGATTGATGGGACAGGAATAGTCTGAAGGTTAGTGGTTGGCTTTGGTTCACTAAGTCACCTCTGATGTATCTAGGTGCAAGTGATGTGCAGATGCTCCACAGAGCTCCACAGAGCTCCAATCTATGTCTCTCAAGGTACATCTATGCCTTCAAATTCATCTGTCAAGGTATCTGTATCCAAAATCCAGTTAGGAAAGCAAAGTGAAAATATTGTCTGAACGGAAACGTCTTTTTCCACCAAAACCAACAGCACTAAAACACTTTTCCACCTTTTGTTTCTTCTCTTAGAAGAATCTGTGCAATTTCCTGTTGGAGCATCTTCATGACAGGACTCAGTGTTTATAATGGGGGAGAATGAGTCATGGATTTGGGGCTTATCTGTTGCAGCTCTCATTTTATAGAGCTGTAAGGCTGCTTTATGAATTTAGAGGGGTTCTTAGGAGAGCACTGCTAATACTTTGCTCTCAGTTAATCTGGATTTAGGCAGCCTGTCAGAATGAAGGAGTTTGGAGAGTACATCATGCCTAAGGCAAGTCAGAAGGGCCAGAAAATCAAATGAGCATATTATGGGAATTTCTGTTTTGTTTTAATTTTAAGAGTTGAAAATCAGGTGGAAAGACATCATAATTTTTTGTTTGACAAGATAAAATCCTTCTGCGTCAATAAAATCAAAGCACTTGAATATTCTATAAAATATTAAGGGTACAGCAGTGTGCTGCTTTGATAATTTAATGACTTTCTATTTTGACATAAGATCACATCAAAATAAAAATAAATAAAATGGCTTATTTTCAAAAATTCAGATGAAACTGTCTGAAATATGCAAAACAAACCAAGAAAACCAAAGCTGTGCATTTTTGCCTTGAAATTAAGAGGGTCTTGCAAAACCTCTCCATTTTGACGCAGCTGCCTTTTCTGATGGAAAACTGTCCCAGAAAATAAATAAATACATTTTTGACAACATATAATATCTCCTAGGTTGGATCCTGCGTGCCTAGCCTAAGGGGTCTCCAACTTTTTTATGGCTCCGGGTGAACAGAAATATCTCCTTGTGCCCTCCCCACCCATTCACACTCCCACAACCTCCCTGTGGCAATAGCTTCCCTGAGAAAGCAGCATTATTAGGAAAGGATAAACCATAATTATTAGCTATCATTTAATGTGATTTAGCACCTGGAAATAATGGAGAGGAAATTGTGCCAGATGCTTAGTCAACAAACTGCAGCCTACCAGGAAGCGTTCCATGAAGCATTTCTGCCCTGTCGATCAAACTTGAGAGCAACAGTCATAAGCAGGCCAATAAAACTACTTAAATTATGTTGCAAGAGCTGCAGGGTCCTACATATGACCTACTTTGGTATCATTCTCTTTGAAGTATCCAGTTGTTGCTGTGGTGCACTGTGTGGGAAGTGGAGATGCTGAGGAAGGAGGACCTGCTCCACTGTCTCCATCACAGCCAAAAGCAGAGCCACAACCAGAACCTCTCTTATCTGCCTTGCTCCCCATCACTGGTCCAGGCTGGGTCTGGAGAAGCCAGCCAAATAACACATACGCTTTGTAAACTGTTTTTCTTCTCTAGGAAGGGTGAGATGAGTAAAGATGAAATAAAAAGTGAAAGACACTCTCAATTCCTCCATCTGTACCCACTCCTGAGTTCCACCTCAAGCCATGTGGACAGCTCTGTGTTTCCCAGGGTCTGCTGGGCTCTCTGGCTTTCTGTCTGTGCTTTGCAATCAGTTTTAGGGTCACCCACAGCCAAAGTTCCAGAGTCTCCCTGAGGTTCACCATGTCACCTTCTGCTTCATAAAAATGCCTGCCCAAACCAAAACAAAGCCATGACAGTTTCCTTAAAGTCCTTCCCTAAAGCATATCCATATTGTGATATATCTATAACCCTCTTTATGGGCCCGTTCCACAGTGATCTGCTGTTCTCAACACTCCAGAAGCATTTCAGTGACCCTTGAGAGCTTGTTGAAGGTGAGCAGGAGACAGTACACCATACACTTCCCTGCTGAGTGTCTTGGGGTCTACATCACACAGTCTCCAGATACCTTGGCTTCACCCATCTTATGCTGTTTTTGCCAAAATATGTCAATGTGCAGCACTCCTGCCAACCCTGGAGTGATGGAAGTCCCTACTTACTTCATCTGGGTGAGTGACTTCATCACTCCCATGAAACTCTCCGATTCTGTGTCTTTCCATCTGCCAAGACTTTGAAGCCCTCAAAAGCCTGCTTTCCTCTTACTCCTGCTTTGCCCTCATGGCTCAGAATTAAGTCAACTGTTCCCTAGTCATTCCTATGAGCACATCGTTCACATGCACAACAGAAATCCAAACACAGCCAGAACAGTCCTTTGGAACCATCCCCTCTCCTGGTGGCTGACCCCTTCCTCTTTGTTAATCCGACGGACCTTCTTGGATGATGAGTTCTTTCTTTGAAGGAGGTCCTCCCTGAGGCTGAGGGAGCAAGGAACGAGAGAAATCTATTCATCAAGGTGCACGCTTCCTTCTGCAGCAGATCTTAGCAGGGAGCACGCTAACCCATTTCCTGCCCATAAGTGTCTTGGTTGTCTGCCCTGTCTGCCCTGAAGGAGACAGCCCCCTTCTCCCACTTTGCAAGCCCATAGCACGGAAAGAAGCATGGAGGGCATCTTTATTCTCCCTGTTTTTCCTCTTGCTGCCATGTCATGTCTGCTCGGGGAGGAACAGGAAGAAATTCTCCGCTTGTTATATGGGAATCCAATCAGATGATCCCACAGCCCCTCCTGGCCTTAAAATCCCTGCGTCTATTCAGCACTGCCAGCTCATAACACATCTCACAGGGAAGAAAAGCCACATTCACGGACTTGGATCCCCCCTCTCTTTGTCAGAAGACTTTGTTTGTTTTGGCAGTTTGGTGGGTAGGAGCCTGGGCAGACGCACGTCTAGCTCCTCCACCCTCGCGGACCTGGGGATGGTGCATCCCAGTTCAGCACCCATCCCATAGCGGTGCTTCGGGGCGAAAACCACCACGTCCCCTTCCCCCAGGCGCCTGGATGAAGGCGACCAAGCCTCCGCCTTCCCCATTTCCCTCCCTGGCTCCTGTCCAGCCGCCGAGGGCCCATTTGGGGCCAGGATTCTCCCGGGACAAAGGGATGCTAATCAGCTCCCTCTACTGTTCCCTTTTGTCTAGGACTAGCTCCCACGCTTGGACTTGGCACTCTGGGATGCGGCAGAGGGAGCTCCTTGTTGCAACCAGCCTGAAGCCCAGTTGGGGAATGCGATGTACCCAGCAGGGAGAGGGGAGGAAGAGGAGGGGGGGGGGGGGGGAAGGAAATAAATCTATAACTCTGCGCAGCCCGCTCCCTGCCAGCCCGTTGCATTGTGCGCGCCGCCCCAGGCAGAAGTTTCCAGTGCCTCCCGCTGCCGGGAGAGACGCCGCCACCGGTTTTGTAGCCACGGGCTGTCTTGTTCCTTCTCCCCTCCCTGATCCCCCGTCTCATGCTCCAGTCGCCAGGAAAACCTCCATGTCAGGGCTGACAGACGAGGGCTGGTGCAGTGGGAGGTAGAGGGAGCGCGGAAAGCGGAGAGGATCAGCTCCTGGCAGCGCTGCCATTTCCTTTCCACCGCTCTCCCGCCTTTGCAGCCTGTGTCTGGGTGTTGGCTGTTTACGGCTGTTTACCACGGGCTGTCTCACCTCCAGAGAACTGTAGAGATGCACAAGAACCAGGTCTTTATCCCGGCATCATTTTGCAGGTGGAGAGGTGATGAGGTCGGGGCGCCTCTCGCCGAGAAGCCCAGGTGACACCTGAGCCCACCCAACCCAAGCCGTGCCCAGCCTCCAGTTGATCCACCTGATTGTGTTGGGGATGGAAAGGCAAACGCAGCCAGATGTGATGGTCACCATAGTCTTCTGGGTGCTACTGTACCAGAGGGCTGCCCATGAACACCCCTGAAGTCACAAGAGGCTGAAGTCACCCCTTCTGATAGTGACCTGGCCGTACAGCAGCTCCAGCAGTAAGAGATGGAGCTCCTCTACTACCTCATTGGTATCCTGCTCCCAAAGGCTGAAGGACTAACACGTTGGCAAGCTTCCTCAGCATCTCTGTTTGCTGCCGTTGCAACTTGCAGCTCTTGCCAAGGCTCAGTAGAAGCTGCTAATCTCCCAGTACTGATGTGGGCTACAAACCAGATATGTGGCTGCAGCTCCTCTAGACCTCCCTAAACTGCATTTCCTCCCTGCTTCTGCTGCCTGCACTGAACTAAGGAGGTAACAGCCAGCTCAGAAATGCTGTAACCATGAATATGGACTGTTCTGTACCTGTGGGCTGGAACGTGGACTCAGGCAATGCAGGGATATGCTGGCACTTATGCCTGTCTCATCCCCTGCAGTAATCCCCAGCCCCAAGCTGGATTCACACTGACACTAAACACAACTGATGCTTCTCTCCTGAGCCAGGACCTGCCAGTCTTTTTCTCAGCAGCCTTGGCAAATCTCTGGCCTGCAGTGTTATGCATCTCGACGGCTGAGTGGAGCTTGCATAGTCACATTTTCAATCCTGATCCTTCCAGTTTCCTTCCCCATAGTTACAGGGTAGAGTTTGTAGATCTCCGTTGTTGATACCAGGGCAGCTGCCCAAATTGCCATTAGCGGAGAGGTAGACGGGGTGTGGTTGGAAATCAGATCCTCTTGGGAAGAGTTTCATGAGAGAGCAGAGAGTACCTCCTACATGTAACTAACCTCCTGGATGGATCAGTATCTTGTGGCTTTCTGCTCATGCCTTACTTTATTGCAGAAGTGGCGAGGTCTGATCCAGAACAGGGAAAGGGGGGGGAAGCATTTGGCACAGAGACAACTGAGATGCCAGAATGCCATCAGGAAGATATTATGAGGTCTGCTAAAGGTATTAATTTTAAATCATGCAAGACATCATGAGGTGGGATTAGGCCTGAAATAGGAAGGGACTGCCTGTATTCAGTGGTCCAGGAGATCCTTTTCAGTGCCTTGTCCTTGCATTAGTAAAATGGCCTTTCCAACAGAGGCTGGATGTCAGGGCTGCTTTCTAAGAGAAGAAAGATGGGGGGTGGGAGCTATTTGCCCCCAAACTGGGCCTCTAAGAAATGCACATGGAAGTCTGAGCCTGTAGCCCTAGGCTCCCTCTATAGTCAATGGAGAGAAATAAACATCTTGGTATGAATCATGTTATCCTGAGATAGGTGTCTAAGATAGGTCAGATGAATTGCTCTCTGGAGATGCCGATTGCTCTCCACTGACTACAAAGGGAGCCTGGGGTGACTAGCTCAGACTTTGACATCTAACTCTGGGAGATGAGATCAGCCCTATCAGAGAGCCCGCGGAGCGATATTGTTACAACACAGCAAGAAAAAATTACCAAGGAGACTTGTGTCTCCCAGGTATTATAACTGAATTTAAAAGCCTCGTTCCAATCTTGCTAAACCTGGGGGAAGACTCACATGGATTTTGCACAAGATGAGCTTTCCCATCCACAGCAGTAGCAGGGACAAAAGAGACAATCCATGAACACAGATATGTTTTGGCTTTCTTGAGAGAGATGAGATATGGGACTTATCCCCAAAGATGTAGAGCCCAAAATAAGCCTATCTGCAAAGGTAACAGTGCCAAACATCCCATATGAAACTGGATGCGACTTGAATCCCACCAGACAAATGGTGGGACAAATGAGCCAGACAAATGCCTGCTCTGCCCTTCATGTGGTCCCTGGGAGCAGGAGTCTTCTCATCAAGAGCCGGTCTCCCTGGATTCCCTCAGTGATTGATGGAGAAATGTAGAAACTTCAGGGTGTGAATAATTTAATCCTAACTGTCTACAATGCATCAGATGAATCATGCCCCAGAGGATCCAAGAATCAGATGGAACTCCCTTGACCTGTCTGACATAATGGACCCAAACTTTTGCTGACCCACTGCTCTTCTGCAGACCTCATTTTTAACTTTTTATAAAGTGTAAGTAACAAAGAAAGTGCTCTGTTCTAGAAAAGTTATTCTGAATGTAGCAAAAGAAAATATAGTAGCTAGTTGTCAACACCAAAGGAGTGTTGCATTAGAAATGAGGAGACTTGTAAAAGAGGCAAATAGATTGTCTATCTCTTGGTGGTATGTCAAAGCAACATGTCCTTTGGGAAGAGATGTCATAGTCAAATCCAGATTTTGGGTTCATTCCAGAAGTCTTGAGGTGAAATTCTCCAGTCTGCATCATGTAAGGATAATCTGACAGTCCTGGCAAGCTATGAACATGCAGTGTGCTCTCTACCTCAGGAAAGAAAGAGGCATTTGAGATCCAGAGATCTCATATCTCTTCCAATAATACACTGTTATTGCTGACCCGTTCCATTGCCAGATGGCCTTCAAGAGATAACTTGGTATCATTTTCTGAAGGATGCTTTGCCTTGTCTATAGGACAGCATCATCTTCAGAAACATCAAGAGTGAAGATAATAGTAATTCTTCCTGGTCTCCCTCGGCAAGATGACAAGGGGATCTCATCCCATCTTCTCCCACCTTGATTTGAATTAAAAGTGCTGGAAGGCAAGACATCTACCCAGTTTAGTAATGAAGCAATAAAGTGGTCTTGAATACTCCTTATTTCATTCTATGCTCATCCTGGTAACTGCACAGAGAGAAGCTGCATCAAAAAGAATATTTCTTTGCTGGACAGGAACAGGGTTAACCCAGGGAGACAGGAACAGTGGGTCACTCTGCCACTTCTGTGGCTCTTGTCATTTGCCTTCTAGCAGGGGTGACGGCCAACAATTATTTCCGGAATGAATTTATGCCTCGGAGCCTGTGCATCACCCATTAGGCTCTCATTTGTCCAGTGGGGAATTTGATATATGTCCTCAGAGGGCACATCCGACGGGCGCAGACACTTGACAAAGCAACGGGACGCGCGCACACCCGCCCCGGCTCCTTCCAACCCCCTCGCACGCCGGCAAACGCCCCCGACGTACAAAAAGGGACGGTGTGGCTTCCCAAGGTTGCACGAGTGTTAAACTCCTAATAAACAAGCCCCGTCGGCGAAAGCTGAAAGAATCTGAGCCCTCCCCAACAAAGCATTTAATCCAGTTTGGCGTCACCTTTGACATTATTAGGGATCGCAGTGACCCTAATCCAATCAGATTGATTAACTAAAGCGGAGACCCCATAAGCTGACCCCCCTCTGGCCTCTGCTATTTAGTCCTGACCAAACAGTGGGAGAGACGTGCCGTATTTACACCACAATGGGTCCGCGCTGAGAACCTGTTTCATTACAGAGCAACTTAAACTCCCATTACTCCATCAATGTATCATTCTTCAATAGTTCATTAAAAGCTGCTCCTCCACAATAACTATTAACCATTTCTCAGTCCAGCTGGCAGGTTTAAAGCCCCAGCCAATCTTTAGCAGAAGGAGGTGGGAGTGAGTGAAAGAAATAGATAGACAAGGGCTCCCTTTTTAAATTTAAACGAACTGGGGGCTTAAATAGTTTGAGGTAATTTACTTTTATTGAATGGGGGAAGGAGAGGGAGGAAACTTTTATTTTGACTTAATTATGTGCTGAGGTCCGTTAAAGAGACAGGGCCATGATAAACTTTTATTGTATTACTTCTCTTGAGATCAGTTCATATTTCTGCCCACAGGAGTTTCAAAGAGGGTTCGCACGGCATTGAGAGACTAGAAAATGCACCACAACTTAAACATCAACAGTGTCCTCAGTCCATAAATGTTAAAAACAGGGTGAAAGACACAATTTCCAGTAAATGCCACTTAAATTTCAGATAGAAAACACCTGTTAGGTTGCACAGTTCACTTTCTGTTGCCAGTGATGGCATCTCCCTCTACTACACCCTCCAAAGACAACTCAAAAATCTTCCCTTGTCTTTGGGAAACTGAAAGACACAGCAACTGCCTTACAAACTGCCAAACCTCTCAGGCAAGTGGCTGGGCACAAGCTGTGGCTAAGATGATCACTTAAAGTCGTGTGGCTAAGGCCATATTCCCCTCCACAGCTTCACAAAATACAGGTCAAGAAACAAGTGAAAACTACTTTTTTCCTCTAGAAATTACTCTGTAAGAAAAATTCAAGTGAGGGGTTCTTCCTGCTGTCCAGTAGTTGAGATTTGAATTTCTAGGAGACTAGAAATCATATGAACTGTATCCTCTTGTATATGACTGATAGACAGATAGGTAGGTTCAGGTAGAGAAAAAGAGATCAGGCTCACCTCTTTTCCTATATTGGCATCCTGTTCTTTGCATTCCCAAAAGTTTAGGATCCCCAGGTTCACCTATTTCCTAGTGCTTTGCAAGAAAGACCCAACAGTGGCACCTGTCTGAGTTTTTCCCCACGGAGCTGCACAGCTGCTCCTATGTTCCCAAGACCTCGGAGGAGGAGAAAAACCCCCTTCCAATCCCCCCGTAGCAATTTCACCTCCTGCTAATGCCTGAATCGTTCTCTATGCAGGTAGCACAGCCCAGTAAGGAATGTGACTCTTTTCTCTTTGAACAGAGAATATTTATCCCATGGCCAAGAAAAGGCAAAACTGAGTAACTGAATAACTGATCGGGCGACTTCTGCTTTTCATATGTCCTGAATGACATATGAAGAGCTAGAGCAATTTACAGCCAAGCCTGTCAAGTATCATCTCCAAAGAGCAACAGGTCTGGATCCCCTGAACATCACCATCCCTTTGTAGCTGGGCTCCTGAAAACCATTGCTGTTTAATATGCGATTCATTTTGCCTGGCTACGGAAATGTTAAAAAAGAAGTATACATAAATATAGTTTTAGCTAAAACAGGTGGGATTTCCTTCCATAAACAGGCTGATGGGGGAAAAAGAGTCTAGTTTCAGATGAGATATCAGAACATGGCTCTTAGCAGGACCAGAGTCTGGTGACAGTTTGGCACCGCTGAATCAAAGCTCAAGCCTAGCCCTGAATTAGCAATGAGAGACCAAAGCAGCAAGGGCAGCCCAGACAGTGAGGCAGCCTCAGTGAGCTTTGGGCCTAGAAAGTGTTTCCTGAAGGCATTAAAATCAGTCCTTTTCAATGAAAGAATTGCAGATAGTCGTGTAAGGCAAAAGGAGCTGCTTTAGCGACTACGTTGAGGGAGGATGGGGTCCTTATTGACTCAAACGAGAAGCTGAAGTTGGATCTTGGGTCACTTAAAATCCAGGCTGCAAAGGAGAGTTTTTCTTGCTTTCTTTCTCTCCTTTTCTCCTTCTCTCTTTTGGGGTAGGAGCTCAAATATGTTCCTACCCTGGGGGATCTGCCGCACAAGAATGCGACTGAGCTGTTTTTTTTCTCCCCCCTCCTGCTGTAGGTGAAGCAAAACTGAAGGGTGGTTTGATTCTCCCTCAAGGAACAACATTCTTCAGTTATGAAATCGTCCCAGCCTTCTTTCCCTCCCTGAGCCCGGCTATCAAAAGCCTGCACTCTCAAGCAGGGACAGACCCTTCGTGTCGACACCGCTGTGAGATAAGAGCGTTTGGCAGCTTGTGGGATCGGGGTTCCTTCGGTCAACGAGGAGGTGAGGATGGCTTTCCTCAGGCAAAGGGTTTAATTGCTACAGGAGGTGTGGAGCGTCTAATCCGAGAGCATCTGGGAGCACGACGTGCTCTGTGTGTCCTTGAGGACACCCAGCCTTGTGACAAGGCAAAGACATTGGGTTATCTGGCTAACCAACTTGCCTGCGCCCAGTGAATGATCTTTGGTAAGTCACACTGGGCTTGTGTGTATGGGAAAAATATCCAGTTTGGCTGTACTGGCCTAATTCAACCCAAGGGTGATGTACCCAGAAAGAGTGTTTTAATGGCATGCAAAATATGACACTTTGATATGGGCTTAAGTACACCACAGTGCAGATTTTACAGGCGTAATTATTCTGGGATGATTTCTCACTATTAAACCCAAATAGTGACACCAGCATTAATATTGTGCCCCAGCTCTCCAGCTCTAAAGGGAGAACCCCACAAGCTGAAACCACCCCTTCTCCTGCTGGGGGCATGTAAAATGCCTGTTGTGGCTGGTGGAGGCCCTGCCATGGTACAAATCAAGGCTTTGCTCTTTCTTGGCTGCCCGATTTTTCAAAATTCCCTCAAGAGGAAATGCCCAAGTCTCTTCTGAATAATGCAGCAGGGGAAAACCAAAGCCCTGATCTCCAGATGGAAAGCACTGGGAGAACGTGACCCAGGGTGGGTGTAGTTCAGCTACATAAACCAACTCAGGAGATTCCCCAAAACTATCCCAGGTGCTCCCTCCTCTCTCATAAGACGTCGAACTGTGCTACTCTGCTATTCCAGAAAAATTCCAACTCTCACACTGTTAGGAACCTGTAAATGTTACTCTTTTGCAAAATCAGAAAGAAAGAAAGAAAGAGAGAAAGAGAGAAAGAAAGAAAAGAGGAAGTCCAAGCCTATTCTGTTGGTGGTGTCCTCAGAGAAATCAGTCATGTTCCTGCACAGGTCTGCACAGGGCACCTGGACCTACCATCTGGGTAGGAATCAAATGCAACATGAGTCTGCCTCTTGGGCAAACTCCTTTGTGCTAAAGGGAAAGGCAGAGCTTGACCCAGACTTGCTGAGACCAGCAGGAGCCGGCTGGACTTTAAAAGACATGCTACGAGGGCAAAGAAGGGTAAAACAGTTCTTACAGGCTAAAATAGGCTCCTGCCAACTTGTAGGGAAAAAGAGCAGATACTCAGAGTTAGCCAAGTGCTTAAATCCCACTGCTTCCAACAACCTAGGGAAAAACATTTTGAAGGTCTCCCACTTAGATCAATGGGTGCTGTGTCAGAATTAGTTGCCTGAATTAGCACCCTGTCTTAATTTGACATGATCATAACCAGTGAAAGCAGAACCATTAACTGATGATGATTTCCTCAGGCCTTTGATCTTCATTGTACCCTATTATGGTACCAAAATTGATGTTATCTCATAAATCCAACCCCTAGGAACCACACCCAACAGCCCCTCATTTCCTCTCTGCAATCTTTGAGAGAACTGAAAATGTGGCATGAAGTGCCATGGGGTCAGAATAGGAGCTAGGCATCCAGCTTGACCACTGAAAACACAATGATCCTCCCAAGCCAAGATCATAGGATAATTCATGTTGGAAGGGACCCTGGGAGGTCTCTAGTCCAACCTCCTGCTCCAAGCAGGGTCAGAGGTGACCCCACTCTCTGCACACTCCCAAATGGGGCACTTCCAAGTTCTCTGGACCTGTGCAATCCCAGCAGTGGTTTGAGGTAGAAATAGTGGTTAGATGTGACTGGATGTCGGCTGTGCAATGGAGATGGTGGGTAACCACTCTCCTTCCTTTGAGGTGGCACAGGTTTGCTTGCCTTCCCTATGACAAGGCTTAATTATCCTCTTGTCTCTACAAAAGACCTTCTGGTTCAGGTTGGAAATGCTTAGATGAGGTCCTGGGCCACCAAATTTTTCCCTGCCTATGTCACACCTCCTTTATCAAGCTCAAGTACTGTCTCTGGCAGTCCATTTTATGTGGCGCTTTGTCACAAACAAATTAATTCACAGTAGGTTTCTCAAGATCTCTGCCACTACTACAACACGGATGTTGCTGTTGCCAAGCCCATAGAAATGCACTCACCTTTATCTAGCACGGGGCCAAAGATGGCTAAGCTGTCATTGACGGTCGTGCAGTTCCACCTCCTCCCTCGAAATTGGTGTTGGCATTCCTGGATCCCAATCTTTACCCCTTCTGCTACGCTGGGCATGATCTCCACATAGTTCCGACAGAAACGTAGCTGCTTGGGTACCAGTCCTGGGATGCTCCCGCAGAGGATGGGCTGAGTCCCCAGGGAGGAATACTGGTGACCAATTGCCAAGGACCTGGAAAAAAAAAAAACCACAAGGAAAAAAAGATGCTGTCAAGCTGGCTTTCATATTTGTTCTTGCTTCATAAGAATGGAGATGGAAGATCAACATCTGCATTTTCCTCTCCAGAAAATGTTCTTTCCACTGTCATCCTCCCTGCAAAATGATCTCACCTCTCTCCTGAAGTTCCCTACAGACCCAACAAGACCACCAACTTTGCCTTTAGTAACTTCCTTCCCTTTTCTTCATCCTCTCAAAGCCTTAGTCCATCATTGTGCTGTTTCTTACCAAAGATGCTCAGCTCACACAAGTAGTTTAGTTTGCAACCAGAGTGTCAAAGCCATGTTTCTTTATTTGAAAGCCAAGCACAACTGTACAAGAGCAGGTAGGTTTTGTAGGAAATTTTGGCAGCTGAGGAAATCCAGGGATTGCAAACTCACAAGCGCTTTAGAGCTACACAAAGTAATAACACCAACATTGAAGAAATGCTCCATGCTCCAAGTCTTTGGAAGGGGGACAACAAAAATGGACAACCGTCATACAACTCAGCAATGTGCCTTATATTTTTGAACCTTACCAGGTAACTTCTGTGCACTGAAACTGACCCTAAAGACTCAAGCAGTTTGGACCTTAAGAACTTAAAAAACCCAGGTCTGAGCTAAACAGTGCAGGAACACTGCATAAACTCACTACTCCATGAGGCTTACGTTTCCTGTGCTGTGGAGGAAAGGGGGTGGAGGTATATCCCTGCTGGATAAGAAAGAATCAAGGGGAAAAACTCTCCTATGGCTTAATATGAGTCCAATATCAATGCTATTCCCATGCGAACTCGTTCCCAGAAACATTCACACATAGGTACAGGTGAGTTTGGAGCCACGGCTGGCATATTGGTAACCTCCTTGAAAATACAGTCTAGAAAAGATTTTCTACTGTTTGCCAAAGCATTTCCACACCTGCTTAATCCAAGCATGTGCTTTGCAAAGCTTAGTACTGGGACGTTCTAACCCGGATGAAATGTTCTAAAAAATAAATTATTAAAACGGCTGTCAGCATCCTTCTGGATATTAGTTTAGCACATTTTCACTTTAAGTTCACATCAGTGTGAATTTGGGAATTTTCAGATGTGAGGTTCTATTTTCTCAAAACAATGCGAAGTTTTCTGTACTGTCACAAGGACGTGGAGAGCCTGCTTTGCCCATCAATCTATAAATTGCTTTGGTTAAAGGGAGGAGAAGGAAATTAAAAAAAAAACCAAAACACCAACAAAACTTGAGTGTAAATCCTGTGCTCAGCCAAATGGAAGTCTGTTGAAAGGAGTGTCCATGAACCATTAAGTTGGTTGAAGCCTTAGAGACAAACAAGTCAGCTATGCAGAGAGATCAGCAGATATGTAGCTAATTAGATAGATTTTTAAAGTGATTTTACTGGTGCTTCTAATAATAACTTTGATTACTAAAACTGAAGGGACTTTTAGAGTATAATTTCCTTTTCTTCTAATTAAATCTCTTGATTGGCTTTTCTTCTCAGAATTAATGACAAACAGAAACCTGCCTGGGCAGTGTGTATTTCTGTTTACATTCATTTTTCTATGTGGTTTTCATTTGGGAACATCCTGGTGTCTTAGAATTATCAACAGGGCAGTCAGGGAATAAGCCTTCACACTTGCTCTTACAATAAAAAAAGTACAAGAATTCTATCATTGCTGGAGTTCACAAGAAAATTAGCTTGACTTCAGCACTTCTCTGGGCTAGGATAAAAAACATTTCAATATGTCTGTCCTTTTTATGGGAGAAGGGTACTTGCAGTGCTCCCTTCCTGGTGAGTACCTGGTCAAGATCAGACAGGAATAAAAAGGAGGTGGACATTCAGGAGATCAAATACCAGGGGATTTTAGGCTGAAAGTGGCTTTGCTAAACACGCATAGACTCGGCTTTGCAAATCAGTCCTTTCCAGGCAGATGAGGTATAGGAACATCCATTTCTGGATCCCAAATGGTTCTAGGTAGGAGTCTAACACCAAGATAATCAGCTCAGCCAAGACAGTGCCATCCAAGACATCACCCAGTAAATGAACTTTAGATGGGCAAGGTAGAGGGTGCCTGGGAAAGCAAAGGGCTTTCAGCTGATTTCCTTAGATGCCTCTTTCCACCTCATCTGCACTTTTAGGAGAAGATTGATCTCACCTAACATTTGAGGACAATTCATCCTACCCCAGGGAGGGAATATGAGACAAGTAGCAACTGCCCTACAGAAGTTCCTCTCCCCTTCCATTGCATTAAAAGAGGGTGGAAGGCAGCTCACTTCAACCAGAAACCATGTTCATCTCACCTACCTTCTGATATCTGCAACCCAGACATCTCCAGCTGATCTACTCACCCCAGCCTGCTTTTGTAATCAGTCAGCGGAGAGAAACAGGCACTTCTATGGCACGATTCATCTGCCTTATTTTAGATGTCTGCTTTGGGATGAGGTGAATCATGGCCTTGCCTCCATTGACTGTATTGGCTAGACTATCAAGACAGCCTGGGTGACTGGTTGAGTGGGATATGTCTGCCCTGTAAAATTCTCCAGATGAATCATGACATGTTACCTACCAATCGGGATGGCTAAGTTCCTTGAAAAAGTCCCACCCAGGAAAGCTGAGTGCTGTGTCTAAGTCCGTGCAAAGAGCTCAGCTGTGGGAAGGAGGCAAGTTCCTGCAGCAACCTGCAGGAACCCACAGGAGAAGACCAAGGAAAGGACCCATCAAGCCCTATCTAAAGTGGCTTGATGTGGGTTTTGTTGAGCTTTAGATAAATTCGAGGAACAACTAGTGGCAGAAAAGCACCTGTGAAATGGAGCCCATGCCAAGCCAAAGGGTGTTTGCACTTTGACTGCACTGTGTACATTTCTGTTTCACTGTTAAGTTATAAAACACTGCATCACAATTTCTGGACTAAAGGCACCATGTAAAACACTGTCTCAAGCTTCAGAGGACTTGAGTGTGATGCCTCTGTGGTGCTGTTGGGAATGCGGAGTCTTAGGGTGCCACATCCCCAAATCTCAACCCATTCAGCCTCCTGAGGACTGGGAGCTAGCAGGTACTCACAGGTGCCAACTTTAGGCTCGGGAGCTACACGGTCCTATCTCTGTAAATGGTGGGGAGAGATAGATGCCTTCAAGGAAACCTCCAGAAAAGACCACTAACTTGATTGCTCTGAATCATCCCTCAGAGAATAGTTCAGCCATTGACTATACAGGGAGTTCAGGACATGGATATTTTCCAGTGTCTAAAGCTAACTTTGGTGGAAACATCTGTAGAGCTTGTTCCCACATCAACAAGAGTCACCGTCACCCTTCCCAAAGCTTTCAAAAGTGCCTCGTCCAGTTCCCAGCAAAGACAAAGTATCCACTGAGATAGAAACAACCTGCTGTAGGCTCCATCCATCATGTTGTGAAGCCAGGAAGACTTTCTTGAACTATTTCAATAGGACCTGGATGAAGCTTTAGGATTCGAGTCTCACAAACTTTAATTTATGCGAACAGGCAAACTCACGCCTGTCTCTATGGTTTTTTTGGTGGTTACTACAGTGGTAGAGTGAAAATGCCAGTCATAAGAAGAGGAGTTTATAGGTTGGTGCCCTCAACTATTCGTTTCCGTTGCTGGGAAGATCATCCGAGATAACAAAAAAATAAAAACATGTAGAAATACTTTTAATTGCTTTTCACACTGCTCCCTTCTCAATACAGAAGAGAAACAGTCACACCTTGCTTTGATCTGTGTTACAGTCTGGAAAGTTTAATCTGCAAAAGACAATCTCCAGCAAGAGCCTTGTTCTCAAGGCGTCATCAGGCACTGAGACAGTGTAATGCAAATTTGGCGTTTCATGGAGGAGTGTGTAGTCACTTGACTTTCCACTGAAGATACAGGGTGGAATCTCAAAACACCTCTCCATGAACAGTGCTTCTGCTGTTAAACAGCTAAGCGGAGTCCTCCTCCTAGCTCACTGGAGTATGATAACACCTATCAGAGCACCCTCTTTTGGTCTCTGCTTCCAGCTCCCAGGTGTAAACACTTTCTCTCTCGAGTCAATTTATCTTTAGGAGAACCAAGTTCTTTCAGCTTCCTGTCATTTTTATTGATCATGAGATATGAACCTTATGAACCTTCCAACCTTCCCCTCCCCCTAAAAAAGCAACAACAACCCAACAAGTAAAGCCTTCAGAAAACATTGAGAAAGTCTATAAAGATCAGAATCTCATTTCAGTGTTACTCAACTCTCTAATAGCTCTGATCATTCATTTTTTTTCACTGTTTTCAATGATTAAACCTGTCTTTTGCATTTTCCACTCTCCTGTGATCTGCTTCTAAACTATCTCCTGCATGTGGGTGATTTGGAAAGTGTGGTGTCGACAAATGGGCCAAGTGTTGTCTGTTGTGGTCTAACCAGGCATCATCTTCAAATTTCTTGAGCACCCACGCTTCCGGGATGCATTGACATTAGCCTCTCCTTTTTCACTGAAGAATTTGTGAAGCACTCAGGTTTACAAAAACACTTATCCTCAGAACAGGTACAGCTCATGTTTGAACCAAGGCAAAGGGTCAAAAAGCTGTTCTTTTTCAATCCAATGAGCTTTTTCTTTCCCATTAGCTCAGGAGGACACATGAAAACAGTGTTCTGTATGTCCGCAGCCAAAGTTCTTGGCTTATCTTTAAGCCTTGCATGCCCTGAAGTGTTTAATTCAGCCTTCAGTGAGAATTTTTCTGTGCCAACACACCTAGAGAGCTCTTCATTTCCCTTATCTCAATCTATCTGCTCCTTCAGCAGAGCCGTTGTAAATAAGTACCTGGCCACCTTCTTAATAAATTACATGTACCCTCCCTCTTGGAATGGACAACCCAGCCAGTTTATAAGGAAGAAATATGCAGGAAATATATGCTCATAGCTTTTTCAGGAAAACAGAAAGCTTCAGTTCTGGATGACCTTGCTGTACAACACCACTCTACTGACTTTTCAAGGTCCCTGACTTCTCAGTATGGCTGTCAAAAGTCCTTGACACATCAGTAGCAGCATGTAGAGATGGGTACATCTACGTGCTTTTCCTGAATTCTGTTCTTCTTGAACTCTGTAGGAGCTCTGTTTTGCTATTCACCTTGGAGAGGCCTTTTGCTGGCTCCAAGTGCAGTTGAGAACTTCCTCAGCGGATGTTCTTCTGGGGTCCCCGACACAGGTAAACTAACTGCATTTGTTCAGGTTGTACAGCAAGAGTGTAATTGACCCAGGATAAGACCCAGAGAGCACTTAAGTCCCCACTAAATATTGAACTGAGCAATAGCAGTCACTTTGCTCCCTTTGCTTTACACAGATGCAAGGTGGCAGCCAGTCCTGCTGCAGAAGTTAAGTCAAAGGTTGTCCATCTGTTTATAATAAAGTGGATTTATGTTCATTTGCATATATCCAAAGTTTTCTTTCATGCTGCTCCATTTGCATAGGATCCCCTAACACCTCCTACAAATCCTTTCTCATAATCTGTGCAGATCTCCAGAGGTTCACCTCATTCCCTTTTCCTTTCTCACTCATTTTCTCTGCCTCTTGTTGGTGCCACATCTAACTCTTTGAAGAGGAATCTCAGCCATACTATGGAGAAGGGGACAAGTTGTGCCCTGAAAAAGATGTGCATCTAAAAAAGATGCATGCTCAGAACACAGCCTTGGTGTTATGACACTGAAATGTGGAAATGAAGAAGGGTGGCTGGAGAAGTCTTTGAATGTCCTGTCAATCTATAAAGAAAATCCAGCAAAAGTTGTCTCACATCTCCTCATACTAGGCCAGAAGGGCTCACAGGCAAGCTGCTTGCAAGAGATGAGTAGACAGACCTTACTCCATCCTGCAGCATCAAAATTAGAACCTCTGTAGTGCCCTACCCATAAGCCTCCACGGGCTGCTAAGGTTGAGCAGCATGACCTTCATGCATCTGAGGATGCTTGAAGACACATTTGGGGAGAACTGAGCTACTAGGAGACTGTGAAGTTTTACAAAAATGGAGACAGCTGTGCACCTGAAAGTTCAAGAGACTCATGGGATAGGATCTCTAAGTCAGCCTTGTTTCAGTTCCCACAAACCCTTGTCACACAGGGCTGGCACACACCAAGCTATGGTGCCCACCTAACGTGGACAACTAGAAGGTGGGAAGGATACTCCAGAACATCTCACCCAGAGCTAAGGACCAAGCTTAGGAGATGTAATTGAGCCTACTATGTCTTCTCTTACACCCCTATAGCACACCTCAATTCCCAGCCTCCATGAAAGTCTTCTGTAGAGTTGAACTACCAGCCCAAAGACCAGGTGGAAAGAGAGGCAGAAAAAAATAATAGATCTACATTCATCTAACGGCATTATTTTTCACAGAAAACCACTGATATTCTAGCATATGTTGTGATTATTTTTCTGTTTCCCTAAGAAAATGAAAATAAAAACCCAGAGAAGGTTTAGAATGGAAAGAAAGGAGATGGAACTTGCCAAACCCCATCATTTTAAATGGAAAAGGAAATCATTCTGCGTAAGTACCTCCTGGATGGAAATGCTTTTCTTCTATGGCATAAAAGTATCCCAAACCCACGCAATTGCAAAATATGGACAATAATGTAATTTTTAATAATGTTTTAGTAGAAAATTTGAAAGCCACGTTAACGAAGATCAGCAAAGCAATAGGTTTAGCTCTAGAAACATGAATCGAGTAACTGATTATCATGAAAAGTATTTTTTCCATTTGAGGGGTTTGTTTTGGTTGTGTATTGCCCAGTAATAATCAAACCTAGGCCTAAGGAGTGTAACGCTAATTACAGAAGTGGCATATTTTAATAATAATTCAGAAACTATGTGTGTCCATAACACATGGACAGTGGGGGCTTCACTTTTTAGTCTCTGAGCATCTGGCTATTGACAGCACCTCTTAAGAGGTTCACAAAGGGAGCTAAGAATTCTAAGCCTGTTAGACAGATCAAATTCACTGTGAAAGCGTCTGTCCTTCCAGAACTCTTTTTTCTTGCAGTCTAGAAAAAAAAAAAAAGAAGACTGAAACCTACTGGATTAACTGTTCTTTCCACTCCTCTTGTTAGATATCTCTTCTTTCATCCTGAAGTAGAGCACAAGAGCTATATTTAAATTATTTCTCTTTTCCAGCCCAGAAAGTATGTACATAATCTTGTGGCTGGGTCCAATCCTGCAAACATACAGGCATGGAGGTAGCTTTTCTCCCATGAATAATTCCATTACCCTTGCCCTGCATTAATAATAATGATGGTGATGATGATGCAGCATTGTATTTCTCTAGCACCTTTCATCAGAGGATCTCTAAGCGTGGGACTCATCTCACCCGACTTTGACCATTTAGAAGTTAGGCATCTCGGCCAAGTTAGCTGTCTACCAGAGTCCATGGAGCAAGATCAGCATCTCCAGAGGGCAATTCAGCCCATCCTAAGATAGGTGCCTCAGATAGGTGGGCTGAATCACACTGGAGATGCTTAGGAGGCGGCACTGGCTGTGGAAAAATGATGAGGATAAACTAGACACCTTGTTTTTAGCAAGCTAAAGGTAGGGACCAGGAATCTCACCCTTTTTAGCTGAATCTCAGAGGGCTGGTAAGAGGATACCAAGGAAAGTCTTTGCTGGGAGGTAGGTGGCAGCTATCTCTAATGTGGACCGTGGCAGTTTATTTATGACACCCAATAGTACTTTGGGTCTGGATTTGGAAAATAACATACTCGATGGCAACTTTGAGTGGATGCTAAGAAAGTAGAGTGTAATTATCTGCGTTGAGGTTTGGCCAGGACAGTGAATTCCCACAGGAACTAAGGCACACCACAACACTCAGCACCTTCCACTCTAAGTGCAAGAGATGTTTCTTTGACTTTGTCTTCCCTTAGGATCTACAGAGCAGTACAGAAGAGGAGAGAATATGAGTAGTAACAATCTGGTTCCTTGCAAAAAGTCTCAGGAACTCTTTAATTACCCCAGGCAATTAACACCTCTGTTAGACATGTCATCTGAAAAACAACCCATCCAGCAGAATAATGGCCCCTCAAACCATGTTTTCAAGCCTGGCTCTGGGATGCAGTGACCCTGATATTCTTTCCATACCACATCCTACGTCTGGGGCTTCTCCCTGGAGGTCTCCTGCTGAGATCTGCCTCCATCCAGCTCCATTTATCTTATAAGATTTGCCAGGATCGCAGCACAGGGTATTAGAGATGTATAAGCCTTAACATTTTAATCTGCCACCTACACGGCAGTTTATGAGAGCTGTAAATCTCGTGGTTAAAATGAACTCATCTAATGATATTGCTGATGGATAAATTTACCTGGGACGAGGAACAACAGTTACTTGCAAATGAAAGAAGAGTAATTTAAAGTTTCATGTAAACACCTTTGCTGTCTTACTTCTGACTTCTCCCAGCCTAACCCCTATCAGGGTTTCATGACAAATGGAAAGTATGCATATATGTGTGTGTTTGCCATGCAACGACTGGCTGGCCTGCACGAGAACCTGCCTCTTCCTACCCAGTAAAATGCTTAGGTACCTTGGGCATTGGAATCAAGTTTTAGATGAAAATAGATCAAATTTTCTGGGTCAGGTGTGCTAAATTAGTGGAATGGAGTGAAGAGAGATGGCAACGTATTAAGCAATGAAAAATGCCTACAGTATTTAAAGATATTTAGACTCCTACTATGAATTTCAATAATAATTAGGAGTGTGGCTTGTTTTAACCCTCCTAGTTCCCCCCCACCCCCAAAGCATCCCAACTTGAACCTTTTTTAAATGATCAGCAATATAAATTACATATTGTGGTTTCAAACCTCTCATTAATGCTCATCCCCCTGAATTGAGGTCTGTTCTGGGCTATGTCAGTGCTAAATACCTTGGAGGACTGGGCTCAAAGACCTCAGATCCTTGCGAAGATTGGATTTGGACTTCTAAATTGCTTAAGTGCTTAAGTGCTTGGGGGAATTTTATCCTGAAACTCCTTAGTGATGAAGCCAATTTTGAAATGAGAAGCATGGATGGAAAGCTCCGTCACTGTGGTGTTCAGGTAACCCAGTAAGAACACCACCATTTTCACTGTCCACTGTTCTAATACAGCAAGTTACTTACATTTCTCACCCTTTCCTCCAAGAATGTATTTTGAATATGCATTTGGTCACGCTATACACACACACACACACACACACACAACCCTCACTCAGTTGTGCGCACACACACACACACACACACGACTGCGAGTTCCTTCTTTGGCTTTCACTGAGTCATCAGGCTCACCAAATGTGTGAACTCACGCTATAATGTTCTCCCAGAAAAATAACAAATTGATTTCATTTTTACAGGCTACAGCATGCTATATAATTGGAGACACTGCCTTGTCAACTCAGACCGGTCTGACCCGACCAGAGACATTGCTTACAGCTGTTTACGGAGCCATAAAGTTTCCTCCTCTTTGTTTTTCCTTCCTTTTGCACTCTCTCTCTTTTTTTCTTTTCCCTTCTCCCTCTAATGAATCCTACAGCTACTTTTTGTTCTGGTCATAAAATACTGTTAAGGAAAATGCAGGAAACCTGGATTTAGAAAAGCACTTCAGTCTGTGCTTGGAGTTAACACTGTAATCAATGGGACTTAAGCACATATTTAAAATGAAACATGTGTTTAAGGACTTTTATTGCACCAAGACAGTCAGTAAGGAAATTTCTGTTACACTTGTGTGTGCTTTTTTTTTTTTTTTTTAATTATCGATACCAAATTAGAGGATTTGATTGAGCAATCCCAGGGACTGTTTCCTTTTTAGACCCAGAGCACAGCTCCAGTTCCATCAGGAATTTTGCCATTTCTTATTGTCACTGTGTCCAAACCCTGATAATCTGAGGGTGAGCAAACTCTGACACTACCTTATCTACTCTACTGAAACTGCCAGTTAGGACTGGGCATGTTATTTTTTTTTACATAAATCTATTTCCTATAAAATTACAAATATATATACCCCCACCCCCGAAATCTTCTGAGTATTTTTCACATATCTATGTAGTTTGCCACATTTGCCAAGCACTCAGAATAAGTTTGATTTTTCTGATGATTGTAAAAATGCAGTTTTATGGAGGGCTGTTTTGCATACAATTTTACTTTGTGTAAAAATCTTTTATGTTTATCTTAAAATGCTCAGAACCTCAAAACTGTAGTGAAATATTTTGGTTTCTGTGGAAAAAAAGAATTTCTGATCAAATGCTTGATTTTCCAACCATGAAAAAGATGCTTCCATTTTGAACTACTGAACTGAAAAGAAAAAAAAGGTCCCAAACCTGAAAGAGCTTTTCATCTAGTTGCACTATCCATCAAAATCCCATTTAATTACTTTGCAATAAATTATGGTTGTGCTTCCTTTCATATCATCCATTCCTCACAGAATCTGCTCCTCCTTTGGTCTGAAATGTCACAAAACTCATCTCATTCAATCCCTCTGAAAGGCTCAAGGACTGATCGATACTGAATCAACTGTTCCAAAGTCATGCATAGATATAAATCCATTTTACCCCCTCTTTGAGGACCATTTCTGTACACAGGATGGCCTTAGGATTAAGGAGAATATTTATATGGATCTTGGTCCAAACGTGTGGGAAAGAGACATGAAAGTCAGTCAGGAAAGAAAAATTTTCCTCCAAAAACTCACTGAAGATTTTCAGGTTTATATTCTTCTTTTTAGAAGAAAATTGAAAGGAGCAGAAGGCAGAGACCTCCTTAATTTCTCCTTCCATCTGTTTTGGAAGGGCTGCATCAAAAGGTGACCTGTTGTTAGACAACAGAGGATCCACATGGAGGAAGGCCATGAGGAGCACCCCAACCCAAAGGGAAGTCGACACCTATTTAGAGTTCAATTCTTGCAGGGCTGCCATGAGACAAAAGCTCAGACTTTTTTTGCTGCTTATAAAACTATTTTTTAAAATGAAAGGGCAATTTCTGCTGCAACAGAACAACTGGAGGTTTTTTTTTTTTTTGCAAAGAAACTACTTTGCATGGGAAAAAATCCTCATGGCTCCTTGACATGTTTCAGCTAGATCTCAGTAAAATTAAGGAGGCACAGACTGATGAGTCGCTCAAAGGTACAGGAAAAATGCCAGTGTATGTCCTGGCATTTGTATACGCTGTGTGAGAGAGAAAAATTCTCTCTCAAAGATCATCTCTCACAACAGAAAGAATTAACAACAGCAATAAAACCTGATGCAGAGAAAGAAGATAAAGATTTAATTTGCTTTACAGCACTGACTTTTCCCATTGTTTGCAGATACCTCCTGGCTACTGAAATGGTTGCATTGGGTCTCCTTCTGCCCAAAATTTATTCTGGTGTGAATGGAACAGGCAGGGATGTTTCTGCCATAAGGCAGCTTAATTTTCTTGGACTGCTAAGCAAAACCTCTCAATTTCTTACATCTATGGCAATTACCTAACATTAAGTTAATCTTTTATAATCTGCTTTTGAGATGGGAAGTCCTATGTATATGTAAAGTGAATCTATACACAACCAGCTTGCTTTTCTTAGCCAACTTCTGTGGAATCTTAAGCAACAGGCCACCCACTCCAAGGGTCTTCAGACCCTAGTCAGAAAAGGGGGATTTGGGTGGAAAGCTCTTCCCATGTTTTGAGTAACCAAGCAACAGACCCAGTCTGATTTCCTACAACACGACTGGAGAATTGCAGCACCATGTGTGCATCATCAGACCACGCAGAGAAGGATCAAGCTTTCTTCTCCAGGCTCCTCTCCCTAAGCTTGCTGGAGTTTGGTGTTTGCACACCAGGAGCTGTGGGTTGAAGTGCTTCTTCCCCGAGTGACTCAGCAGATGCGGTGCCTTGATGTTCCTCAGAAAAACATAACTGTTCTCCAGCCTTGTAACTTCTCGGTGTGATTGGTGACTCAGTGCCTGGCTGGAAAAAGGCTGGTGGTGGTCAGGCTGATGAACAGGGAAGAAACTCGGGTGAGGGAGAGGAAGCGTGTAGGAGGGGTAGGATTTGGAGGAAAGAAAGTGGGTAGGAAGTTTTCCTTGGAAGAGGAGAAACTAACCCAAATATCTGACTTAGAAGATGAACTAAGATGCTGGGTGAAGAGCAAAGAATGATTGCAGTGGGCTCTTTTCCCTGGCTGGTGAGGGTAAATGACCCTTGGGGCAAGGAGACTCCTGCAGGAGGACTCTCGGAGGGTGGCAGCAGCCAGG
Organism: Tringa tobata; assembly: GCA_033628505.1. Lineage (NCBI taxonomy): Eukaryota > Metazoa > Chordata > Aves > Charadriiformes > Scolopacidae > Tringa > Tringa tobata. The sequence continues at coordinate 152,732 of JAHREE010000494.1, forward strand.
AGCCGCACCTGCAGACCTCTCTGTGCAGCATCGGAGCCTTAATGATTTCTTTTCTGAAAGTGGCTGGGGAAATGCAGACAGGCTGCCAGATAGTGATCAGCTCGCGGAGGGGTGATCACTATTAGGCAAAGATACCAGCTTTGACATGCAGCGAGGGAAGCGGCCAAGAATTTGGGAAAGCAATCCCAGCGTTCTGCTGCAGGTTCCTCTGCCAAGATACCTCCTGTGTTTACTTTAGAAACCAGAGACGAGCCCTCCTCTTCATAATAATAATAATAAAGCTGCAGGGTCACTCGGATTCCTTCCAGCTTGGATTTCTCCTCGTTTACCTGCAGAACCCATGCACCAATGTATCTGGGGGATTATGCAATGTTAATAATTAGGTTTCACAGGAGATCTGATCAGTGACAATGGGAGGCTGTGGGAAGGAAGCTCCACCAGAGAAAATCAAATCGACCCATGGATCTCATGTGGAACCTGTGGGCCTTGGTTGTGTCTAAGGAGCCTGAGTAGCCACAGGGACCAGGGACCATGGAGTCCTCCGCAGCTGGAGCTCACTGCTTGCCAGAAAGCTGCTCTCATTCATGTAACAGAAGCAGCTCTGTCTCCAAAGAGCTGCAGGAGCAATCAACCAGACCCCTCACTCTCTAGATTTTGCCTTTCCAGTGCTCACAGATCCTCAATACCTAGTGGTGTCTATTGTAGCAGTGAAAGACACAGAAAGTCTGCAGAAATATTCCCTTACATTTAGTACTGAGTCAAAACCTTAAGCTCTGGATGCGATTGTGCAGAAGTCCTCAAAGGCCCAAGCCCCCCCAAAGCTTTCTGTGTGTTTCTGTCCCATTTTTGGGTTTAACCTGCTAAGGTTTTATTTTTTACTTTAAAAAACTGAAGTATTTTGTTGCAGTACAAGTAGCCTATTTTTCACGTTCATTCTAATTTTTCATTATAGTCCTGCATGCATTAGAACACTGAAAAGTAGAAATCTAAAGGAAAGGTTTTGACTGGCCAGAAATATTTAACTGAACCAATCACTCAGAATTTAAGCAATTTTTTTTTATATTAATAAATAAAGAAATTTCCAGCTGTTCATACTGTCTGGAAAAGAGAAAGTTCGGTTTTCAAGGATTTCAAGGAACAACATATTAAGTGGTATTCACATGCTACAGCTACTATCTTAGAAGGCTCTGCACAACTCTGGGTTTTACTACAATGCTCAACTAATTAATTAACAGAACTCAGTTTCACAGATTTCACAGTTTTTACCCCATCCCTGGAAACATTCAAGGTGAGGTTGGACGGGGCTCTGAGCAACCTGATCTAGTTGAAGACTTCCTGGCTCATTGCAGGGTTTGGAGTAGTTAGCCTTTAAAGGTTCCTTCCAACCCAAACCATTCTGTGATTCTGTGAAATTTTCATTGAGATTCAGAGATTAGCAGGAAGAAGGGATCTGCTATTTCATACAAAGCTGGAACACCTGGGGATCCAACAGAACAAAAATGCAAGGGTTTTAAAGGTTTCTAAGAACTTCATCTAAAGGACATTAGTCCATTGATAACCAACCAGAAGGGTAAAGAGGAAGCTTTATTTGGAAAGAACAGCCTATTCCTTAACTGCAATGCTGAAAATGGCAATGGAAGCAAAACCATGAACACAAGAACATGTTTATCCTTGATGCCACCATCAGATGTTTTCTGCCTTCTGTTCCCTTCCCTTCCTACCCACGCAGAGACACACCTATTGACACATCCTTGTCTGTGGAGGCACGATTTACAATTTCTCTGCTCTGGTGCACCCAAGCATTGATCAGAAACACCGAGTGCCCTCAAGGAACTCTTTCTTACATCTTTTTTTCCTGCTAATACTGCTTAACAATATTTGGAAATAAGAAGCTTAGAACCAGGTGGGTCAAATTTTCAAAACTTGGGGAGGTATTTCAAGACATGGGAGGGTCAGCTTGCTTGACTGACAGGGGAATCTTACACCCTTCCAGCTACACTTGGTGATCCTACTTGACTCCCAGCTACCACTCCAAAAGGGAATAGGTCTTTTTCTGTAGGACCTGTGTGGTAGCCCCACTTGGGTGTCTCAGGTACCATCAGAAACCTACAGCAGAACTGATGTGACCCACTCAGCTGGGAGGTAGATACCCTATAGAAGGCTACAGCACAGACCTGAGCTAGGCATCCTATGTTTCCTACGTGTCCAATGGGAAGAAAAGGGCAAAATTTGGACACAAGTAATTTGGCCTAGTTTAGATATCTATTTCAAGGTGAAGTCATGTGTTGGACTCTACCAGCTACAAAAGAGTTATACCTCAGGTGGGACTTACTGACACTGTAGCTGTTTAGTGAGATGAATCCCACCTTGAACTCAGGATAATGTGGTCAGGTGGTAAACAAGAAGTTTGCATTCACCTCTACCAAACCCTATGGCCAAACAAAGACCTTGCTCTGGAGGAGTTCCAGAGAGACTTGCTAAGAGGAGAAGGGCGGTTGCAGTGGGGTAAGAACTCCCTCCATGGGAAGTGTCACAAATAGAGGACAATCCCAAAAGTGTAGGAATTCTGCTGACATTCTTCAGCAAAATTAGCTTCTTTCTTATGACTTTGTCTCCAACAGCACTGTAATCTTATTGATTCATCAATGTATACGCTTTCCAAGCTAGGCCACCTATTATCTCGTCTCTTCTAGACCACTGGCCATTGCATATTGGAGGAAACCCAGCAGCTTTTGTTCAGCCGAATCACCTCCTTCAGAAAGGTACCCAGTCTTGATCCAAAGATATCCAGAGATTGGGAATCTACCAGTTCCCCCTGATGGCTAATTGCCTTCATGGATAGGGGCTGATAGCACTGCTGAAGCCAATTGCTTGTGGCAGCTGTGGCAATCATAGACCATGATGCAGAGACTTGTACAAAAGGAATATGGCTTTCCAGATGTGGGCCTTGCAGGTGTTAATTTTGGTTCCACTGAAATCAGTGAGACCTGAATCCTGTCTAGAATAGGAAGCAAGAAGGGGAGGACAGTCAGTCCCTCATAATTTTTAATCTGGTTTTGGTTTACCTCCTTAAAAATAATAATTAGAGGCTTCACCCAGTCCCTACAAGAGATCATTTACTCCTTCTGCTGAAAAATGAGTTTGTAAGCAAATATGCTGGGTCTCTCCTGGAAGTGCTTCTGCTGGGTATTCACTTTAATGAGGGTGATCTCACCAACTGAAGAGGGAGTTGGTGGTGGGGAGGAGGGGAAGGTTTGCACTGCTTAAGGAGGCTCGTGGGGGAGGATGGGGG